>KV020168.1:0-293188 GCA_001598015.1 Dorcoceras hygrometricum | reverse complement strand
ACCGAGCCGGCGGCGAACACCGCGTACAACATGAACTGGACCAGCACGCCGGAACCCAGCGTGCCGGCCAGCACGTCGCGCGCGCCGGCCCACAGCACCAGGGTGATCGCGCCGAAAAACAGCACGATCACCGCCGCGGTGAGCCAGGCACGCATGCCGATGCGCCGGCGCGCGGAAGCCAGCGCACGGGTGATCGCGCCGGCGTAGCGGGTGCTCTCGATGTCCTCGCGCGCGTAGGCCTTCACCGCGGGCGCGGCATTGAGCGTTTCGTTGGCGATCGCCGCGGCATCGGCGAGGCGGTCCTGGCTGGCGCGCGACAGCTTCTGCACGCGCCGGCCGAATACCAGGATCGGCAGCATCACCGCGGGGATCACCAGTGCGGTGAGCCCGGCCAGGCGCGGGCTGGTCCAGACCATCATCGCGCTGGCGCCCAGCAGCATCACCACGCTGCGCAGCGCCACCGAGATGCCCGAGCCGATCAGCGCCTGCACCACCTCGGTGTCGGTGCCTAGGCGCGAGTTGAGTTCGCCCACGCGGCTGCGCTCGAAGAAGCCCACGTCGAGCCGGATCACGTGCGCATAGAGCTGGCTGCGCAGCGAGGCCAGCGCGCGCTCGCCCAGCAGGGTGATGCAGAAGTAGCGCGCCGCGGTGGCGACGGCCAGCACCAGCGCCACCGCGAACAGGCCCATGAAGGTGGCGTTGATCGCGGCAGGATCGGTGTGCTCGAAGCCGCGGTCGATGATTTGCCGCACCGCCATCGGCAACACCAGGGTGGCGGTAGACGACAGGCCCAGGAACAGCAGCCAGCCCAGCGCCAGTCGCCAGTGCGGCCGCAGGAAAGGCCAGAGCTGGCGCAGGGCGCCGAGACGACGGGGGGAGCGGGGCTGGGCGGAATCGCTCATGGATCGTCGTGTGGAATGAGCGGCGGGCCGCGATCCGTTCCAGATGGGGCCGGCGCGGGACGATTCAATCGCGTGGCGTGTTCAGAGCCTGTTTACGATCTCTGCGTGGCCCGCGCCGGGAGCTGTTTGCGCGCAGGCCAGGGAAGAACGAAGGCACGCGGGGAGAGTCCATGAATGGACTCGGCTCTGGGGAGCGAGGAGTGGACGTCCGTCCACGACCGGGTGATGATGCCGGGATGCGGGCAAACAGACCCGGCCCCGGAAGTGACAGGTGCTGGGGTTGCGTTGCCATGGCCGCCATGCGTCAGCGCGCGGCTTGACCTGCCGGCCAGGCAGGCGCTGCGCCACTCGCTACCACCTGACGGCCACAGCAAGCCAACGCGAGCTACGCGGGGATCGTAAACAGGCTCTCAAGCCGAAGCCGCCTGTGCTTCGGCGACTCCGCGCGAACCGGCGCGGGCCAGCCGCGTGCGCAGGCGCAGGAACGGCCGCTCGACGGCGTAGTGCAGCAGGGCGCCGGTGGCGGCTATCGCCAGCGCGTACACGGCGAAGGCCGCGAACCCGTGCACCGCAGGCCAGCGCGGCAGCAGGCCGTGCACTGCATGCATCGCCAGCTTGTGGCTCAGGTAGAGGCTGTAGGAGATGGCGGCGATCCAGCCCGTGCCGGGAATGCGCCGGCGACCCAGCCAGCTCGTGCTGCCGGCACAGGCGGCCACCAGCAGGGCCAGCCCCAGCGACAGCAGCGGAAAGCCGAATGTGCTGGCGGCGAAGCCGGTCTTGTCGCGGAACAGCCAGATCGCGGCGCCGGCCAGCAGCAGGCCGGCGCACGCCAGCAGGTTGGCGCGTCGCTGCATGGCGGCCCACCGCTGCGGCCGCCAGGCCTGGATCGTCGCCAGCAGCACGCCAGCCAGCAGGCCGTCCAGCCGTGTCCAGGTCGGGTAGTAGATGCTTTCCAGCCAGTCCTTGCCGCGCAGCGAGGCGTAGCCGCGCAGCAGCAGCCCCGCCGCCACGACGAGCACGGCGCAGCCGATGACGAGCGCGCGCGACGAGCGTCGGGCCAGCCACCAGGCCAGCAGCGGAAACAGCAGGTAGAAGTGTTCTTCCACGCACAGCGACCAGGCGTGTGAGAACGCCTGGTTGTGCTGATAGTCGATCAGCAGGTTCAGCGTGAACGTGAGGAACTGCCATGCCGGCTGCATGCCCGGTGCCTCGCGCCAGGCGGGAAACAGCAGGTAGACCGCCAGCACGGCCAGGAAGGCCGGCAGGATGCGGAAGGCGCGGCGCAGGTAGAACGCGCCGAAGCGCAGCGGCTCGCCGCGGCTCAGCGGCTCCAGCAACTGGTAGCCGATCAGGTAGCCGCTGAGCACGAAGAACAGGTCCACGCCCATCCAGCCGTAGTCGGCGACGGCCTGCAGCGGCCCGCCGATGCCGCCGATCATCCACGAGTGGAACAGCATCACCCAGACGATGGCGATGGCGCGCAGCAGGTCGAGGCCGGGCAGGCGTTGCATGGGTTCCCCCGTGGGCGGGGCGCAGGGCATCGAACCCCTTGTCCAATACCGGCGCCTGCGCGTGGTCGCGCAGTGTGCGCAACGCAGCGGCGCTGCTCAAGCCCGGAGCATGGCGGTTTGCGGGCAATGCGGCGGGACGTTCAATCCATGCGATGGACTGCGATACGGCCACGGCTGAGGTCGGCGATGCGCCGTTCGGCCTCGGCGACCTGTCGCGCAGGCAACTCGAACTCCAGCGCCGCGCCGCCGGCGCCGAATCGCTCCTGCAGCGGCTCGGCGCCCAGCTCGCGCAGGCGTGCCTTGAGCAGCGCCAGTTCCGAGAAGTCGCAGACGAAGCCGAGGCGCGCCATCGCCACGATCGCCACGCGCTCGGCCAGCCGCAGGCATTCCGCCGCCGTGCCCCCATAGGCGCGGGCGAGGCCGCCGGTGCCGAGCTTGATGCCGCCGTACCAGCGCGTCACCACCACCGCCACGCGATCGCAACCCTGGCCCTCGATCGCCTGCAGGATCGGCCGGCCCGCGGTGCCGCCGGGCTCGCCGTCGTCGTTGAAGCGGTAATCCTGGCCGATGCGCCAGGCCCAGCAGTTATGCGTGGCGTCCGCGAAGGACGCTTCGCGCAGGAAGGCCTGCGCCTGCTCCGGCGAGGCCACCGGCGCGGCCTGGGCTAGAAAGCGGCTTTTCCTGATCTCTTCGGTGTGGCGGCAGCCGGCGACTAGGGTGTGCAAGGGTTCGCTCATGCGGTGCAGGGTAGGCGATGCATGCCATTGCGTCAGCCCGGTTCCGTTACGCTGCGGCATTGGAACAATGCGGGAGCGGTGGCGATGTCGCTGGATGTGTTGATCGTTCTGGTGCTGCTGGGGCTGGGCTTGCGCGTGCTGAAATGGCGGCGCGCGGGCGGTGTGGCGCTGGGATTGGCCATGTTGCTGTTCCTGGCGGCGGGCTGCGGCCCGCTGTCGGCATGGCTGCTGCGCGGGTTGCAGGCGCCGTATGCGCAGCGTGCCGCCGTCGCCTGGACAGCGCGCAACGCCATCGTGCTGCTGGGGACGGGTACCGTGCGTACGCCCGGCGGCGCGGTGGAGCCCACGGTGTTCGCGAACGGCCGCATCGACGAGGCGCTGGCGCTGTATCGCGCGTGCAAGGCCGGCGGCAACGATTGCAGGCTGGAAGTGAGCGGCGGCGATGCGTGGCACACCGGCGAGCCCGAGGCCGTGGCGTACGGCGACTTGCTGCAACGTCTGGGCGTGCCGGCCGGCGACCTGCTGCTGGAGCCGCACAGCATGAACACCTGGCAGAACGCCCAGTTCAGCACGCCGTTGCTGCGCAGCTACGGCGCGCAGCGCGTGGTACTGGTGTCCTCGGCCACGCATTTGCCCCGCGCCAGCCTGTATTTCGCGCATTTCGGCATCAAGGCTACGCCGGTGCGCGGCGACTGGCTGCGGGCGCGGATGGGCTGGTGGCCGCAGTCGTGGAATTTCATGGTGGCCGACCTGGCGCTGCACGAATACGCCGGCATGCTGCGCTACCACGTCTACAACGCGATGGGCTGGAACATACGGGCGGCCAGTCCCGGCGCACCCTAGGCGCTCAGCTCCGGCGCATCACCATCAGCCGCAGTTCGCTCATGTCCTCGATCGCGTAGCGCACGCCCTCGCGGCCGAGGCCGGAGAGCTTCACGCCGCCGTAGGGCATGTTGTCCACGCGGAAGCTGGGGATGTCGTTGACCACCACGCCGCCCTGTTCCAGCTCGTCCCAGGCGCGCATGGCGTGCTCCAGGCTGTCGGTGAAGATGCCGGCCTGCAGGCCGTAGTCGGAGTCGTTGACCATCGCGACAGCGTCGCCGAACTTCTCGAACGGGGCCAGCAGGGCGAACGGGCCGAATGCCTCCATGCGGTTGGCCTTGGCGTCGGCCGACACGTCCTCCATCAGCGTGGCGTCCAGCATGTTGCCGTTGCGCCTGCCGCCGCAAAGGATTTTCCCGCCGGCCCGCCTTGCCTCCATGATCCAGCCGTGCAGGCGTTCGGCGGCGGCCTCGTCGATCATCGGGCCGAGGAACACGCTCTTGTCCTTGGGGTCGCCGGCCTTGAGCTTCTTCGTGGCCGCGACGAGTTTCCTTTTCAGCGCCGCGTAGACGTCGGCGTGGGCGTAGATGCGCTGCACGCCGATGCAGCTCTGGCCGGACTGGTAGAACGCGCCGAAGATCAGCCGCTCCACCACCTTGTCCAGCTTCGGCCCCTGGTCGGCGTCGACGATGCAGGCCGCGTTGCCGCCCAGCTCCAGCGTCACCTTCTTGTGCCCCGCGCGCGCCTTGAGCTCCCAGCCGATCTGGCCGCCGGTGAAGGAAAGCAGCTTGAAGCGCGGATCTTCCACCAGCGGCGCGGCATGCGCCCCGTCCAGCGGCAGGATGGAGAATGCGCCCTTCGGCAGGTCGGTCTCGGCCAGCACTTCGCCGATGATCAGCGCGCCGATCGGCGTCTTTTCCGACGGCTTCAGCACGAACGGGCAGCCCGCCGCGATCGCCGGCGCCACCTTGTGCGCGACCAGGTTCAACGGGAAATTGAATGGCGTGATGAAGGAAACTGGGCCCAGCGGCACGCGTTTCGTATAGCCATGGTAGCCGTCCAGCCGCGCGGCCAGTTCCAGGTTCAGGGTCTCGCCGTTGATGCGTACGGCTTCCTCGGCGGCGATGCGGAAAGTCTCGATCAGCCGCGTCACTTCGCCGGCCGCATCCTTGATCGGCTTGCCCGCCTCGATGCACAGCGCCTCGGCCAACTCGTCGCGGCGCGCGCTGAAGCGCTCCACGCAGTGCTGCAACACCGCCTGCCGCGCCCACGGCTTGAACTCGCGCATCGGCCTGGCCGCCTTTACCGCGGCGGCGATCGCCTTCTCGGTGACCTTGGCGTCGGGCATGGCCACGCGGGTGGCCAGTTTGCCGCTGTACTTGTCGAAGACGTCCAGCATGCTCTTCGAGGTCTGCGGCTGGTTGGCAAGGTAGTAGGGGTAGGTCTTGTTCAACATGGCGCTGGCCTGCGGTTGCGATTCGGCAAGCATAGGGGACCACCGTGTTGCGGAATGGTGATGCGTCGAGCCGCGACGCCTGCGCGGGCTACAATCGCGCACCGACAAAGGCAAGACTTCCCGCCATGCGCAATCCCCTGCAAGAACAATTGCTCAAGGCCGGCCTGGTCAACAAGGCCAAGGCCGCGCAGGCCGTGCGCGAGCAGGCGGCCAAGCACAAAGGCAAGGCGCCGGCGGCGCCCAGCGCGGAGCAGCTGGAAGCGGGGCGCCTGCAGGCCGAGAAGGCCGAGCGCGACCGCGCGCTGGCCGCCGAGCGCAACGCCCGGCGCCGCGCCGACGAAGCGCGTGCGCAGGCGCGCCAGATCGTCGAGACGCACAAACTCAAGCGCGAAGGCGAGATCGCCTACCGCTTCACCGATGGCGACGCGATCAGGAGCGTGTTGGTCAATGCGGCGCTGCGTGCGCAGCTGGCCAGCGGCGCGCTGGTGATCGTGCGCCACGGCGACGGCTACGAACTGCTGCCGCGCGCTGCCGCCGACAAGGTGCGCGCGCGTGATGCGGACCTGGTCGTGCTCGACCACGGCCATGCCGAGTCGACGAACGGAAGCGAAGAGGCGGACGACGAGTACTACAAGCAGTTCGAAGTGCCGGACGACTTGGTCTGGTGACGGTTGCCCTGGCTTCGCGTGCGCTGCCGGGAGCTAGCGCACCAACCAGGCTTCGCGCTGCGCGCGAACGGTGAGTACGAACACAATGTCCAGGCTGTCCACGTAGCGATATAGCGCCACGTAGCCATGCGAGCCCTTGCCGATCGCCAGCTCGCGTTTGCCGTTGCTTGCCGGTCGGCCGATCAGCGGGTTGGTTTCCAGCATATCGATCGCCGCGAGGCTCTCGCGCAAACGGGTTTCGATATGCGCAGCCTGATGCGATGCAGGATGATCGAGAATGCGGAATTACCTGATTCCGGGATGCTTCCGCATGCGGAAGTGGGCCTGTCCGTCAGGGCCCGCGCGGCTTCGGGTCTTCCCGCTCGTCCACCCGCAAGCCCAGCTCTCCGTCCGCCAACCTTGCGCGCAACACATCGCCGACTTCGGCGCCCTGCGCGGAGCGCAGCACCTTGCCCTCGGCGTCGAACAGGATGGCGTAGCCGCGCTCCAGCGTGGCCAGCGGGCTCACCGCGTGCAGGGTACGGGCAGCCTGCTGCAGGGCATGGCGCTCACGTTCCAGCTGGCGGGCGATGGCCTGGCGCAGGCGCTGCGACTGCTCGGCGAGTCGGCGCTGCAGCAGGGCGAGGCGCTGTTGCGGGTGGTGCGCCAGCAGGCGGGCATGCAGGCGGTCCAGCCGCGAACGGTCGCGCTGCCGGCGTTCGCGCAGCACCACGAGCAGGCGGTGTTGCAGGTGGGCGAGGCGCTCGCGGTCGCGCGCCAGCCGTGCCTGCGGGCGCTGCGCCTGCAGGCGCGCGAGCTGGTGGTCGATGCGCTGGCCCAGCGCCTGCAGCCGGCGCTGCTGCAGTGTGGCGAGGCGCTGCTGCAGCTGGCGCAGGTGGCGCTGTGTGGTCTGCGCGTCGGGCACCAGCAATTCGGCGGCGGCCGAGGGCGTGGGCGCGCGCAGGTCGGCGACGAAGTCGGCGATGCTGAAATCCACCTCGTGGCCCACCGCGCTGACCACCGGCACGGCGCTGGCGTGGATCGCGCGCGCGACCGCCTCGTCGTTGAACGCCCACAGGTCTTCCAGTGAGCCGCCGCCGCGGGTGAGCAGCAGCACGTCGTAGCGGGCGCTGGCCGAGGCTTTCTTCAGCATCGCCACGATGGCCGGCGGCGCTTCGCGGCCCTGCACCGGCACCGGCAGCACCTCCACGTCGGCCAGCGGCCAGCGGCGCGACAGCACGCTGAGCACGTCGCGGACCGCGGCGCCGGTGGCCGAGGTGATCATGCCGATGCGCCGCGCGTAGCGGGGCAGCGGGCGCTTGCGCGCGGGATCGAACAGGCCTTCGGCGCCGAGCTTCGCCTTCAGCTGCTCGAAGGCCCGCTGCAGCGCGCCTTCGCCGGCCGGTTCCATCTGCTCGGCCACCAGCTGGAATTCGCCGCGCGGTTCGTACAGGCCCACCCGCGCGCGCAGCAGCACCTGCATGCCGTCGACGGGCTTGAAGCGCAGCGCGGCGCTTTTCGGGCGGAACATCGCGCAGCGCACCTGGGCGCCGCTGTCCTTCAGCGTGAAGTAGAGATGCCCGGAAGCGGGGCGCGCCACGTTGGACAACTCGCCCTCGATCCACACCAGCGGCAGCGCGTCTTCCAGCAGCCCACGCACCAGCCGGTTCAGTGTGCTGGGGGTGAGGATGTGGCGAGACGGGGCGGCGGGGTCGTCGGGCGCGTGCATGAGTAGGTCAGCCTAGCACGTCTTGCATGGATACAAGTGGCTTGCATAACAGTGGTTTGGCCGATGTTGTGCAGGTGATGCCTGATATATGGATGGGCCCGGCTCAGCCTGCCGTATCGTCCGGTTTGCGCCGTCGTTCGTGCCAGGCGCGGATGGCGAGATTCAGCGCCAGCCACGCGCACAGCAGACCCAGTGGCCAGGCCAGCACCGCAGGCCAGCGCCACGCGAGCACGGCGAGCAGGAGCAGGGCCAGCGCCCCCAGCGCCAGCGGGCCGGCGTCGGCACGGCCCAGCACGCGCCGGTCGACCAGGGCCGCGCCCATGCGGTTGGCGAGCCGGACCGCGCCGGTGGCGGCTCGGCTGGAACTGCCGCCGTCGTGACGGGCGCGCGGCGGACGCTCGGCGGCGCTGTCCAGCTTGTCGCGGCGGTGCCTGCGCGGGCTCAGCACGATCTCGGTGGCGTGGGCCAGGTCGTGCTCGTATTGCGCGGCGAGTTGCGCGGCGAAGCCGGCATCCTCGATCGCCACGTCGATCTCGCGGTTGTTCAGCCAGCTGGCGAGATTGAGGTTGGAGGAGCCCACCCGCGCCCACTGGCCGTCGGCCACCGCGGTCTTGGCGTGCAGCATCGAGCCGTTCCACTCGAACACGCGGATGCCAGCCTGCAGCAGCGGCCGGTAACCCGAGCGCGACAGGCTGGCCACTACCGGGATGTCGCTGGTGCCCGGCACCAGCAGGCGCACGTCCACGCCGTCGCGCGCAGCGGCGGTGAGCGCCTGCACGTAGGGCGCGGTTCCCACGAAGTAGGCGTCGGTGAGCCACAGCGTCCTGCGCGCCAGCGCGGCGATCATCTGGTCGAGCCGATAGATGCCGGCGCTGGACGGCTGGGTGGCGATCAGGCGCAGCGCCACGTTGCCTGCCGTGGTTTCCGCGGCCCGCAGGCCGGGCAGCTCGCCGCCGGCCTCGGCCCAGCTTTGCGCGAACGCGGCCTGCATCTCGGCCACCACCGGGCCGCCCAGCGCCACGCCGGTGTCGCGCCACGGCGGCACGCCGCGCCGCTCATCGCCCAGCCACTTCGCACTGATGCACACGCCGGAGAGGAAGCCCTGCGCGCCGTCGACCACCAGCAGTTTGCGATGGTCGCGGCTGACCCAGCCGAACGGTTGGCCGAGTCGCGGCGGATTGAAGACGCGCACCTGGCCGCCGGCGGCGCGCAGCGGCTGCCAGAACGCACGGCCGGACTGGCCGAGGCAGCCCATCCAGTCGGCCACCACGGCCACCAACACGCCGGCCTGCGCCCGCTCGGCCAGCGCATCGCGGAACGTGCGGCCGACCTCGTCGTCGCGGATGATGTAGTTCTCCAGCAGCACGTGGCGGCGTGCGCCGCGGATCGCCTGCAGCCATGCGGAGAAATGCGCCTCGCCGTCGATCAGCAATTCCACCGTGTTGCCGCCCAGCAGCGGCGCGCCGGCGCTGCGGCTCAGCGCCTGTTCGGCCAGCAGGCGGGTGGCGGGAGACGACAGTGGCGAAGTCGCGGACATGGGACGAGTGTGCCATGCCGGGTGATCCGGTTTCGCCGTGCGGTCATGGGCATTCCGTTATGCTTGGCACCTGCGCCGCGACGTGGAGCGGCGGAATCTTCCCCGGTTGCCTGCATGAACGAATCCTCTACCCCGAAACCGCGTGCGGCCGAGCCGGCGTCGCGTCGTCCCAGCGTCGGCGTGCAGATCGGCAAGGTGACGGTGGGCGGCGGCGCACCGATCGTGGTGCAGTCGATGACCAACACCGACACCGAGGATCCGGTTGCCACCGCCAAGCAGATCGCCGAGCTGGCCCGCGCCGGTTCCGAACTGGTGCGCATCACGGTGAACACGCCGGCCGCGGCTGCGGCCGTGCCGCGCATCGCCGAGCGGCTGGCGATGATGGGCGTGGAGGTGCCGATCATCGGCGACTTCCACTACAACGGCCACCAGTTGCTGGAGCAGGAGCCGGCCTGCGCCGAAGCATTGGCCAAGTACCGCATCAATCCCGGCAACGTGGGCTTCGGCAAGAAGAAGGACGCGCAGTTCGGCGCGATCATCGAGAAGGCGATCCAGTACGGCAAGCCGGTGCGCATCGGCGCGAACTGGGGCTCGCTGGACCAGGCGATGGTCGCCACCCTGATGGACGAGAACCACACGCGCGCCGAGCCGTGGGACGCCGGCCACGTGGCGCGCGAGGCGCTGATCCGCTCGGCGCTGGATTCGGCCGTGCTGGCCGAGAGGATCGGCCTGCCGCGCGAACGCATCATCCTGTCGTGCAAGGTCTCCGGCGTGCAGGAGCTGATCGCGGTGTACCGCGACATCGCCGCGCGCTGCGACTACGCGCTGCACCTGGGCCTGACCGAGGCGGGGATGGGCTCCAAGGGCATCACCGCATCCAGCGCCGCACTGGCGGTGCTGCTGCAGGAAGGCATCGGCGACACCATCCGCATCTCGCTCACGCCGGAACCGGGCGCCTCGCGCACCGGCGAGGTGATCGTGGCGCAGGAGCTGCTGCAGACCATGGGCCTGCGCTCGTTCACGCCGCTGGTCACCGCCTGCCCGGGCTGCGGCCGCACCACCAGCGAGTTCTTCCAGGAGCTGGCCAAGACCGTGCAGGAACACGTGCGCGAGCAGATGCCGCTGTGGCGGGTGAAGTACGACGGCGTGGAGAACCTCACCCTGGCGGTGATGGGCTGCGTGGTGAACGGGCCGGGCGAGTCCAAGCACGCCAACATCGGCATCTCGCTGCCGGGCAACGGCGAGGCGCCGGCGGCGCCGGTGTTCATCGACGGCGAGAAGGCGATGACCTTGCGCGGCGAGCATATCGCCAGCGAATTCGTGGGTATCCTCGACGATTACGTGGCGCGCAGGTACGCTGTACGCGGCGGGTGAGACGTTCATCGCAGGATCGGTAGCCGCGCCTCGACGATGGTGCCGGGGCGTGGCGGAATACGCCACTTCAATCAGGCCGGGGGGTCGCAGCCATGCGGATGAATCCGCCACTGCGCATCGCGGGTGTGTACGTATTGTTTGCCGCAGCCTGGATCTGGTGCTCGGACCGTGCCGTGAATGTGCTGGTGCCGGATACCGGCCAGCGCATGGAACTGCAGACGCTGAAGGGCTGGTTCTTCGTGCTGGTGACCGGCACCGTGCTGTACTGGATGATCCGGCGCGACGTGAGGCGCCTGGAGCAGGGCACCCGCCGGTTGCGCCAGGGGCACGAACAGGCCCTGCGCGTGCTGGTGGCGGCGATGGATGTGCGCCACCAGGAGACCGGCTATCACTCTGAACGCGTGGCGCGCATGGCCGCGGGGCTGGCGCGGCTGGACGGCGTGCGCGGCCGCGCGCTGGATGAATTGCGGCTGGGGGCGCTGCTGCACGACATCGGCAAGCTGGCGTTGCCGGACAGCATCCTCACCAAGCCCGGCCCGCTGGACGAAGACGAACGCGCGTTGATGCGCCAGCATCCGCGGATCGGCTACGAGCTGCTGCAGCAGGTGGATTTCCTGCGCGGCTCCAGCGCGGTGCCGTACAGCCACCACGAGCGCTGGGACGGCGGCGGCTATCCGCAGGGACTGCGCGGCGAGGAAATTCCGCTGGCCGCCCGCATCTTCAGCGTGATCGATGTCTGGGACGCGCTGATCACCGAACGGGTCTACAAGACGGCGTGGCCGGAGGATCGCGTGCTCGAATACCTGCGCGAGGTCGCGGGCAGCCAGCTCGACCCGCGGCTGGTCGAGCTGTTCCTCGACAACTACGAGGCATTGAAGCGCCTGGCGACGGCGCCCGATGTGGCGCCGGCCGTTCCGTCTCAGCCGGCCGCCTGAGCTCCGACCGAGCGGAGCAGCAGCGCCTCGGCACCGGCCCAGTTGCCCACGCAGCCGGGCCGGGCGGCCAGCCGCGCCGCTTCGCGCAGGAAGCGTTCGCGCGATATTTCCTCGGCACCCAGGTTCAGGGTGTGCGCGTTGGCCACCTGCGCGTCGATTAGCGGCCAGCCCCACTGCCGCAGCAACCCGGCCAGTGCCATCAGGGCGAGTTTGGAACCGCCGCTTTCGGCGCTGAACATCGATTCGCCGCAGAACAGTTGGCCTACCGCCACGCCGTAGATGCCGCCCACCAACCGCGTGCCGTCCCACACCTCCACGCTGTGCGCGTGGCCGAGGCGGTGCAGTTGCGTATAGGCCTCGATCATCCCGGGCAGGATCCAGGTGCCTGCATGGCCTTCGCGTGGCGCGGCGCAGGCGCGGATCACCGCTTCGAATGCGCGATCCGCGCTGACCCGCCACGGTTTGCCGCGCAATTGCCGGCGCAGGCTGCGGTTGACGCGCAGCGATTCGGTGCGGAACACGCAACGCGGATCGGGCGACCACCACAGGATCGGCTCCTCCTCGCCGAACCATGGGAAGATGCCGCGGCCATAGGCGGCCAGCAGCCGCGCGGGCGAGAGATCGCCGCCGAACGCGAGCAGCCCGTTCGGTTCGCGCAATGCGCTGCGCGGGTCGGGAAAGCGTGCCGGAGCCGCGGGATCGAGCATGGGCAGGCGGATCACCGGGCGTGCTCCCGCGCATACGGACTGTGCGCCGCCAGTTCCCGCACGTAATCGTCGATGGATGTTGCTTCGTCGCGCAATGCTTCGCGCACCGCGGCGCGGAAGCCCTCGTGCAGGATCAGGTGCCGCGAATGCGTGCGCGCAGGCAGGAAGCCGCGGGCCAGTTTGTGCTCGCCCTGCGCGCCGGGTTCGAAGGCTTGCAGCTCCTGTGCGATCGCATGCTCGATGCCGCGGTAGTAGCACAGCTCGAAATGCAGCCCGGGCACTTCGATGCGGCTGCCCCAGTAGCGGCCGTACAGCTTGCCGCCGCCCTGGAGGAACAGCGCCATGGCTGCGATGCCGGACCCGTCATGCGCCAGCGCCAGTTGCGCCATGCCGCCCATGGCGCCGAGCCGGCGGAAGAAATCCGCGGTGAGCGCGGCGTGGTTGCCCTTGGCGTCGAAGGTGGCGAGATAGAGCGCGTGCGCCTCGGCCCATTCGGCCTCGCCCAGCGTGTCGCCGCCGCGCCACTCCACGCGCAGGCCGCTGGCGGCGACCCGGGCACGTTCATGACGGATATTCGCGCGCTTCTTGTGGTTGAGGGCGGCGAGGAAGTCGTCGAAGTCGCGCCAACCGCGGTTGCGCCAGTGGAACTGCACGTCAGAGCGGGCCAGCCAGTCCCCGCCGAACGCGGCGGCTTCGCCGTCGAGGAGGAAATTGGCGTGCACCGACGACAGCCGCAAGCGTTCCGCCTCGCTGCGCATCGCGTCGACCAGCCTGCGCTGCAGGTCGCTGTTGCCGCTGGCAAGCAGCCGCGGGCCGGTCACCGGCGAATAGGGCACGCCGCACAACAGCTTGGGGTAGTAGTCGCCGCCGGCACGTTCCCAGGCGGCGGCCCAGCTCCAGTCGAAGACGAATTCGCCGTGCGAGTTGCCCTTGAGGTAGAGCGGCGCGGCGGCGACCAGCCGGCCGCGTTCGTAGAGGCCGAGGTGATGCGCCTGCCAGCCCCAGCCGCGACGGATGCAGCCGGTGTCTTCCAATGCGTGCAGGAAGGCGTGCGAGACGAAGGGATCGCCACCGGGATACAGCGCATCCCAGTCGGCGGCCGGGATGTCGGCAATGCGGTCGTGGAAGCGCGTTTCGATCACGCGTCCAGATTAGTGCAGCGCTGGCAGCTGCGCGGCCAATGTCTGCACGAAGGCCTCGGGCCGGCCGTAGTAGTGGTGATGGGGCAGCAACGTGCGGCGGCCGCTGGTTTCCAGCAGCAGGGTGGGGAAGCCCTGGCCGCCAACCTCCTCCAGCAACCGGCGGCTGGCCTGCACGTGTTCGAACACGGCGTGGCCGTCGGCGGCGGCGTAGGCCAGGGCGAAACGCGCGCCGTCCAGTCCGGTCTCCTCGGCAAGCTCGCCCAGCACCGCCGGTTCGGCCACGCGCAGACCCCGCTGGTAGTGCGCGTTCTGGATCGCCGCCAGCATTGGATACGCCATGGCGGGATCGATCGATTCGGCGGCGAGCACGGCGGCGATCGGCGGCAGCGAATACAGCACGGTGCCGTCGTCGGCCAGCAGGCCCTGCCGGTAAGCCTCGCCGAACGGCTGGCCGCTGAGCTGCTCGATGCGCTCGTCGGAATGCGCGATGTGCTGCGCCAGCGCGGCATCGACGCGGCGCGGCTGGCCGAACAGGCCGCCGCCGTGCAGGCGCAGCGCAAGGCGACCGCCCAGCTGCGCCAGTGCCGCACCCACCAGCGGTTGCGCGGCGTAGCACCAGCCGCACAGCGGGTCGTGGATGTAGTGCAGCGTGGCGACGCTCATGGGGTTCATTCGATGGTTACAAACTCAAGCTGTCTACGGACCGCGGCGTCATGCCCGCGAAAGCGGGCATCCATACTGATCTTTGGTGAGCTCCACCATGGATCCCCGCTTTCGCGGGAATGACGTCGTCGCCAAATTCAGGGCTCCGTAGGTTCAGCCAACAACTTTCTGCTGGTCCAGCCAGCGCTCGGCGTCCAGCGCGGCCATGCAGCCGAAGCCGGCCGAGGTGATCGCCTGGCGGTAGACGTGGTCGGCCACGTCGCCGGCGGCGAACACGCCGGGCACCGAGGTCATCGTGGCCATGCCGTGCTGGCCGCTGTGGATCTTGATGTAGCCGTCGTGCATCTCCAGCTGGCCCTCGAAGATGCCGGTGTTCGGCGTATGGCCGATCGCCACGAAGAAGCCGGTGGCGGCGATGTCGCGGGTGGCGCCGGAGTTGACGTCCTTCACGCGCACGCCGGTGACGCCGGAGTCGTCGCCCAGCACCTCGTCCACGGTGTGGTTCCACACCAGCTCGATCTTGCCGGCGGCGGCCTTCTCGAACAGTTTGTCCTGCATGATCTTCTCCGCGCGCAGCTTGTCGCGGCGATGCACCAGGTAGACCTTGCTGGCGATGTTGGAGAGATAGAGCGCCTCCTCGACCGCGGTGTTGCCGCCGCCGATCACCACCACTTCCTGCTCGCGGAAGAAGAAGCCGTCGCAGGTGGCGCAGGCGGACACGCCCTTGCCCTTGAACTTCTCCTCGCTGGCGATGCCGAGGTACTTCGCGGTGGCGCCGGTGGCCACGATCAGCGCGTCGGCGGTGTATTCGGCGGAGTCGCCCTTGAGGCGGAACGGGCGCTGCTTCAGGTCCACCGTGTGGATGTGGTCGAAGATCATCTCGGTGTGGAAGCGTTCGGCGTGTTCAGCCATGCGCTGCATCAGCGCCGGCCCCTGCAGGCCTTCCACGTCGCCCGGCCAGTTGTCCACGTCGGTGGTGGTCATCAGCTGGCCGCCCTGCTGCAGGCCGGTGATCATGGTCGGCTTGAGGTTGGCGCGCGCGGCGTACACCGCGGCGGTGTAGCCGGCGGGGCCGGAGCCGAGGATCAGCAGGCGGGTGTGCTTGGGAGTGGCGGTCATGCGCGGGTTCCTCAGGGTGGCTCGTGGCTTGCCTGGCTGTTCGCCGTGCGGGCCGCGAAGGTTGCATCGCCGTGCCGGGCACGGATGCCGATCCGCAAGGATGGGGAAGGCGGGCGGCCGATTCAAGCCGTGGCATGCCGATTCCGTAGGCCGGCCGGGATGCCGCGGCCGGCATGCAAGTGCTTGATCGGTGGACAGCGGGCGGACATACCCGCGGGCTTGCTGACCCGAAAATCGCCAGGAGGGCGGTTTTTGGGGATTCCCTGTGTAGACTTGCCGGGAATTTCGGCAATCCAAGGAAGCCCGTCCCGGTGGCGCGCAGCGCAAACGTCAATCAGAAGAAGGAAACAGTCGCCCTGAGCGACGAATTGAAGCGCCGCCTGCGCGAGGCGGGCGCCCTGGTGCTGCTGCCGCTGGCGCTGTACCTGCTGGTATGCCTGTTCAGCTACAGCGCCCAGGACCCGAGTTGGTCGCATGTCGGCGCGTCGGCGCACGTGCACAACCTGGGCGGCACGGTGGGCGCTTATGTCGCCGACTTGTTGCGCTACCTGTTCGGCGGCGTGGCGTATTTCTTCCCCCTGCTGCTGCTGTTGCTCGGCGTGCAGGTGCTGCGCCAGCGCGGCGTGCGGCCGGTGCATCCCTGGGAATCCTCGTTGCGCCTGATCGGCGCGGTGTTCTTCTTCATCACCGCGCCGGGCCTGTGCTGGCTGAATTTCCCGCAGAGCACGATGGCGCCGGAAGGTGCCGGCGGCGTGATCGGCCACGCGGTGGCGCGCGGTTTGCTCGCCGCGTTCGGCGACAAGGGGGCGCCGCTGTTGCTGCTCGCGCTGTTCCTGGTGTCGGTGACCCTGGCCACCGGTTTGTCCTGGTTCAAACTGATGGACTGGACCGGCAGGGGCGTGCTGCTGCTGGGCGAATGGCTGCGCGGCAAGCTGCGCCGGGCGCCCGACCTGCTCAAGGCGCAGCAGGCGCGCGCCGAGCGCGAAGTGGTGAAGAAGGTCGAGGCGGTGAAGCAGGCCAAGCGCGAGCCGGTGCGCATCGAGACGCCGCCGGCGCCGGTGGCGAAGAGCGAGCGCGCCAAGCTGGAGACGCAGATCCCGCTGTTCACCGGTGCCTCCGCGCCCGGCGAGCTGCCGCCGCTGTCGTTGCTTGACGAGGCGCCGGAGCAGGGGCCGGGCTATTCCGAGGAAACCCTGGAAGTGCTGTCGCGCCAGGTGGAGTTGAAGCTCAAGGACTTCCGCATCGAGGCCAAGGTGGTCGGCGTCTACCCGGGGCCGGTGATCACCCGCTTCGAACTGGAGCCGGCGCCCGGTATCCGCGGCTCGCAGGTCTCCAGCCTGGACAAGGACATCGCACGCGGCCTGTCGGTGGTCAGCGTGCGCGTGGTGGACGTGATCCCCGGCAAGAACGTGATCGGCCTGGAGATTCCCAACGCGAAGAAGCAGATCGTCTACCTCTCCGAGATCCTGCGCTCGGACAGGTACGACCAGACCAAGTCGCCGCTGGCGCTGGCGCTGGGCAAGGACATCGGCGGCCGCGCGGTGGTGACCGACCTTGCCAAGATGCCGCACCTGCTGGTCGCCGGCACCACCGGCTCGGGCAAGTCGGTGGCGGTGAACGCGATGGTGCTGAGCCTGCTGTACAAGGCCAGCCCCAAGGACGTGCGCCTGATCATGATCGACCCGAAGATGCTGGAGCTCTCGGTCTACGAGGGCATCCCGCACCTGCTGGCGCCGGTGGTCACCGACATGAAGGAAGCCGCCAACGCGCTGCGCTGGTGCGTGGCCGAGATGGAGCGCCGCTACAAGTTGATGGCCGCGGTGGGCGTGCGCAACCTCAGCGGCTTCAACAAGAAGGTGAAGGATGCCGAGAACGCGGGCCAGCCGCTGCTGGACCCGCTGTTCCGCCCCAACCCCGAGATGCCGAACCTGGCCGCGGAGCCGCTGGAGCCGTTGCCCTACATCGTGATCATCATCGACGAGTTCGCCGACATGATGATGATCGTGGGCAAGAAGGTGGAGGAGTTGATCGCCCGCCTCGCGCAGAAGGCGCGCGCCGCCGGCGTGCACCTGGTGCTGGCCACCCAGCGCCCGTCGGTGGACGTGATCACCGGCCTGATCAAGGCCAACATCCCCACCCGCATCGCGTTCCAGGTGTCGAGCAAGATCGACTCGCGCACGATCCTCGACCAGAGCGGCGCGGAGGCGCTGCTCGGCCACGGCGACATGCTCTACCTGCCGCCCGGCACCGCCATGCCCGAACGCGTGCATGGCGCTTTCGTGGACGACCACGAAGTGCACAACGTGGTGAACTGGCTGAAGGCACAGGGCGCGCCGCAGTACATCGAGGGCGTGCTGGAGGAAGTGCAGGCGACCTCCGACGGCAAGTTCATCAACGATGCCGGCCTGCCGCAGGATGGCGAGGAGGGCGGCGACGCCGACGCCCAGCTGTACGACAAGGCCGTGGCCATCGTCACGCAGACCCGCCGCGCCTCGATCTCCGGCGTGCAACGGCATTTGCGCATCGGCTACAACCGCGCCGCGCGCCTGATCGAGCAGATGGAGCAGGACGGCGTGGTCAGCGCCCCGCAGCACAACGGCAACCGCGAGGTGCTGGCGCCGCCTCCACCCAAGGGCTGAGCGATCTGCCCCCTCTCCCCTACGGGGAGAGGGCTGGGGTGAGGGGCGGTCTTGCGACAGGCCAGCATGACTGACAGCCTCAACCGAGCAACAAGGCAAGATTCCTCCCTTCACCCCAATCGTCCTCGCTCCTCAAAGCCGACGCCATCCGTGGAATCTCCCCGCGCCCTCCCCGCAGGGAGAGGGGCCAAAGTGCCGCATGCCGGAGCCAACGGTTAAGCCTTCCCCTCTACAATGCGCGCATCGCACTGCGCACAGGGCTCCCATGAAACGCCTCATTATCGTCGTCGCCGCGTTCCTGCTGTCGCTGGCTGGCGCAGCCCAGGCCGCCACCGGCGCGGCCCGCGCGCGGCTGGACGCCTTCGCCACGGGCCTGCATTCGCTTACCGGCGATTTCAGCCAGACCCTGGTCGATCCGAACGGCAACGTGGGCAAGACCAGCACCGGCACGCTGGCGCTGCAGGCGCCGCGGCAGTTCCGCTGGGAAACCACCGCGCCGTACAGGCAGACCATCGTCGCCGACGGCAGCCGCGTGTGGATGTACGACCCCGAGCTGGAACAGGTGACGGTGCGCGTCCAGTCGAGCGAGGAGGCGCACAGCCCGCTCACCGTGCTCACCGATCTCAAGCAGATGGACAAGGAGTTCAAGGTCACCGAACAGGGCGAGCACGACGGCCTGGCCTGGCTGCGGCTGACCTCCACCGCGAAGGACCCGCAGTTCGCCTATGCCGACCTCGGTTTCGACGCGAATGGTCTGGCGCGGATGACCTTCAAGGACCAGCTTGGCTCCACTACCGACATCCGCTTCTCGGACTGGAAGCGCAACGTGGCGATCCCGCCCTCGGTGTTCACCTTCGTGCCGCCCAAGGGCGCCGACGTGATCGGCGACGCGCCGGTGCTGCAGGTACAGCCGCTGCAGAACTGACGTCATGCCGGTGTTACGCCAATTGCCGCGCTGGGCCTGGTTCGGCACCGCCGCGCTCGCCTTCATCGCCGGCCAGGTCAATGCGGTGGGTTACCTCGGCTTCCGGCACGAATCCATCAGCAACATGACCGGCAACACCAGCCTGCTCGGCATCGCGCTCGGCAGGGGCGATGGCGGCGAGACGGTGCACTGGGCATTGGCCATTGCGGCCTTCGTGTTCGGCACCATGCTGAGCGGGATGATCGTGCAACAGAGCACGTTGAAGCTCGGGCGGCGCTATGGCGTGGCGCTGGTGCTGGAGTCGGCGCTGTTGTTCGCCGCCGTGCCCCTGCTCGACATGGCGGATTCGGCGGGGCTGTATCTGGCGTCGATCGGCATGGGACTGCAGAACGGCATGGTCAGCGCCTACAGCGGCGCGGTGATCCGGACCACTCACGTTACCGGCATTCTCACCGACCTGGGCATCTACCTCGGCCACCTGCTGCGCGGGTTGCCGGTGGACCGGCTGCGGCTGCGCGTCTGCGTGCTGGTGGTGGCCAGTTTCGCGCTGGGCAGTGCCGCCGGCGCACTGTTGTTCCGCGCGATGCATGAGCGCAGCCTGCTGATTCCGGCGGCACTCACCGGGATCTGCGGCCTGGGCTACGGCCTGTATCGCCAGTACGCGGCCGTTGCTGCCGACGAGTGAACCTTGGCGGGTCGGCATGCAGCTCCCGGATCCGCGGGGCGCGGCATCGATCACGGCGCCCGGATGTTTGTGCCGGACCGGGGTTCGATGACGGCGGTAGCGGCCACGCCTGCAGCGGATTTTGCCGGACGTGCACGGTTCCCGAATGCAACCGTCGCCGTGCAGGGCAGGGTGGAGCCGCCCGCCGTATCATGGCGGGCATGTCCCGCAGTCCCTTCCAGCCGACCGCCTCCCTGTTTGCCGAACCCGAAGCGCTGAAACCGCTGGCCGAGCGCATGCGCCCGCGCAATCTCGACGAGATCGTGGGCCAGCGCCGGCTGGTGGCTCCGGACCGCGCCCTGCGCCGCGCGCTGGAGGCAGGCCGGCTGCATTCCATGGTGCTGTGGGGGCCGCCAGGCTGCGGCAAGACCACGCTGGCGCTGCTGGTGGCGCAGTACGCCGATGCGGAGTTCAAGGCGATTTCGGCGGTGCTCTCCGGCCTGCCCGAGGTGCGCAAGGCGCTGGCCGAGGCCGAGGGCAATTTCGCCCAGGGGCGGCGCACCGTGCTGTTCGTGGACGAGGTGCACCGCTTCAACAAGACCCAGCAGGACGCCTTCCTGCCGCACATCGAGCGCGGCGTGATCCTGTTCGTGGGCGCGACCACCGAGAACCCCTCGTTCGAACTGAACTCCGCGCTGCTCTCGCGTTGCCGCGTGCATGTACTGGAGGCGGTATCGGCGGACGACATCGTCGCCGCACTCAGGCGCGCGCTGGCGGACGCGGAGCGCGGCCTCGGCGCGCAGCAACTGGGGGTGGACGACGCCTCGCTGCAGCTGATCGCCCAGGCCGCCGACGGCGACGTGCGCCGCGCGCTCACCCTGCTGGAGATCGCCGCCGAGCTGGCCGAAGGCGGACGCATCGACCAGGCCACTCTGGAACAGGTGCTGGCCGACCGCACCCGCCGCTTCGACAAGCAGGGCGAGCAGTTCTATGACCAGATCTCGGCGCTGCACAAATCCGTGCGTTCCTCCGACCCGGATGCCGCCGTGTACTGGCTGGCGCGCATGCTCGACGGCGGCTGCGACCCGCGCTACCTCGCGCGCCGCATGACCCGCATGGCGGTGGAGGACGTGGGCCTGGCCGAACCGCGCGCCTGGCGCATGGCGCTGGACGCCTGGGACACCTACGAGCGCCTCGGCAGCCCCGAGGGCGAGCTGGGCCTGGCTCAGCTGGCGATCTGGCTGGCGGTGGCGCCGAAGAGCAACGCCGCTTACCAGGCCTTCAACGCCGCCCGCGCCGCGGTGCGCGAAACGGGCACCCTGGACGTGCCCATGCACCTGCGCAACGCGCCCACCAAGCTGATGAAGGGCCTGGGCTACGGCAAGGGCTACCAGTACGACCACGACGCCGAAGGCGGCATCGCGCTGGACCAGCAATGCCTGCCCGACGCACTGGACGGCACCGTGTTCTACGAACCGGTGGAACGCGGGCTGGAGCTGCAGCTGCGCGACAAGCTGCTGGCGCTGCGCGAAGCGCGCCGCAAGGCACGCGGCAAATAACCGTAGGAGCGCACCCTGTGCGCGAATGCCCTAGCGCCCGATCGAAGCCAAAAGCATTCGCGCACAGAGTGCGCTCCTACCGGCAGCGCGTTGCGGCGCAACGGGCGCGAAAGCGATAATCGGGCTTTCGACAGCTGCCCGGAACCCCTCCATGCTCGACCCCGCCCTGCTGCGTTCGCGCCTCGCCGAAACCGCGGCGCGCCTCAAGGAAACCCGCGGCTTCGAGCTCGACCTGTCCGCCGTGGAGTCGCTGGAGACCGAGCGCAAGCGGCTCGCCACCGAGACGCAGGAGCTGCAGAACCTGCGCAACACCCGCTCCAAGGCGATCGGCCAGGCCAAGGCCAGGGGCGAAGATACCGCCCCGCTGATGGCCGAGGTCGCCGGCATCGGCGACCAGCTCAAGGCCAACGAGGCCGCGCTGGCCGAGGTGCAGGCGAAGCTGGCCGATATCGCGCTGGGCATCCCGAACATCCCGCACGAGTCCGTGCCGCTGGGCAAGGACGAGAGCGAAAACGCCGAGCAACTGCGCTGGGGCACGCCGCGCGTGTTCGATTTCGAGGTGAAGGACCACGTCGACCTCGGCGCCCGCCACGGCTGGCTGGACGCCGATGCAGGCGCCAGGCTGTCCGGCGCGCGCTTCACCGTGCTGCGCGGCCAGCTGGCGCGGCTGCACCGCGCGCTCGCCCAGTTCATGATCAACCTGCACAGCGGCGAGCACGGCTACCTCGAATGCAACGTGCCGCTGATCGTCAACGCCGAGACCATGCAGGGCACCAGCCAGCTGCCGAAGTTCGAGGAAGACCTGTTCGCCACCCAGGTGGGCGACAGCAAGCGTTACCTGATCCCCACTGCCGAAGTGGCGCTCACCAACCTTGTCGCCGACAGCATCGTCGAGGCCGATCAGCTTCCGATGCGGCTCACCGCGCATTCCATGTGCTTCCGCGCCGAGGCGGGCAGCTACGGCCGCGACACCCGCGGCATGATCCGCCAGCACCAGTTCGAGAAGGTGGAGATGGTGCAGATCGCCGCGCCCGGGCAGTCGCACGCGCAGCTGGAGGAAATGGTCGGCCACGCCGAGAAGGTGCTGCAGCTGCTCGGCCTGCCGTACCGCAAGGTGCTGCTGTGCACCGGCGACATGGGCTTCGCCGCGATCAAGACCTACGACCTCGAAGTGTGGCTGCCCAGCCAGAACACCTACCGCGAGATTTCCTCCTGCTCCAACTGCGGCGACTTCCAGGCCCGCCGCATGCAGGCGCGCTGGCGCAACCCGGAAACCGGCAAGCCCGAACTGGTGCATACCCTCAACGGCTCCGGCCTCGCCGTGGGCCGCACCCTGGTGGCGGTGATGGAGAACTTCCAGAACGCCGACGGCTCGATCGGCGTGCCCGAGGCGCTGCGCCCGTACATGGGCGGGCAGGAGCGCATCGCGTGAACGCGCCTGCCGAACGCGGCTGGGACAAGGTCGAGTACTGGAGCAGCTGGTTCCTGCTGGCGGTACTCGGCTCGGTGATCCTCACCCGTCTCGGTTTCGCTGGCGTGTGGTCGGTTCCCGCGCTGGACATCGTGCTTGGCGGCATCGCGCTGCTGCTGATCCTCGCCAGCCCCTGGATCGCCCGCCGCCGCCGCGCCCTGCGCATAGCCATCGTCGCCTACGCCGCCGCCACCCAGCTGGTGCCGGTGTCGGTACGTCATCCCGCGGTATTGCTGCCGCTGCTCGGTGCGCTGATCCCGGTCGCCATCACGATCTGGGCGCTGGTCGCGCTGTCGCGCAAGGGGCGTGCGGGGCAGGGGACGGGGCGGACCTGATAGGATGCGTGCTGGCCGCGGGGAGCGGCTGGTTTGCGAAACAATCCGGAGAGATGGCCGAGTGGTTTAAGGCAGCAGTCTTGCTCGCGGAGGCGGGAAGCCGGAGCGAACAGCGGCGTAGCCGCTGGCCCGAAGGGCGAGGGGCAGGAAGCCCCGAGTCAAACTGACGTAGAGCCGTGCGCAGCACGGCTGGCGAGACGACAATCCGGAGAGATGGCCGAGTGGTTTAAGGCAGCAGTCTTGAAAACTGCCGTAGGTGCAAGCCTACCGTGGGTTCGAATCCCACTCTCTCCGCCATCGTCAGAGGCGTCCGGGGCAAGCCAGCCCGGCGGCCGCTGCGCTTGTTTTCCCGCTCCAGACAAAACGCCCCAACCGGGGCGTTTGGTCTTTCCACAGTCCAGCAGGCCTCACTGGATCCGCATGATGTTCCCGTTCTGGTCCACCTGCACCAGGTCGCCCTGGCGGATGCCGCTGGCGTCCTTGACCTGCACGTTCTGGATGCTGCCGTTGCCCATCCGGATGCGCACGAGCCAGCTGGTGTTGCTGCCGGTGTTGTTGCCGATGGCGTGGCCGGCGAAGCCGCCGCCCACGGCGCCGCCCACGGTGGCGAGCTTCTTGCCGTTGCCCTTGCCGACCTGGTTGCCGAGCACGCCGCCGGCGATGGCGCCGATGATCGCTCCGGCGGTGCCGTGGCCGCCGCCCTGGGTGATGTTCTGTTCCACGCGCTGCACGGTGCCGCACTGGTCGCAACGCAGGTAGATGCCATCGTTGCGTACGAGCACGCCGTTGCCTTGCGCGGCGGCGGTGCCGCTGGCGGCGAGGCCGAGCACGGCGGTGAGGGAAAGGGCGAGCAGGGACTTGGCGTTCATGGGGGCTCCTTGGGGTGAACGGCGCGGAATCGGTGCGACCGGACGCAAGTTTATGCCGCGACTACCCGCACGGGGCGTGAACGGGGTCGCCGGCAGCCACATACAGTGGACCTTGTCCGCATCATTGCGAGGATGTATCCGCTACGGCCGCGCCGTCGTTTGCCGGCGTGTGCCGCAGCAGCCAGGCCAGCACGGGCGGCGTCACCATCGCGGTGAGCAGGGACATCGCCACGATGATCGCGTAGACGCGGTTGCTGAACACGCCGGCGGCCAGGCCGAGGCTGGCGATCACCACGCCCACCTCGCCGCGCGGCACCATGCCGAAGCCCACGATGGTGGCGCCGCGCTTGCCCAGCGACAGCGCGCCGAGGCCGCCGCCGACCAGCTTGGAGACGATGGCGATCAGGGTGACCACCAGCAGCATCCACAGCGCGTCGGCGCTGGCCAGCTCGTGCAGGTCGATCTTGCTGCCGGTGACCACGAAGAAGAACGGGGTAAGCAGGGCCAGCAGCGGCTGGGTCTGCTGCTCCAGCGTGTGCTGCTGGCGGGTTTCCGAGGCGATCATGCCGGCAAGGAAGGCGCCGATGATCGCGGCCAGGCCGAACAGGGTGGAGACGTAGGCCAGGCCCAGGCACAGCGCCAGCGCGATCAGCAGCGGCGACTGCGCATGGCGCGGCTTGTCCAGCCAGCCGGAGTTCCAGCGCATCACCCGCGCGCCGCCCCAGCCGATCACTGCGATGAAGCCCACCGCCTCGCCCAGCACCACCAGCAGATGGCCGGGCTGGAAGCCTTCGCCACCCTGCAGCGATACCACCACGCCGAGCAGCAGCATGGCGAGGATGTCGTCGATCACTGCCGCGCCCAGGATCACCTTGCTCTCCGTGCGCTGCAGCGCGCCCAGCTCCTGCAGCACGCGTGCGGTGATGCCGGCCGAGGTGGCGACGAAGGCGGCGGCCACGAACATCGCATTGTCCCAGCCGAAGCCGCTGCCGTGCGCCCACAGCGTTCCCATGCCGAACGGCACGACGACGCCGACCACGCCGACCAGGAGAGCCGCCTTGCCGACTTTCTTCAGGTCTTCCAGCCGCGTTTCCAGGCCTACCGAGAACAACAGCAGCACCACGCCGATCTCGGCCAGCACGTCCAGCGGTGTGCCGGCGGCGATCTGTCCGGGGGTGATCCAGCCCAGCAGCGAAGGGCCGACCACGCAGCCGGCGGCGATCTCGCCGACCACCCCGGGCAGCTTCAGCCGCTGCGCCAGCTCGCCGCCGACCTGGGCGGCGGCGAACACGACGAACAGGGTGAGCAGGATGTCACTGGCGTGGTGCATGCGACGCGTCCGGGCGAAGGCAGAGTCTGCATGCTACATGCTGCCCGGGCAGGAGCCGACCGGGGTGTTCCGGCCACGCGCAGATATCGAACAGGCTCTCAGCCGGTCGAGGGCAATGCCTCGGCCGGGCGATCGGGGCGCAGCCGGCCGAACACGCGGCTGGCTGCGGCGGTGATCACGCCCAGCAGCAGCACGGTCCAGCGGAACGCGACCACGAAATCCTCGGCCGTGTGCCCGCGCAGCAATGCCTGCATCAGCAAGGTGGACAGCGCGATGCCGAAGCTCATCGCCAGGTACTGCACGGTGGAGGCCATCGACGAGGCCATCGAGGCGTGGCGGATGTCCAGGTCGTTGTAGATCAGCGTGTTCATGGTGGTGTACTGCAGGCCGGTGAAACTGCCGTAGCAGAACGTGAGCGCGGCGATCAGCCAGGCTGGCGTGCCCGGTCCGAACAGCGCGAACGCGGCCAGCAGCAGCGCCACGATCAGCGTATTGCCCAGCAGCAGGCGGCGGTAGCCGAAATGCACCAGTACACGGTTGATCACCCACTTTGCGGCGATCGAACCCAGTGCCTGCGGCACCATCATCAGGCCCGCCGCCAGCGGTGACCAGCCGCAGCCCACCTGCAGGAACAGCATCAGCAGCAGGAACATGCCGGAGATGCCCAGCCGGGTGGACAGGCCGCCGACCAGCGCCACCGACACGCTGCGCACGCGCAACAGGGAAAGATCCGCCACCGGGTGCGCGGTGCGCCGGCTGTGCCAGATATAGACCACCCCGAGCAGCAGGGCGATGCCGCCGCACGCGCCCATTTCCGACCATGGCACCGGGTCGGCGCCAGCCAGTTCCGAGGCGGCGAGCAGCAGGGCGGAGGCGATGGCGAACAGCAGGAAACCGGTCAGGTCGAAGGCGTTGGCGCGATCCAGCCGGTATTCCGGCATGTCGCGCCGGTTCATCCAGACACCGGCGATCGCCACCGGCACGTTGATCAGGAAGATCAGCCGCCACGAGGTGTATTCCACCAGTGCGCCGCCGAGCAGCGGGCCCAGCACCGAGCCGAGCAGGCCAAACGTGGCCACCGTGCTCATGGCCCCCACGAATTCCCGCTTGTCGATGCTGCGCACCAGCACGTAGCGCCCCACCGGCATCAGCGCGGCGCCGCCCACGCCCTGCAGCACGCGCGCGGCCACCAGCTGGTGCAGGGTCTGCGACAGGCCGCACAACAGCGAGCCGAGGCCGAACAGCACGATCGCGGCGCCGAACACCCGGCGCGTGCCGAAGCGGTCGCACAGCCACGGGCTGGCCGGGATCAACACGGCCAGGGTCAGCACGTAGCTGGTCAGCGCGCTGCGCATGCCCAGGGGCGTTTCGTGCAGCGCTTCGGCCATTGCCGGCACCGCGGTATTGACCACGGTGGAATCCAGCGCCTGCATGAAGAAGGCGGCGGCCACCAGCCACAGCAGGCCGCGATAGCGTTCGCGCGAGGAGATTTCCGTCTCTGCCTTGACCGCGGGCGCCGCTGCGGCGGCATCGGCGGGGGGGAGAGGCTCGGCGGTTTGCTGTGGCATTGTGCGCATGATAGCTGCTATGACAGCTTGCTTTCCGCGGCGATCCTGCGCAGAGTCAGGCTTGTTTCATCGATCGCCGCCCCAAGGTCTGGGGGGCGATACAACCAGGACCACTGCGCGCCGGGGTGCCCATCGCCCCGGCGCGCGTTTTTGCGCGACCCGCACCGCTTGCGACAGGACAAGGATCATGAGCCGCAAACCCGCCATCACCGTTTCCCGCCTCGACCTGGATCGTATCGAGGCCTTGCTCGACCGCATGACCCCGGCCCAGGCCGCGGTGCATGCCGCGTTGCGCGAGGAGCTGGACCGCGCCACGGTGCTGGAGCCGGCCGAGATGCCGCGCAACGTGGTGACGATGAACTCCACCGTGCGTTTCACCGACGAGGCGGGCGGCGAGCCGGCAACGATGACCCTGGTCTACCCCAACGCGGCCGGCAAGCCCGGTACGGTGTCGATCCTGGCGCCGGTGGGCAGCGCATTGCTTGGCCTCGCCAAGGGCAAGCATATCGACTGGCCCACGCCGGACGGGCGCAAGCGCCGCCTTACCGTGCTGTCGGTCGACTACCAGCCGGAGGCGGCGGGGCATCTGCACCGTTGAGATTCCGGCGCGGCCGTCCCGGCGGAGGCCGGGATCCGGCGACCCTCCGCCGTGGGCGTGCCACGACGGGGAATGACGGGCAGGGAACCGCCTACGGCCTGGCTGCGAAGCGGTGCACGAAGCCGACCTGGAAGCCACCCGGCAGCCAGCCGATGATCAGCGGCGATTTCCGGTGCGCAGCCCAGATGCCCACGCCCGCGCCCAGTGCGGCGCCGGCCAGCACGTCGGTCTGCCAGTGGCCGCGCGTCTTCATGCGCGCCACCGCATCGTAGGCCGGCAGCAGCGCCAGCGCGTAGACCGCGGGGTGGTCGCGGCCGTAGTTCACGATGAACGGCGTCACCGCGGCGGTGACCGCGGTGACCTCGGCGCTGGGGAAGCTCTGTGCGCGGGTACCCTCGAAGAAACGGTCGGGGTCGGAGGTCTGCGAAGGGCGCTCGCGCTGGAAGGTGTACTTCAGCGCCTGCGCACCGATGCCGGAAATCACCATCGCGTCCACCGAGCGCCAGAACGTGTCGCCAAGCCCGTCCTGGTCGCCGAAGGCCAGCGCGCCGCCGGCCACGGTGAGGATGCTGCCGTACATCAGGATGTTCTGGTTGCTGCGCTTCCAGATGCCGCGGTTGTCGTAATGCAGGCGGTGGTCGATACCGAGAGGGCCCCCGCCGGCGAGGGCGGGAGTGGACAAGGCAAAGGCAAGCAGGCATGCGATGCCACGCAGATCGCGCATTGAATATCTCCGTTCGCCGGATCCGCCCCGGTCGGGCATGCTGCATCAGCGGGCTTTCGATTCGCTTATCGGATCGGCCCGGGCGGCGATTGGATCGTTAAACTGGATACATGAGCTCTCCCTCCGCCGATACCCGGGTCCGCGCCGCCGCCCTGCGCGAGCGCATCGAACAGGCCAATTACCGCTATCACGTGCTCGACGATCCGGCGATCACCGACGCCGAGTACGATCGCCTGATGCGCGAGCTGGAGGCGCTGGAAGCGGGGCACCCCGAACTGGCCACGCCCGATTCGCCCACCCGCAAGGTGGGCGCGCGCGCCAGCGGCGGCTTCGCCGAGGTGCGCCACGCGATGCCGATGCTGTCGCTGTCCAACGCCTTCGAGCAGGCGGGCGAAGACGACCGCACCCGCTTCCACGAGGTGGCCGAATTCGAGCGGCGCATCGAGCAGACGCTGGATCGCCGCGAGCCGGTGTTTTCCGTGGAGCCCAAGCTGGACGGCCTGGCGATCAGCCTGCGCTACGAACACGGCGTGTTCGTGCAGGGCGCCACCCGTGGCGACGGCGAGACCGGCGAGGACGTCACCGCCAATCTGCGCACCGTGCGTGCGATCCCGTTGCGCCTGCGCGGCGCGGGCTGGCCCGGGGTGCTGGAGGTGCGCGGCGAGGTGGTCATGCTGCGCAGGGACTTCGAGGCGTTCAACGAGCACGCCCGCACACACGGCGAGAAGACGCTGGCCAATCCGCGCAACGGCGCGGCCGGTTCGCTGCGCCAGCTCGACCCGGCGATCACCGCAAAGCGCAAGCTGAGCTTTTTCGCCTACGCGGTGGGCGTGGTGGAAGGCGGCGGCTTGCCGCCCACGCATTCGGCCACGCTCGGGCAACTGCGCGAGTGGGGCTTCCCGGTATCGCCCGAGGCAGGCACGGCCCGCGGCTTCGCGGGACTGATCGCCTATTTCAGGCGCATCGGCGCCAAGCGCGACAGCCTGCCGTATGACATCGACGGCGTGGTCTACAAGCTGGACGATTACGAGGGCCAGCGTGCGATGGGCTTCGTGGCGCGCGCGCCGCGCTGGGCCATCGCGCACAAGTTCCCCGCGCAGGAGCAGACCACCACGGTCGAGGCGATCGAGATCCAGATCGGGCGTACCGGCGCAGCCACGCCGGTGGCGCGGCTCAAGCCGGTGCAGGTGGCCGGCGTCACCGTCACCAATGCCACGCTGCACAATGCCGACCAGGTGGCGCGGCTGGATGTGCGCGTGGGCGACACGGTGATCGTGCGCCGCGCGGGCGACGTGATCCCCGAGGTCGTACGCGTGATGCCCGGGCAGCGGCCGCCGCACACCCAAGCGTGGACGATGCCGGCGCATTGCCCGGTATGCGGCTCCGCGCTGCTGCGCGAGGATGGCGCGGCGGCGTACCGCTGCTCCGGCGGCCTGATCTGCGCGGCGCAACGCAAGGAAGCGCTGATCCACTTCGCCTCGCGCCGCGCGATGGATATCGACGGTCTCGGCGAACGCTACGTCGACGCGCTGGTGGACTTCGGTTACGTGCACACGCCGGCCGACCTCTACCGGCTCACGCTTGACGATTTTTTGGAGATGAAGCGCCGTGCCGACGAAAGGGATGGAACGACACCCGAAACCGTGAAGGCCGGCAAGATCGCCACCAAGTGGGCGGAGAACCTGCTTGACGGCATCGCTGCCAGCAAGAGCACCACGCTGGCGCGCTTCCTGTTCGGGCTGGGCATCATGCACATCGGCGAGAGCACGGCGAAGACGCTGGCCGCGTGGCTGGGCCGGCTGGAGTTCGTGCGCAGCATGCCGGCGCCGGTGCTGCGCGTGTTGCCGGACATCGGCGGTGAGGTGGCCGCATCCATCGCCGGTTTCTTTGCGCAGCCGGGCAACCAGCAGGTGGTCGACGCACTGCTGGTCGCCGGCGTGCATTTCGGCGACGAGGGCGAGCCTTCGCCGAAGCTGCGCGAGCGGCTGGGGCTTGCCGTGCTGCTGGACATGGCGGGCGTCAACAAGCTCGGCCCCAAGAGCACGTCGCTGTTGGCCGCGCAGTATCCGTCCCTGCAGCGGCTGCTCGACGCCGGGCAGGCGCAGTGGATCACCGCGGGCCTGCCGCAGGCGGCGGCGATCAACCTCGAGGCGTACCTGGCCGATGGACCGCGGCTTGCGGAGCTGCGCGAGGCCGAGGCCGCGATGCAGCGCCTGCTCGATGTCATTCCGCGGGCGATGCAGGCGGCCAGCATGCCGCTGGAGGGCCAGACCGCGGTGCTCACCGGCACCTTGCCCACGATGAGCCGCGACCAGGCCAAGGAGAAGCTCGAAGCCCTGGGCGCCAAGGTCGCCGGCAGCGTGTCGAAGAAGACCAGTTTCGTGGTGGCCGGCGCGGAAGCCGGCTCCAAGCTCGACAAGGCCAAGGAGCTGGGCGTGCCGGTATGGGACGAGGCGCAATTGCTGTCCCTGTTGGCCGAGCATGGGGCCGCACCGTGAAGAGCCCGGACCTGCACGAAGCACTGCAACTGCGTGCGCGCCTCTACGCGCTGATCCGCACCTTCTTCGCCGGGCGCGCAGTGCTCGAAGTGGAGACACCTGTCCTTTCCGCTGCCGGCAATACCGAACCGAACATCGAGAGCTTCAGCACGCAATTCAGCGGCCACGTCGATGCCGGCGCGCGCGAGCGCTGGCTGCGCACCTCGCCGGAGTATCCGCTGAAGCGCCTGCTCGCCGCGGGCGTGGGCGACTGCTACGAGCTGGGCCGCGTGTTCCGCAACGGCGAGGCCGGCGGCCGGCACAACCCCGAGTTCAGCATGCTGGAGTGGTACCGGGTGGGTTGGGACCACCGCCGCCTGATGCACGAGACCATCGAACTGGTGGAGGCCGCGCTGGCGATGCAAGGGCGGCGGCCCGAGGTGCTGATCGAGGGCTATCGCCAGTTGTTCATCGACGAGCTGGGCATCGATTCCGTGCATGCGTCCATCGATGAGCTGCGTGCGCCGCTGGCGGACTTCGGCATCGACCCGGCAGGACTCACCCGCGACGACTGGCTGGACCTGCTGCTCACCCACAAGCTGCAGCCGGCGTTTCCGGCGGAGCGCATCACGGTGATCCACGATTATCCGGCCAGCCAGTGCGCGCTGGCGAAGATCCGCCCGGGCGACCCGCCGCGCGCCGAGCGTTTCGAGCTGTACCTCGGCTGCTGCGAGCTGGCCAATGGCTACCACGAACTCAACGACGCGGCGGAGCAGCGTGCGCGTTTCGAGCGCGATAACGCACGCCGCCGCGAGCGCGGCCAGCGCGAAATCCCGCTCGATGAAAACCTGCTCGCCGTGCTCGACGCCATGCCCGACTGCGCAGGAGTGGCGCTGGGCGTCGAACGCCTGCTGATGTGCCTGGCCGGCACCGATGCGATCGCCGACGTGCTGGCGTTTCCGTTCGCGGCGGCATGAGCATGTCGCAAGCCTTGCTGCGCGGCATCCATCACGTCGCCCTGATCTGCTCGGACTATCCGCGTTCGAAGGCGTTCTACAGCGAGACGCTGGGACTGCGCATCGTGCGAGAGGTCTATCGCGAGGCGCGCGATTCCTGGAAATGCGACCTGGAAGTCGGCCCCGGCGTGCAGCTGGAGCTGTTTTCCTTCCCCGGCGCGCCGCCGCGTCCTTCCTGGCCAGAGGCGCAGGGGCTGCGCCACCTCGCATTCGCCGTGACCGACGTGGAGGCCGTGGTGGCCGTACTGGCGGCACGCGGCGTCGCCTGCGAACCGCTGCGGCTGGACGAGCACACCGGCCGCCGCTTCGCCTTCTTCGCCGACCCGGACGGGTTGCCGATCGAGCTCTACGAAGCGTAGCCGGGCCATGCGCATGCCACGCGGCCCGGAGGCCGCGCGGCATGCCTATTTCCTCAGAGCTGGTCGCCCTTGATGTCGGGCAGCACCGGGCGGTCGCTCCACAGGTAGCGGTAGATCAGGCCGCCGATGATGCCGCCGATGATCGGCATCACCCAGAAGAACCATAGCTGCTCCACCGCCCAGCCGCCCTGGAACAGGGCCACGCCGGTCGAGCGCGCCGGGTTCACCGAGGTGTTGGTGACCGGGATGCTGATCAGGTGGATCAGGGTCAGCGCCAGGCCGATAGCGATGCCGGCGAAGCCCACCGGCGCGCTCTTGTGGGTGGCGCCCATGATGATGAAGATGAAGAAACCGGTCATCACGATCTCGCACACCGCCGCCGCGCCCATCGAATAGCCGCCCGGCGAATGCGCGCCGAAGCCGTTCGAGGCGAAACCGCTGCCGACGGGGTCGAAGCCCGCCTTGCCCGAGGCGATCACGTACAGCACGGCGCCGGCCACCAGGCCGCCGATCACCTGCGCGATGATGTACGGAATCACTTCCTTCACCGGAAAGCGGCCGCCGGCGGCAAGGCCGCAGGTCACCGCCGGGTTGATGTGGCAGCCGGAGATGTGGCCGATGGCGTAGCACATCGTCAGCAGGGTGAGGCCGAAGGCCAGCGCCACGCCGGCGAAACCGATGCCCAAGCCCGGAAATCCGGCGGCCAGCACGGCGCTGCCGCAGCCACCCAGTACCAGCCAGAACGTGCCGAAGAATTCGGCGGCCATGCGTTTGCCCAGGTTCATCGAAAGCTCCTTCTCGATTGCGTGATTGGACACGGGCGCCACGGCGACGTGTCGCCCGCCGGATCGCTGGCCGGAGGCCAGGATCGAACGACGTTTCCTCTCCCCCTGAAAACGGCGCCGGGCAGGTCGCGTACAGCTTGACCGGCCCGCCGGGTGGCCCGGCATCCGGCCGGGCTGGGGTGAGCATAGGGGATGCGGGCGGCATCGCGAAGTGTCGGGCTCTGCGCTATGTTGCCCAACCCTTTCCACATCGGGCCGCGGTTCCCCCATGAGCGAAGCCACCATATTGTCGACACCGGACATGACAGGCGCGGCAGCGCGCCGGCTGAACCGCCGCGACGCGCGCACCTTGCTGCTGTCCGCGCTGGGCGGCGCGCTGGAGTTCTACGACTTCGTGGTGTTCGTGTTCCTCACGCAGCAACTGGGCGCGCTGTTCTTTCCGCGGGACACCGCGCCGTGGCTGGCCGATATCAAGGTCTACGGCATCTTCGCGGCAGGCTACCTGGCGCGCCCGCTGGGCGGCATCGTGATGGCGCATTTCGGCGACCGCTCGGGGCGCAAGCGCATGTTCGCGCTCAGCGTGTTCCTGATGGCGCTGCCCACCTTGGCGATCGGCCTGCTGCCCACCTACGCGCAGGCCGGCATGCTGGCGCCGCTGCTGTTGCTGCTGCTGCGCATCGTGCAGGGCATCGCGGTGGGCGGCGAGGTGCCGGGCGCCTGGGTATTCGTGGCCGAGCACGTACCGGCCGGGCGCGTGGGCTTTGCCTGCGGCAGCCTTACCGCGGGGTTGACCGCGGGCATCCTGGTCGGCTCGCTGCTGGCGGCCTGGCTCAACGCACGGCTGGATGCGGCGCAACTGCTGGACTGGGGCTGGCGGCTGCCGTTCCTGCTCGGCGGGGTGTTCGGCTTCGTGGCGGTATGGCTGCGCCGCTGGCTCAGCGAAACGCCGGTGTTCGCGGAAATGCGCGAGCGCAAGCAGCTCAGCCGCGAGCTGCCGCTGCGCGTGGTGCTGGCGGCGCACCGGCGCGGTGTCGCGGTGTCGATGCTGGTGACCTGGATGCTCACCGCGGCGGTGGTGGTGCTGATCCTGATGCTGCCGTCGCTGGCGCCGAAAAGCTTCGGCATTCCGCCGAGGCTGGCCTTCCTCGGCAATGCGCTGGCCGCCTGCGGGCTCACTGCGGGCTGCATGCTCTACGGCTGGCTGGCCGACCGCCTCGGCGCACTGCGGACCCTGTTGATTGGTTCGCTGCTGCTGATCGCAGGCACCTGGACGCTGTTCGCCGATCTCGCCGCGGGCGGCGCGCATTTCCTGTCGCTGTATGCGCTGGCCGGGCTGCTGGTGGGCGTGGTCGGCGTGGTGCCGGTGGTGATGGTGCAGGCGTTCCCGCCGCCGGTGCGCTTCTCCGGCCTGTCGTTCTCGTACAACGTGGCCTATGCCGTGTTCGGCGCCGGCACCGCCGCGATGATCGGCTGGCTGGCCGTGCATGCCGGACGCATGGCGCCCGCGTATTACGTGGTCGTCACGGCGCTGGTGAGCGTGGGCGTGAGCGCATGGCTGCTGCTGCGCCGAAGGGTGGCCTAGAACTCCAGCTCCTGCGTGGCGCAGAGGTAGTCCACCATCGGCGCCACGCGCTTGAAGCAGGCATGCAAGCCGAATGGGTTTCTACGTTCACTGGTTTGTTGACTACATGTGTAGCCAAGATATACATTGACGACACGTGTAGTCATTGGGGGTGAACGGTGCCAAACCCAGCCATCGGCAATCCGGGATTCGCCTTCTTGCGTCATATCGCCGTGCGATTGCGTACTGTAGCGGGGGCTGCCGCAGGCCCTTGCCGGGGGCTTGCCCACGTCACACTGTTCAGTTCGGGAACAGGAGCCACGGTGTGTGGCCATCGCATGTTGAGGTACCCGTTTCTCGCCATGATTGCTTGGATAGGGCCTTGCGTGGCATTCGCTCAAGAGCCGCCGCCCCCTCCACCGCCTGCAGAAGCCATGCCGGTGACACAGCCAGCGATCCATGGCGTCGATCCACTGCCGGAGCCTGCGATCAGGGCTATTTATGCTGCCTACACGCACTATGACGTGGTGGCGATGGATGCTGCGCACGGGAACCAGAATCTCGACAACTTCATCCTGGAGCTGCTTGGCGATCCGCAATTCCCTGGGAAAATAAACGACATCGTTGTCGAGTGTGGCAATTCTCTCTACCAGCCAGTGCTGGATCGTTATATTTCCGGCAAAAATGTCGAGCTGGCTGAAATAGAAAAGGTTTGGCGAGATACGACCCAGTCCATGTGCGCCGTGTCGAGCTTCTACGCGCAACTATTCCCGTTGATTCGAAGGCTCAATCAACGGTTGCCTCCGGACAGGCGCGTGCGTGTCCTTGCGGGGGATGTGCCAATCAATTGGGCTGTGGTGAGGACGCGAAACGATCTGCTTCATGCGCCTCAGGATCGCGATGGAACGATCGCTTCCATCATGGAGAAAGAAGTCCTTTCCAAGCATCGCAAGGCATTGATGCTTTTCGGCACGGACCATCTTTACCACGGTGCCATGCCGCCATTGAATGATTTGAGTGCCGTGGCGCGATACGAGAAGCGTTATCCAGGCGTGACCTTTGTCATTGCAGATCACACGGGTTTTGGTAACCAGACGCCATACGCACGATTCAATGATGAATTTGAGAGTCGGATGAAGTCATGGCCCATCCCGTCGCTGGTGCCCAAGCTCGCTGGTACGTGGCTCGCCGACGTGTTGAACAAAACCGAGTCGGCAGGTGTCGTGACGGCGATGCATCAGGTGAATGGAAAGGTCGTTACACAAACGGTTGCTGTGGGCGGAGGACGCAAGTTCGAGACGATGGTGGATGGGTATCTTTATCTCGGCCCGCGCGACTTGCTTCTTGGCGAGACCGTTCCGGCGAATGTTCTACTGGATAAGAAATTCATGGCCGAGATGCGCCGAAGGGCTGTATTGATGCAAATGCCTTCCGTTACGGACCAAGCTGATCCCGACAAGGTCGAGGCTGCAGGCTACGAGCCGTTCTTTGATCCGAATGGGCCTTGAAGTCTGAAGTTCGAAGGAAACACGAAGGGCACCTTCAGAACTCCAGCTCCTGCGTGGCGCAGAGGTAGTCCACCACCGGCGCCACGCGCTTGAAGCAGGCCACCGCCCACGGCAGCAGTTCGCCGGAACAGGCCAGCGCTTCGTCGAAGCCTTCGCCGGCGGCGAAGTCCTTGCGCTTCAGGTCATCGATCAGCTCGTGGCCGGGGTCGTAGCCGTGCGGCGGGCGTTTCAGCGATTCGCCCCAGAACTCCAGGTGCTCGCGGAATGCCGGGCTTCGCGTAGCCTTCTTCCATGCGGCCGGGTTGTCGGCGAGGAAGGCGCGGATCTTCTTCAGCGCGTCGGGTTCGGGGTGCCACATGCCGCCGCCGCCGAAGCAGTCGCCGGGCTGGATGTGCAGGTAGAACGCGGGCGCCGGGATCTCGTGGCGGCGCTCGTGGAAGAAGCGCGAGCCCTGCCAGGGCTTGTACGGCAGCTTGTTGTTGGAGTAGCGCGTGTCGCGGTAGATGCGGTACAGCGAGCCGCCGCTCTTGCGCGGGTCGGCGCGGTAATGCGGGCTGATCTTCGCCAGCGGCGCCTGCAGGTCGGTGATCAGTTGCAGGAACGGTTCGCGCACATGGCGTTCGTAGTCGTCCTTGTGCGCCTGGAACCACTCGCGCTTGTTGTTGCGGTCGAGCGCGCGCAGGAACCTGAACGTGGCGGGGCTGAAGTAGGCGTGGGACATGGGGATTCCGTCAGAGGCCGGCGGCGAGTTCCTCGCCCCAGGCTTGCAGTTGGTCGACGATCGTCAGTTTTTCCTGCCGCGCCGGGTCGGCGCGCAGCGCGGCCAGGGTGGCGAAGTAATCTTCCAGCGTCAGCGTGGTCAGCGCCGTGACGCGGGTCAGCCGGGCGCGGCGGAAGGCATCCCAGCGCTCGCGTTCTCCGGCATCCAGCGTCTCCGGCCAGTTGCGGGCGCGGTAGCGGAACAGCAGCTCCGCATAGCGCGGGTCGCGGAACGGGAAGGCACGCGTGGCCAGCTGTTCCGGCGGCGTGGCGCGCACCTCGCGCAGCAGGCGCTTGTCGGCGTCGGGCAGGAAGCCGCTGTAGAGCGCCAGTTCGGGGTCTTCCGGCGGGGGCAGTTCGGCGGCGCGGGCGAATACGCGGGCGACCTTGGCCGCCAGTCCGTCGACGGCGGCCAGCGCATCGCGATGGGCGAGGCAGCGTTCGGGGTCGAGCTGCAGGCGCGCCAGGTCGACGCCTTTCAGCACGGAGAGCGGTGCCAGCGCCGGGGCGCGGTTCGCTCGCACGGTACGCAGCGGCACGCGCTCCACATCCTCGGGCAGGTCGGCACGGGCGGTGAAGATGCGATCGGCGATCTCGTCTTCGTCCAGGGCCAGCCACCTGGACGGGTCGCCGGCCAGGTCGCAGACGATCACTTCGCCGGGACGGCTGGGGTGCATCGCCAGCGGCGCGATCAGCGCAAGACAATGGTGGCTGGCCGGGTAGCGCGAGGAGACGTGTACCAGCGGCGTCATCGCCGCCACGTCGAGCAACTCGAATACGCGCTGCTTGCGGCGCAGCGCGTAGTGCCAGTCCCACAACCGGGGTTGGCGCGCCCGGATCAGCCGGGCCAGGTCGATCAATGCGTGCACGTCGGACAGCGCGTCGTGCGCGCGTTCCTGCTGCAGCTGGTTGGCGGCGGCGAGCTGCTCCAGCCTGAAGCTGGGCGTGCCGTCCTCGCGGGTAGGCCAGGCGATGCCCTCGGGCCGCAGCGCCTCGCACATGCGCGCGAGGTCGATCAGGTCCCAGCGCGAGTTGCCGTTCTCCCACTCGCGGCCGTAGGGCTCGTAGAAATTGCGGTAGAGCAGCTGCCGCGTCACCTCGTCGTCGAAGCGCAGCGAGTTGTAGCCCACGCCGCAGGTGCCGGGGGCGGCGAGTTGCTCGTGCACGCGGGCGGCGAATTCGGCCTCGTTGACGCCCTCGCGTTCGGCCTGCTGCGGCGTGATGCCGGTGATCAGGCAGGCCTCGGGCTGGGGCAGGCTGTCGCGCGGCGGCTGGCCGAAGAACATCACCGGTTCACCGACGATCTCCAGCTCCAGCGTGGTGCGGATGCCGGCGAACTGGACGGGGCGGTCGCGCCGGGTGTCGGCGCCGAAGGTCTCGTAGTCGTGCCAGAAGAAGGTCTGCATGCCCGGATCATCGCACGCTGTGCCGGCTGATAGACTGCGCGGCGAAGGAGAGCCCATGAGCCAAGCCAACGACGACAACCTGATCTGGATCGATCTGGAGATGACCGGCCTCGACACCGATGCCGACTCGATCCTGGAAATCGCCACCATCGTCACCGACAAGGATCTCAACGTGCTGGCCGAGGGTCCGGTGTTCGCGATCCGCCACGAGCTGGACCGGCTGGAGGCGATGGACGCCTGGAACCGCAATCAGCATGGCAAGTCCGGCTTGTGGCAGCAGGTGCTCGAATCCACCGCGGACCATGCCGCTGCCGAACAGGCCACGCTGGATTTCCTGCGCGAATGGGTGCCGGTGGGCAAATCGCCGATGTGTGGCAACTCGATCTGCCAGGACCGTCGCTTCCTGCACCGGCAGATGCCGAGGCTGGAGCGCTACTTCCACTACCGCAACCTCGACGTGTCCACGTTGAAGGAACTGGCGCGGCGCTGGGCGCCGGCGATCGGCAAGGGCTTCGGCAAGGACTCGGCGCATACCGCGTTGTCGGACATCCGCGATTCCATCGAGGAGCTTCGCTACTACCGCCGCTACATGGGCGCACTGGGCGGGCAAGAGCCGGCATGAACGTAGAGCCTGTTCATGATCCCCAAGTGCCCCGCGCCGGGATCTATTTGCGTGCGGGTCAAGGAAGAGCGAAGGAGTGGACGTCGGTCCACGACCGAGTGATGACGCAGACCTGCGGGCAAATAGACCCGGCCCGAAGGGTTGTCATCGAGTGGCCGCCATGCGGCAGCGCGCGGCTTGGCCTGACAGCCAGTCAGGCGCTACGCCACGCACTGCCACCTGACGACCACTCGATGACAACGCGAGGAACTTGGGGATCATGAACAGGCTCTTGGACGCCATGTTCGCCCCCGTGCTCGACTGCGCCGGCCGCAAGCTGGTGCTGGATCGCCCGCGCGTGGCCGGCATCGTCAATGTCACGCCCGACTCGTTTTCCGACGGCGGCGAGCACGCCAGCACGGAAGCAGCCGTGGCGCATGGCCTGGCACTGGCGGAGCAGGGCGCCGACCTGCTCGACGTGGGCGGCGAATCCACCCGCCCCGGCGCGGCCGAGGTGTCGCTGGAGGAGGAGTTGCGCCGGGTGATCCCGGTGATCGAACGGCTCGCTGCGCGCACCGCGCTGCCGATCGCCGTCGACACCTCCAAGCCCGAGCTGATGCGCGCCGCGGTGGCCGCAGGCGCCGGCATGATCAACGACGTGTATGCCCTGCGCCGCGAAGGGGCGCTGGAGGCTGCCGCCAGCCTGGGCGTGCCGGTGTGCCTGATGCACATGCAGGGCGAGCCGCGCGGCATGCAGGACGATCCGCACTACGACGACGTGGTGGGCGAAGTGCACCGCTTCCTCGCCGACCGCCTGTTTGCCTGCGAGCTGGCGGGCATCGACAGGCGCAAGGTGCTGGTCGATCCGGGCTTCGGCTTCGGCAAGAACCTCGAGCACAACCTGGCCCTGCTGCGCGCGCTGGAGCGTTTCGCCGGCCTGGGCAGCGGCGTCTATGCGGGCCTGTCGCGCAAGGCCATGATCGGGACGCTCACCGGGCGCGAGCTGCCGGCCGAGCGCGCCGCGGGCTCGGCCGCCGCCGCGTTGATCGCGGTTCAGCGCGGTGCGTGCATGGTGCGCGTGCACGACGTGGCCGCGACCGTGGACGCGCTTGCGGTGTGGGCAGGCGTGCATGCGGGCGATGCGTTGCCACGCGCTGATTCCAGGCCGGCGCCACCGCGCTGGCCCGACGACGACTAGAAAAAGCGACAGGACGGCAGTGCACGAAGCACTGTCGCCGGGACAGGGAACCTTTTCGGGAAGGCATACATGAGTCAACGCAAGTATTTCGGCACCGATGGCATCCGCGGCGCCGTCGGTGTGTGGCCGATCAACGCCGAGTTCATGCTTCGCCTCGGCCGTGCGCTGGGCGCAGTGCTCGGGCAGCAGCAGGGCGCGGCGCGGCGCGGCGTGCTGATCGGCAAGGACACCCGCGTTTCCGGCTATATGTTCGAGGCCGCGCTGGAGGCCGGGCTGGTCTCCGCCGGCGTGGACGTGCGCATGCTGGGCCCGATGCCGACGCCGGCGGTGGCCTTCCTCACCCGCTCGTTGCGCGCCGAGGCCGGCATCGTGATCAGCGCCTCGCACAACCCGCACCACGACAACGGCATCAAGTTCTTCTCCGCCCACGGCGAGAAGTTCAGTGATGCCATGGAAGCGGCGATCGAGGCGGAGATCGACGCGCCTTTCGTCACCGTGCCTTCCGAGCAGCTGGGCAAGGCCCGCCGCATCGACGATGCGGTGACCCGCTACGCGGAGTTCTGCAAGAGCACGGTGGCCGAGGATTTCAGCCTCGGCGGCCTGAAGATCGTGCTCGACTGCGCGAATGGCGCCACCTACCAGGTTGCCCCCAAGGTGTTCGCGGAGCTGGGCGCCGAGGTGACCGCGATCGGCGACAAGCCCGACGGCTTCAATATCAATCGCGAGGTGGGTTCCACCCATCCGCAGACATTGCAGCGCGTGGTGCTGGAGCAGGGAGCGGACCTGGGCATCGCCTTCGACGGCGACGGCGACCGGGTGCAGATGGTGGACCGTCACGGTGTACTCGCCGACGGCGACGACCTGCTCTACGTGATCGCGCGCGCCTGGCAGGCGCGCGGCCTGTTGCGCGGGCCGCTGGTCGGTACCCTGATGAGCAATTACGGCTTGCAGCTGGCGCTGGAAAAGCTCGGCGTCGGCCTGGTCCGCGCCAAGGTCGGCGACCGCTATGTGCTGCAGCAGCTCAAGGAGCACGGCGGCGTGCTGGGCGGCGAGACTTCGGGCCACATCCTGTGCCTGGACCGCGCCACCACCGGTGACGGCATTGTCTCCGCGCTGGCCGTGCTGGAGGCGCTGGCCGGCGAGGATTTCGCCGCGGCACGACAGGGCCTGCACAAGTTGCCGCAGGTAATGATCAACGTGCGCGCCGACGGTGCGCGCGAGGCGCTTGGCAGCGACGCCGTGCAGCGGGCGCTGGCCGGTACCGAGGAGACCCTGCGCGGCCGCGGCCGCGTGGTGTTGCGCCCCTCCGGCACCGAGCCGCTGGTGCGGGTTACCGTGGAAGGGGGCGACGCGGACGAAGTGCAGCAGTTGGCGCAAAGCCTCGCCGACGTCGTAAAATCCTCAGCAGAACGCTCGTGAACCAGCCGGCGCAACGCCGGCCTCAGGTCAGCCAGGATCCGGTCGCCATGGAATGGCCCGACGTGAACCGTCCCTGCGGTGGCGGTGCACAAATCGACCGCACGCCTGACTGGACACGACGATCATGAAAAACGTTCCCACCCTCGACATCCGCCGCTATGACAGCGACCGCGACGCCTTCGTCGCCGAGCTCGGCGCGGCCTATCGCGAATTCGGCTTCTGCTGCATCGGCGGCCACGGCATCTCCCGCGAACTCGTCGACGGCGCCTACGATGCGTTCCAGCGCTTCTTCGCGCTGCCCGTCGAGACCAAGATGAAGTACCACGTGCCGGGCGGCGGCGGTGCGCGCGGCTACACGCCGTTCAAGGTGGAGACCGCCAAAGACAGCAAGTACGCCGACCTCAAGGAGTTCTGGCACGTCGGCCGCGAGATCCCGCGCGACTCGAAGTTCGCCGGCGTGATGCCGCCGAACCTGTGGCCGGCCGAAGTGCCGGAATTCCGCCCGTACGGCTACGGCCTGTTCGAGGCGCTGGACCAGCTCGGTACCCGGGTATTGCGCGCGCTGGCCCTGCACATCGGCCTGCCCGAGAACTACTTCGAGGACAAGACCGACCAGGGCAACTCCATCCTGCGGCCGATCCACTACCCGCCGATCACCGACGACAAGGTGCCGAATGTACGTGCCGGCGCGCACGAGGACATCAATTTCATTACCCTGCTGGTCGGCGCCAGCGCGGAAGGGCTGGAAGTGCTGACCCGGGAGGGCGCGTGGCTGCCGATCACCACCGAGGGCGACGCCATCGTGGTCAACATCGGCGACATGCTGCAGCGCCTGAGCAACCACGTGTATCCCTCCACCACCCATCGCGTGGTGAACCCTAAGAACGCGAACGCGCGCAAGCCGCGCTACTCGGTGCCGTACTTCCTGCACCCGAATCCCGACGTGATGCTCGACCCGTTGCCGCAGTGCGTGACGCCGGACAACCCGAAGCGCTACGACACGCCGATCAGTTCGCATGAATACCTGCAGCAGCGCCTGCGCGAGATCAAGCTGATCTGAGTCCACTCGGCCCGCGTTGCCCGACACCGGGCGTGCCAGCGGGTGGCGCGTAGCGCAGGGTTTGTTGCCCGGCGCGGGTCATGCGGAGATCGCAAACGGGCTTCGAAGGGATCGGGAAAAGCCCCGTGTCGTCGTTTTTCCCTCTCCCTTGGGCGAAGCCGAGTGGAGAGGCTTGGGGCGCGGCGCTTTTGTCAGTCGAGCTGGCGATAACGCCGCGCTTGCCGCGCCGACAGGCGAAACGCCAGCCGGTCCGGCATCAGCTTGAACATGCTCTTGATGGCGCGGTTCACGCGTCCCGTGACGTGCACGGCCTCGCCGCGCTCCACTGCTTCCATGCCTTCGGCCACTACTTCGTCGGCACGCTGCCACATGAAGCCCGGCAGTTTGTTCATCAGCGCCCGCGTGCCGGTGACATCGTGGAATTCGGAGTATGTGAAGCCGGGGCACAGGGCGCACACATGCACTCCGCATCCGCGGCTTTCCAGCGCGAGACCTTGCGAGAATTTGATCAGGAACGCCTTGGCCGGTGCGTACAGTGTGTGTCCCGCGGTGCCCGGTACATGGCCGGCCAGCGAGGCCACATTGACGATGCGGCCGTAGCCGCGTTCGCGCATGCCGGGCAGCAGGCGCCAGGCCAGTTCGACGGGAGCGGCCAGCAGCACTTGCAGGAATTCCGCGTGCGTGTGCCAATCACTGGCAACGAACCCGCCGGGCACACCGTAACCGGCGTTGTTGATCAGCCAGTCCACCGCGAGCCCGCGCCGCGCCAGCTCTTCGCACAACGCGGCCGGCGCGGCGGGATCGGCCAGGTCGGCCGGCAGCACGGTCACCGTGCTGGCATGCTGCTGGCGCAGTTCCGCGGCCAGCGTCTCCAGTCGTTCGGAGCGGCGTGCGGTGAGCGCCAGATCATGGCCGCGTGCAGCCAGGGCACGGGCGAAGGTGGCGCCGATGCCGGCAGAGGCGCCAGTGACGAGGCTGAGCGGGCGGGCAGGCGGCATGCTTTTCTCCTGTGGGACTCCTGGCTGGGCTGGACGTTGCGCTGCAGCAATACCAGTGTCGCTATCATTCTGTAAAATATCGCGTTTATACGAACGGAAACGCCTCGAACATGCGCAAGAAGCTCGTCGCCGCGAACTGGAAGATGCACGGCAGCCGCTCGATGGCCGCCGCCCTGTGCGGCGAGATCGCCGCTGCCCGCCCGGGTGACATTGACGTGGTGATCTGCCCGCCGTTCCCTTATCTGGATACCGTGGCTGCCGCCTGTGCCGACGCTGGCATCGGCACAGGCGCGCAGGATCTCAGCGAGCACGAAGGGCAGGGCGCATACACTGGCGAAGTATCCGCCGCGATGCTGGCCGATTGCGGCGCGCAGTGGGTGCTGGTCGGCCACTCCGAACGTCGCCAGTACCATGGCGAAAGCGACGGGCTGGTGGCGCGCAAGTTCATTGCCGCGCGTGCCGGCGGTCTCACGCCCATCCTCTGCGTGGGCGAAACGCTGGCGCAGCGCGAAGCCGGCGAAACCGAAAACGTGATTGCCCGCCAGCTGCAGGCCGTGCTCGCCGCCGCCGGCGTCGCGGCATTCGACACTGCGGTGATCTCCTACGAGCCGATATGGGCGATCGGCACGGGTCGCACCGCCTCGCCGGAACAGGTGCAGCATGTCCATGCGTTCATCCGTAGCCAACTCCAAAAGGAAGATGCTATGATTGCCCGTCTGACTCGGCTGCTTTACGGCGGCAGCGTCAAGGCGGCCAACGCCGCCGAATTGTTCGCGCAGTCGGACGTGGACGGTGGGCTGATCGGTGGAGCCTCGCTGACCGCATCCGACTTCCTTGGAATCTGCGCAGCGGCGCACTAGTCGCCACGGGCTCGATTGCACTCATGTTCGTCATTTTCAGCGTGTTTTACATCCTGATCGCCGCGGCCATGACCGTGCTGATCCTGCTGCAGAACGGTGAAGGCGCCAGCGCGGGATCCGGCTTCGGCGGCGGCGCCTCGGCCACGGTGTTCGGTGCGCGCGGTTCGGCCAACTTCCTGACCCGGGCCACCGGCGTGCTTGCCGCGCTGTTCTTCGCGCTCAGTCTCGGCATGGGCGTATACCTGCACAGCCACGGCGCACAGCAGAACAGCGGCGCCGACCTCGGCGTGATGGCTGGCATGAGCACCGCGCCTGCCAAGCAGGTACCGGCGACCGCCACGCCGGCGAACCCGGAAGTGCCCGCGGCTGCTCCGGCCGGCACGAACCCGGCAGTGCCCGCGGCCCCTGCCGCAGGCAAGCAGCAAGGCGAGATGCCGGCCGCGCCGGCGCCGCAGAAGCAGCACTGAGCAACAACACACCTGCCCAGGTGGCGGAACTGGTAGACGCACTACCTTGAGGTGGTAGCGCCGCAAGGCGTAGGGGTTCGAGTCCCCTCTTGGGCACCAATCGCGGATCTTCGGGAAACCGGAAATCTGAGAAAAACCCGCCATCTGGCGGGTTTTTCTTTGCGCGATATGTAAATAAAACTCACGATACATTCCTGCGATGGATCAGTGCGTAGCCATGATTCCTGTCCGTTTGGCGGACAGGGTACGTAGGCGTCGGCTGACAGAGAGAGTGTGCAAAATGTGGCACAGTGCTCGGAATTGATGACGCGGTCTCGGCCCGCTCGCCGACTTGCCGCTGCATGGTTCGCGCACAGGGGATATGCCAGCATGATGCCCGTTTCGCTTGTTCCAGCTACCTCCAGCCTGTGGAACATACGTCGCAGCGGCGTCACCCTGTTCCGCGAAATGACGCTCGGCGCGGCGATCAAGCTGGCGCGCGAGCTGGCGCGTGACGAGCATCTGAGCAGCGGCCGCGATACCTGTGTCGAGATGCCCGGTGTCGACGGGTCGATCCGGCTGGCGCTGTATGCGCGGACCCTGGGCGATGCAACCGCTGTTGTATCCGATGATTCCGTGGCGGCCTGATCCGCATCCGTGTTTTGCTTGCATCCTCAGGCAAAGCCGCCTAGGTTTCACGGGGGCGAAGCCGCGGCCTGGCTTCGTGATGCAGTGGCAACCAGGAGCATCCATCAGGGAGGGCGGGACATGATCCAGATCGTTTTGATCGACGACCACGAACTCGTGCGCACGGGTTTCCGGATGATCCTGCAGCAGCAGCCGGACATGGAGATTTGCGGCGAGGCGGCCAGTGCGGAGGAGGGGATGCGCCTGATCCGCAGCCTCAAGCCTGAGATCGCCCTGGTGGACGTGCACATGCCGGGCATGAGCGGCATCGAGCTCACCGAGCGGGTAAGCCGGGCTGAACTGGCCACGCGCATCGTGGTGGTCACCGTGGTCGACGACGGTCGTTTCCCCAAGCGCCTGCTCGATGCCGGCGCCTCGGGTTACCTGACCAAGGGATGCAGTGCCGACGAGCTGGTGACCGCGGTGCGCCAGGTGGCCGGCGGGCGGCGTTATCTGGCTCCGGCGGTGGCGCAGCAGCTGGCGCTGGCCACGCTGGACGGCAACGGTTCGCCTTTCGACGCCCTGTCCAGCCGCGAGCTGGAAGTGGCCATGATGCTGGTACGCGGCAAGCCGCTGACGATGATCGGCGAGCAGCTCAGCCTCAGCCCCAAGACGGTGTCGACCTACAAACAGCGGCTGATGGAGAAGCTGCAGGTGGACCATGTGCTGGGCTTGGCCCATCTGATGACGGCGCATGGCCTGATCGATGCGCCGAACCACCAGGTGGGTGCCTGAGGCCGTTCTTCCGGATGGCCATCGCCGCCACGAAAAAGCCGGACCTTGGTCCGGCTTTTTCGTGGCGGGTAATGCGGCGCTCAGGGCGCCGCGTCTTGCCGGGGGTCTTCTTCCTCCGGTTCCGCAGAGGCATCGACTGGCCTGGGAGCGGGCTGGAGCGGTGGCGTGGCGCCGGTGGCGTCGGCGTGGCCCAGCAGATCGCCCTGGCGTGGCTGCGTGGCGACCGGCGAGACGGCGCCATGCCCGTTGACGGGGGCACGCGGCGCTTCCGCAGGCGGTTCAGTGCTTGCGGCGGGAGTCGCCGCCTGGATCGGTGCAGCCGTGTCCGCGCTGTCCTGCTCTTCGACGATGGCGATCGACGGCGCCGATTTGCGCGGCGGATCGGTTTCGCCGGCGGCAGGATTCGCCTCGGCCTGGCGTACGGTCTCGGCGACCGGCGTGCCGGATGCCGGCATCGCGGGTTTTTCCGGAATCGGCGGCAACGGCGGCAAGCTGAAGGCGGTCGCGACCGCAGCGGCGAGTGGGGCTTCGGTCAGCACTACGCGCGCCGGCTCGTGACGCTCGGCCTGCACGGGCGCGCTGCGTGGCACGGGATTCGCACGGGGCGCGGCGGGAGCGGGCGAGGCCGGCGCCTGCGCAGCGGCCTCGGCGGCGGGCGCCTCGGTCACGGCTGCGGTTGCCGCCGCATCGGTGGACGCGGGCGTTGCCTCGGGCTTGGCATCCGTGGCGGCCTCGGCTTCCACGCGATCCTCATCGTCCAGTTCGACGACCTGATCGGCGTTCGGCATTGTGCCGGCGGCCTCGTCGTGCCGGCGGCGGCGGCGGCCGCCACGGCGACCACGGCGGCGGCGCGGCGGGCCATCGGCGTCGCCGGTGGCGGCGTCTGGCGTTTCCTGGCTGTCGGCAGCCGGCAACGCGGCCAGCTTGGTTTCTTCGACAGGCTCGGCTGGCGCGGTGGCGGGGACAGGACGCGGAGCCTGCGCTTCCGGCTTCGCTGCGGCCGCTGCGGCGACAGCGGGGGGCGCAGCGGCCGGCTTGCGCTCGGCGCGTTCGGCCTGGGCCGGCTTGTTGTTCTCCGCTGCATTGCCGCGGGACTGCTGCTGGCGCTCCTGTTTCGGCGCCTGGGCATTGGCCTGCGCCGAGCGCGGCGCGCCCTCGTTGCCGGACTGGCGGTTGTTGCGGTTCTGCTGGGCGTTCTGCTGCGTATTCGGCTTGGTCGACGGCGTGGCGCCATCGCGGCGCTGGCGGTTGCCACCCTGGGCGTTGCGATTGCGCTCGTCGCGACGTTGCTGCTGCTGGCGGTTGCCGCGCGCCGGGCCCTTGTCGCCGCCGTTCGACGGTGCGGCGGCCGGCGTGGCGGCGGCTGTGGCCGCGGCGCCGGTGCGGAACCAGCCGAACAGGCGCGAGATGATGCCGCCGCTCGGCGCGGCGACCGCCGGAGCCGGGGCGGACGGACGACGCGGCGCGGCCTGCGCCGGGGCGGGCGCTTCCTCACGCACCGGCGCCGGCGTGGCCGGCACGATGCCGCTGACCGCGGGCTGCTCGTTGCTGCCCAGCGTCTGGCCCATCTTCGGCAACGGCGTGGCTTCGACCGCGGTGAGGCGCTCGTAGCTGGGCTTGCTGTGCTCGCCCATGTCCGCTTCCTTGATCCGCTGGATCTGGATATGCGGGGTCTCCAGCTTTTCGTCGGCCACGATCACCACGTGCGCCTTGTGGCGCAGCTCGATCTCGACCACGCTGGCGCGCTTCTCGTTGAGCAGGAAGTTGGCCACCGTGGGCGGGGCCTGCACCAGCACCTGGCCGGTGTTGTCCTTCATCGCGTGCTCTTCGATCAGGCGCAGGGTAGACAACGCCAGCGATTCCACGCCGCGGATCTGGCCATGGCCTTCGCAGCGCGGGCAGACGATCTGGGTGGCTTCGCCCAGGCTTGGGCGCAGGCGCTGGCGCGACATCTCCAGCAGGCCGAAGCGGCTGATGCGGCCGACCTGCACGCGGGCGCGGTCGAGCTTGAGGGCGTCCTTGAGCTTGTCTTCGACCTCGCGCTGGTGGCGCGGGCTGTCCATGTCGATGAAGTCGATCACGATCAGGCCGCCGGCATCGCGGATGCGGCACTGGCGGGCGATCTCCACCGCGGCCTCGAGGTTGGTGTTGAACGCCGTTTCCTCGATGTCCGAACCCTTGGTGGCCTTGGCCGAGTTGATGTCGATCGCGGTGAGCGCCTCAGTCTGGTCGATCACGATCGAGCCGCCGGAGGGCAGGCGCACCTGGCGATCGAACGCGCTCTCGATCTGCGTCTCGATCTGGTAGCGGCTGAACAGCGGGGTGTCGTCCTTGTACAGCTTGAGCTTGCGCAGCGAGGTGGGCATCACCTGCTGCATGAACTCGCGGGCGTCCTCGTACAGCGACTCCTCGTCGATCAGGATCTCGCCGATGTCGCTGCGCAGGTAGTCGCGCAGGGCGCGGATGAACAGCTTGGACTCCTGGTAGATCAGGAACGGCGCCTTGCGCTCGCTGGCGGCCTTGGAGATCGAGCGCCACAGGGTCAGCAGGTAGTCCAGGTCCCACTGCAGCTCTTCGGCGTCGCGGCCGAGGCCGGCGGTGCGCACGATCAGGCCCACGTCGTCGGGCACGGTGACGTGCTCCAGCGCCTCCTTCAGCGCCTGCCGGTCCTCGCCCTCGATCCGGCGCGAGACGCCGCCGGCCTTCGGGTTGTTCGGCATCAGCACCATGTAGCGGCCGGCCAGCGAGATGAAGGTGGTCAGCGCGGCGCCCTTGTTGCCGCGCTCCTCCTTCTCGACCTGGACGACCACTTCCTGGCCTTCCTTGAGCAGCTCGCGGATGCCCGACTTGTGCGGGTTCAGGCCGGGGGCGAAGTACTGCTCGGCGATTTCCTTCAGCGGCAGGAAGCCGTGGCGCTCGGCGCCGTAGTCGACGAAGCAGGCTTCCAGGGATTGCTCGACGCGGGTGATGCGGCCCTTGTAGATGTTGGCCTTTTTCTGCTCGCGGGAGGGGATTTCGATATCGAGATCGTAGAGGTTCTGGCCATCGACGATGGCCACGCGCAACTCTTCACGCTGAGTTGCGTTGATCAACATGCGCTTCATTGTAGTTTTCCTCGGCTCGCCCGCGCGTCGCGTGCCGCGGTGGCGCCGGGATGGCGGCCTGCCGGGGATCGCGCCGCAGCGGTGGAGCGGCTCATGTGACGGCGCCGTTCCCGGCGCCCGGATTGTTCGGTCAGCTGCGTCTGTCGTGCCGTGGGCACAGGGCTTCGGGCAAACGACGGCCCGAACCGTTACGATGAAAGGGAGTCGCGACCGCTGTCTGAGGTTCAACCCCCGGGCAGTCGGCGCAATCCTCGCCGGCGTGACGGGCGGGGCCCCGGCCCGAACCGGTCTCGGCGGGCAGGGAATGACGCCGCCCGAGTATCCTATTTCGACAGGTTTTTTTCAATGCAGACGGCAACTTCCCGCGACGTACCTCACGGTGTGCGTCAAGTCGCGATCGGCCCCGAGCGGGACGGCCAGCGGATCGACAACGCGCTGGCGACCCTGCTCAAGGGCGTGCCGAAAAGCATGATTTACCGTCTCCTGCGTACCGGCCAGGTGCGCGTGAACGGCAAGCGGGCAAAGCCGGATACGCGGCTAAGTGACGGCGATATGCTGCGAATTCCGCCGATCCGGGTGGCTGAGCGCCCCGAGGGACGGGAGGCGCCCGATGCGTTGGTCTCGTCGCTCGCCGAGACGGTGATTTTCGAGGACAAGCACTTCCTGGTGATCGACAAGCCCTCGGGCATCGCCAGCCACGGCGGCAGCGGGGTCAGTCACGGAGCGATCGAGCTGCTGCGCGCGGCCCGTCCCCATGAATCGCTGGAACTGGTGCACCGGCTCGACCGGGATACCAGCGGCGTGCTGGTGCTGGCGAAGTCGCGGGCGGGTTTGACCGGCCTGCAGGCAGCGATCCGCGCCGGCGAGGTCACCAAGCAGTACCTGTGCCTGATGGTCGGCCACCCGCCCAAGGCCAAGTTCGACGTCAACGCGCCGCTGCGCAAGTTCGCTCTGCAGGGAGGCGAGCGTATGGTGCGGGTCAGCGAGGACGGCAAGCCGGCGTTGACCTTCTTCCGCGAGATGGAGCAGTACCCTGGCGCCCGCCTGATGCAGGCCACGCTGGGCACGGGCCGTACCCACCAGATCCGCGTGCACGCCGCCCACGTCGGCCACCCGCTGGCGGGCGACCCGAAGTACGGCGACCGCGAGATGAACAAGCGCTTCCGCGAAATGGGCCTGCAGCGGTTGTTCCTGCATGCCTCGCATCTCAGCTTCGACCTGGACGGGCGCCTTTACAGTTTTTCGGCGCCGCTGCCGGACGACCTGAAGATCTTCCTCGACGTGCTGGCCGTGAAGGGCAAGCACCTGCCGTACATCCAGGCGGCGGCTAAAGAAAGAAGCGGGCGCTGACTTCCAGCGAACGCAGCAGGCCGCCTGCCAGGCCGGCCTCCACCAGCAGCGCGCAGGCGACGTGCGCCACGGCGACCGGCAGCAGGGCGCGCGAGCGCCGGAAGCACCATGCCCACCACAGCTCGGCCAGCAGACAGAGCTGCATCAGGACGCCATTCGGCGTGTGCATCAGGGCGAACACCAAGGCGGCGATCAACACGGCGACGGCGGGGCTGAGCCGCCCGCCTTCCAGGCGGCGCAGCACCACGGCCAGCATCAGCCATTGCTGCAGGATGGCCCACAACAGATAGGTCAGTACATGGCCGGGCGCGGGCGGTTTGAGATGTCCCCCGGAGACGGCGACCAGCAACAGGGCGGGCAGAATCAGCGCGAGCGGCGGCAGCCAGGCGCGCCAGCCGCCCAGCCAGTGCCAGTTCCGCGGCGGCTGGCGCCATTCGGCCTGCGCCGCGAACAGCAGCGCGCCAGCAAAGACCAGCAGGCAGGGCAGGCTCAGGCGCAAGCCCAATTGCAGGCCGACCACCAGCCACAACGGGCCGGCGAGGCAGCCAGCGAGTTCCAGCCAGCGCCGCTGCGGCAGGCGTGGCGGCCACCGGGCCAGTCCGGCCAGCGCCAGCATGTATGCGAGTGTGCCGGCCCAGGACGGCCACGCGCGGTCGGCGGGTTTGCCGGCGGCTCGCGGGGTAGCGCCGTGCGGCAGGATCAGCGCGCCCGGTCGTTGCAGCCAGACCAGCTGGCGCAAAGCGAGCTGCGTTTCGGCCGGGGCGCCGGCCGGCAAGGCGATCCAGGGCGCCGCGGGCAGCGCGGCGCCGGCGAGTTGCCGCGTGGCCGTCGCCGGGTCGGATGACAGCTGCAGTGCAGGCTGCACGGGAATGGGCAAGGGCGTATCGCGCCTTAATGCCACCTCGTCCAGTTGCAGCGAGGCGTGCTTGGGCAGCACGAGTTTCAGTCGCAGCACCTGGATCCGTTCCGGGGCGACGCAGTCGCTACCGTCGGCTGCCCGCCAGCGCAGGCGGCGCAGGTCCAGCGCCAGCTGCAGCGGGCCGGCTGCGACCGGCGCGTCCTGCCAGCCGTAGCAGCCCGGCCGTCCCAGCCGCGGCTGCCAGGCTACGCCCAGCCGGAATGGCGCGTCGGCCGCGCCATGCAGCGAAAGCAGCGGCCAGTGGCCAGGATCAAGCATGCCGCTCACCGGCAGGCCGAGTTCGAACGGCGTGCCGTCGCGACTGGTGACGCGCAGGCCGCCGTCGATGCGCCGCACCTCGGCGGCGCCGAAGGCGCGCCCGGCGACGAGATCGTGCGGCTGCCGCAGGCGCCACTGCCACGGTGGCCGAACCTGCCCGATCAGGGCCGCCTGGCGATCCGCCACCTGCTGCAGATGCGCGGCGGTGATGCGCGCGGCCAGGTCGCGCAGGCCGAACAGCAGCAAGCCGAGCAGCAGCGCAAAACCGGCGCCGGCGAACAAGCGTCGCGGAACGGATCGCCGCACGTTCAGCGCGCCAGCAGTGCCTCGACCCTGGCCGCGCAGATGATGTCGTTGAGCGAGAGTCCGCCCACGTCGTGGGTGGACCACAGCAACTGGCAATGGCCGTAACCCGCCTCGATGTCGGGATGGTGATCCTCGTGGTTGGCCATGTGCCCGACCGCATTGATGAAGCCCAGCGTGTGATGGAAATCCGGAAAGCGGAAATCCTTGACGATCGCGCAGCCGTCCGCGCTCAGCTTCCAACCCGGCAGCAATTGCAGCAGCTGGGTGATCTTGTCCGTACTCAGCGCGTGTTCCTTGCCCTTGCGCGGCTGGCAATGCTGGTTGGCGAAATCGTGGATGTTCATGGGCGCTCCATCGGAAGGCTGGGGGCAAGGCGCGCAGCGTCGAAGCTGCGTGCGCAAATGTCAAAGCCTGTGGACGGCGACGAAACCGTACTAAAATGGTGCTGATTCGACGTGCCGCGCCAACGCGGCCGCCGCGACATTCGCCACAGGTGAAGCATGATCGAGATTTCCGAACGCGCACAACAGCATTTCCGCCGTTTGCTGGCGCAACAGGGCAGCGAGGGACTGGGCATCCGCCTGCACGTCACCGAGCCCGGAACGCCGGCGGCCAACTGCGAACTGGAGTTCTGCGAGCCGGCCGAACTGGCCGGCAACGAATGGACGGTCGAGTGCGCCGGCTTCGACTTCCACATCGAGGGCGACAGCGCCCCGTGGCTGGACGGCGCCAGCATCGACTTCGAACCGAACGCCACCGGCGGCCTGCTGAACATCCGTGCGCCGAAGATCAAGGGCGACGTGCCGGGGCTGGAAGCCGGCGTGATCGAGCGCGTGCGCTACGTGCTGGAAGCGGAGATCAATCCGCGGCTGGCTTCGCACGGCGGCCGCGTCACCCTGCTGGAGGTCGATGCCGAGGGCGTGGTGAAGCTGCAGTTCGGCGGCGGCTGCCACGGTTGCGGCATGGTCGACGTCACCCTGAAACAGGGCGTGGAGAAAACCTTGCGCGAGCGCGTGCCCGAGGTGACTGCGGTGCGCGACGCCACCGACCACAGCGACGGCAAGCAGCCGTACTACAGCAAGCACGAAGGCAAGTCGGCGCTAGGCTGAGCGATGTGATTGCGATCGTCCTTGATCGCGCGGATCAAACGGGCGGCCCTCCATGGCCGCACTCCTCAAACGAGAAGCCCGCCGTGAGGCGGGCTTTCCGTTTCAAGCTGAGAGGGGAATCAATCGCCCTGGACATGTCCCTTCAGCGTGTCGAGCTTGGTCGGCAGGCTGGAGAAGTAGGCGGAGATGTCCTCGATGTCCTGGTCGGACAGCGTGGCCACCATGCCCTTCATGATCGGATTGTTGCGTTCGCCGTCCTTGTATTCGTGCAGTACCTGTTGCAGGTATTCGTTGTACTGGCCGGCGAGGCGCGGATACTGCGGATCGACCGCATTGCCGTCGGCACCGTGGCAGGCGAAGCAGGCAGCGGCCTTGGTCTTGCCGGCCGCGGCGTTGCCGCTGGCCAGCAACGGAGCGGAAACGAACGCCAGGGCGGCGCCGAACGAAAGCAGGGCAAGTGCACGTTGCATGCGGGATCCTATTTGATCGGCGTGAGGCTGGACAGGTAGGCGGCGATGTCCTGGATGTTCTGCTCGGACAGGCTTTGCGCCTGCGCCGCCATCGTCGGATACGTGCGGTCGCCGCTCTTGTACTCGTTCAGCGCATTGACGATGTACTGCTCGTTCTGCCCGGCGATCTTCGGCACGGGGTAGTCCGGGTAGGCGTTGGAATAACCCGGCACGCCGTGGCAGCCGGCGCAGGTGTAGACCAGCGCCCGCCCCGCCGCCTTGTCGCCTTCGGCGTGCGCGCTGGCGGTGGCCAGCAAAGCGAGAGCGCCTGCCAGGCCAAGTGTGTGCAGTCGTATCATCGAGATCGTTCCCCAGGTGCGGCGACAGATGCGAATCAATGCAGCAACCGCCGCAGTATAGACAGCTGCTCCCGGCACGGACAACATGCCGCGCGGTCTGCCGCAAGGCGGCGTTTTGTCGCGCGGGAGCCGGTCCGATATCCCCACGCAGCCTGCGTCGCCTCGCCGCGGCCGCCATGCGGAGATATTGGACGGGACCTCAGAGCCTGTTTACGATCTCCGCGTAGCTCGCGTTGGCTTGCTGTGGCCGTCAGGTAGTAGCGGGTGGCGCAGCGCCTGCCTGGCCGGCAGGTCAAGCCGCGTGCTGCTGCATGGCGGCCACAGCAGGGCAACCCCAGCACCTGTCACTTTCGGGGCCGGGTCTGTTTGCCCGCATCCCGGCGTCATCACTCGGTCGTGGACGGACGTCCACTTCCTCGTTCTTCCTTGGCCTGCGCGCAAACAGCTCCCGGCGCGGGCCACGCAGAGATCGTAAACAGGCTCTCAGACCAGGCTGCGGAGGATGTGGATGCCGGCGCTGTACTCGCCCACGATGGTGCCCAGGCTGACCAGGAAAAAGTTCAGCAGGGTGCGCGCCACGCGGTTCTTCCACCAGCCGCTCCAGTGCACGATGTCGTCGCGCAGCGTGTCGAAGTCGGCCACGCGCGGACGGCGCACCCAGGCTTCGGCCATCGCGCTGATGCCGCCGGCGGGGATGCCCGGACGGAACGGCTTGATCGGTGCGGCGATGAAGGCGGCGAGGATGCTGAGCGGGTGCGCGCCGGCGGCGACCGCGCCCAGCGCGGCGAAGCCGCCGGTGAACAGCACCCACGCGGTGAGCGCCTGCGTGCCCAGCGCCGCGTTGCGGTGGAAGGCGAACGCGATCGCAGCGAACACCGCCAGCACCAGGCCCACGGCCAGCCACTTGGGCCAGCGCGCCTTCGGTGGCGTCTGCGCCAGCGCGGCCACCGTGGCGGCCGGATCGTTGTGCCCGTCGCGCAGGGCTTGGCACATGCCCCTCAGGTGCCCCGCGCCGATCACCACCAACACGCGGCGGGGCGTATCGGTGGCCGTGCGCGCGGCATCCTCGCGCAGGCGCGCGGCCATGTAGGCATCGCGCTCGCCGATCAGGCTCTGGTAGAGCGGCTGCGATTCGCTGGCGAATTCGCTGAACGCGCTCTCCAGCATGTCGCCCTGCTTGAGCTTCTCGATCTCGCCGGCCTCGATCTCCTCGCGCTCGAACACGCTGGCGAGCAGGCCGCCGAGCAGGCCGAAGCGCTGCCAGAAACCCACGCTGTGCCAGGCGCGCTTGAGCGTGGTGCCGACCTCGCGGTCGACCAGCCACAGCGGCAGGCCGCGTGCCTCGGCACCATCCATCGCCGCCTTCATCTCGGCGCCGGGCTGGATGCCGGATTGCTCGGCGAGGCGTTTCTGGAAGGTGGACAGCACCAGGCTGGCGGCGACCATACCGGCCTTGCCCTGGCGTATCACCTGGAACAGGTCCATGCGCTTGAACGCGTCGGGATCGCGCATGCCTTGCGCGCGGCTTTCGCACAACTCCACCGCCACTGCGTCGAAGCGCTCGTGCTCCAGCAATGCCTGCACCGCTTCCATGCTGGTGCGCGAGACATGGGCGGTGCCCAGCACCACGTATTCCACGCCGTCGCGCTGCACGCGTTCGATCGGCTGGTCCTGCAGCACGGCGGGCAGGGGCAGGGCAGGTTCGGGAACACTCATGCGTGTAGCGTGCCGGTCACGGGGAGAATCCAAGCATGGGGATGCGTCCCGCACGAAGCAAGTATTGAGGAGTGCGGCCATGGATGGCCGCCCGTTTGATTCTCGTGTTCAAGGACGAACGCACTAATCCCTGAAGCGCCTGAGCAGGTCGCCGTAGGCGTCGATGCGGCGATCGCGCAGGAACGGCCAGATGCGGCGCACGTGTTCGCTGCGCTGCATGTCGATCTCGGCGAGCAGCAGCTCGCGTTGGTCGGTGCCGGCCTGGGCGAGGAATTCGCCCTGCGGCCCGGCCACGAAGCTGGTGCCCCAGAACCGGATGCCGGCGCCGGTGCCCGATGGATCCGCCTCGTGGCCGGTACGGTTGCAGGCGAGCAGCGGCAGGCCGTTCGCCACCGCGTGGCCGCGCTGCACGGTGACCCAGGCTTCGCGCTGGCGATCTTTCTCGTCCTGCGTGTCGTTCGGGTCCCAGCCGATCGCGGTGGGGTAGAGCAGCAGTTCCGCGCCAGCCAGCGCCATCAGGCGCGCGGCTTCCGGATACCACTGGTCCCAGCACACCAGCACGCCCAGCTTGCCCACCGAGGTTTGGATCGGCTCGAAGCCGAGGTCGCCGGGGGTGAAGTAGAACTTCTCGTAGAACGCCGGATCGTCCGGGATGTGCATCTTGCGGTACTTGCCCGCGATCGCCGCCGAGCGGTCGAACACCACGGCGGTGTTGTGGTACAGCCCGGGCGCGCGTTTCTCGAACAGCGAGGCCACCACCACCAGCTTCAGCTCCTCGGCCAGTTTGCCGATGCGCGCGGTGCCGGGGCCGGGAATGCTCTCGGCCAGCTCGAACAGGTCGACTGATTCGTGCTGGCAGAAATACGGACCGTTGTGCAGCTCCTGCAGCAGCACCAGTTCGGCGCCGGCCTTGGCGGCTTCGCGCAGGCCGGCCTCGATCGCGTCGAGGTTGGCGTCGCGGCTGCCGCGGTCGGTTTCCTGCAACAGGGCGGCTTTCAGGATCTTGCGGGTCATGGGCGGTTCGGCGTGGGGGTTTGCGCCGCATAGTGTAACAAGGCCGGCCATCGTGACCGCGGCGGCGGGCTTGGACTAATCTGCGAGCCAGCGATGCTTGCCGAGACGGAGGTGGCCGATGGGCGATGCCGACGGACGCATGATCCGGTGCTGCGGCGCCGGTGGTGGAGGTGCCGCATGAACGTCGTCACCGCCTGGCTGCTGTGCAAGTACGAGCGCTGGAAACAGGACACGCTGAGCCAGAGCGATTTCCATCCCAGCGTCAGCATCCTCAAGCTTTCGCTGATGGCCGTGTTCGTCGGTATCGCCGCGGCCTTCGTCGCGTACGTGCTGTACCGGATGATCGGCCTGGTCACCAACCTGGCGTTCCGCCAGCAGTTCTCCTTCGCGTTCACCGCGCCGGGCCTGCACGCCCCGCTGTGGGCGATCGTGCTGGCGCCGCTGGCGGGCGGCCTGCTGGTTGGGTTGATGGCGCGCTACGGCAGCGACCGCATCCGCGGCCACGGCATTCCCGAAGCGCTGGAGGCGATCCTGTTCCGCAAGAGCAAGATGATGGCGAAGGTGGCGATCCTGAAACCGCTGTCGGCGGCGATCGCGATCGGCACCGGCGGCCCGTTCGGCGCCGAGGGGCCGATCATCATGACCGGCGGCGCGCTGGGCTCGCTGTTCGGCCAGATGTTCTACCTCACCTCGATGGAGCGCCGCACCCTGCTGGTGGCTGGCGCCTGCGCCGGCATGGCGGCTACTTTCGGCACGCCGATCGCGGCGACCCTGCTGGCGGTGGAACTGCTGTTGTTCGAGCTGCGCCCCCGCAGCACCATCCCGGTGGCGATCGCCTGTTTCGTCGCCGACGCGCTGCGCATGTGGCTGCTCGGCCCGGACGCGTTGTTCCCGCTCGCGGTGTCGTTCGGAATCAGCCTGCCGTGCTTCGGCCTGGCGGCGGTATGCGGCTTTCTCGCCGGCCTGCTGGCGACCGCGCTCACCGCACTGGTGTACCGGGTCGAGGATGCCTTCCACAAGTTGCCGGTGCACTGGATGTGGTGGCCGCTGATCGGCGCGGCAGCGGTGAGCGCCGGCGGCGCGATCGACCCGCAGGCGCTGGGCGTGGGCTACGACGTGATCGACCGGCTGTTGACCGGCCGACTGGCGGGCATGGCGATCCTGGTGTTCATGCTGGTGAAGTCCGCGATGTGGGTGATCTACCTGGGCTCGGGCACGTCCGGCGGCGTGCTGGCGCCGCTGCTGTCGCTGGGCGCGGGCCTGGGCGGCCTGGAGGCGCTGGTGTTCCCCGGCCACGCCCCGCTGCTGTGGCCGCTGCTCAGCATGGGCGCGATGCTGGCCGGGGTGATGCGCCTGCCGTTCACCTCGATCATGTTCGCGCTGGAACTCACCCACAATGCCAGTGCGCTGCCGGTGCTGCTGGTGTCCTGCACCACGGCCTACGGGGTGAGCGTATTCCTGATGAAGCGCTCGATCCTCACCGAGAAGATCGCCCGGCGCGGCCTGGACATCTTCCGCGAGTACACGGTGGACCGGCTGGAACACACCCCGGTGAGCGAGGTGATGACCACCGAGATGGTCACCGTGTCCGGTGGCCTCAGCGTGCGCGAACTGGCCGAGCGTTATTTCGGCCCCGACCAGCAGTACCGCGCGTTCCCGGTGGTGGACACCGACGGCGGCCTGCTCAACGTGGTCAACCGGCAGGACGTGCAGCGCTGGCTTCGGGAGGACCCCGCGGGCAGCGCGCGGCTGGCCGACGTGGTCGGCAAGGAACCGGTGGTCGCCTTGCCCGACGAAAGCTGCCAGAGCGTGGCCGTACGCGCGGCGGTGGAAAAACTCGAGCGCATCCCGGTGGTCGGCGCGGATCGCCGCACCCTGCTCGGCATGGTCACCCGCTACGACCTGCTCAAGCCGTACACGCACTACCACAACGAGGAAAAGGTGCGCGAACGCTTCTTCCGCAACGGCAAAGCCGCTGCGGATGGCAGTAAAGGCGGTTGAGGCTCACACCAGCCCGGCAGGCAACTGCATGGTGATGCAGTGCAGGCTGCCGTTCTGCCAGATCAGCGGACGGCAGGGAACCTGCACCACTTCGCGGCCCGGATGGGCGCTGCCGATGATGCGTGCGGCTGCGTCGTCGGCCGCGTCGCCGTAGGCGGGCACCAGCACCGCGCCGTCGACGACCAGGTAATTCGCGTACGAAGCGGCGAGACGGCGGCCTTCGTCGATGATCGGCTGCGCCCAGGGCAACGGGTGCAGCCGGTACGGGCGGCCGTCGAGGGTGCGCAACGCAGCCAGTTCCTCGCCCATCCGCGCGAGTTCGGCGTGGTGCCTGTCGCCGGCGTCGTCGCAGGCCTGGTACACGATGCGCTCGCCGGGCGCGAAGCGGGCGAGGGTGTCGATGTGCGCGTCGGTGTCGTCGCCTTCCAGGTAGCCGTGGTCCAGCCACAGGATGCGCCCGGCGTGCAGGCTGTCCATCAGGATCGCGTCCATCGCCTCGCGGCTCTGCTCGGGATGGCGTTGGTTGAGACACTTCCAGGTGGTGAGCACGCTGCCGGCGCCGTCACTCTCGATGGCGCCGCCTTCCAGCGCCCAGTCGATGCGCCGGTGCGCGGCGTCGCCGAACACGCCGGCCTCGACCAGGCCAGCGATCAGCGCATCGTCCTGTTCGGCGCCGAACTTGCCGCCCCAGCCGGTGAAGCGGAAATCGGCGAGCTGGAAACGGCCGTCGTCGGCCTTCAGCGTGACCGGTCCGGAGTCGCGCAGCCAGGTGTCGTCGTAGGGCAGTTTGACGAAGCGGATGCGGGCCAGCTCGACGCCCGCCTCGCGCAACAGCGCTTCGGCGTGGGCGCGCACGCCGGCATCGGCCGCCACCACGATCAGGCGCTGGAAACGCACCACCGCCGCGGCCAGCGCCACATAGGTGGTTTCCACCTCGGCCAGCCGCTCGGCCCAGTCGGTGCCGGCGTGCGGCCAGGCGATCAGCACCGCGGCTTGCGGCTCCCATTCGGCGGGCAGGCGCCAGCGTGGTTCGGTCATGACGGGATCTCGTACGGGTCGGGGCGGCGCGCGGACGGCGCCGGGCCGTACATTTTATGCGAAGGCGCACAGGAACGCGCCCCGCGTCGCCGCAGGGCGCGTCGTCGGTGGCGGATTCAGTTCGCCGCGCCGGGGTTGGTGTTGTTGCCCGCCGGCGTGTTCAGCACCGAATGGATCACGTGGTCGTGCTCGAAGTAGACGATGAAGTCCGCGTACTCCCAGCGGTTGATCACCGGGTGCTTCCTGGTGTCGCCGCCGCGCGGCGAGAGCCTGCGCTGCGGCGCGCCGTAACGCTGCTCGACCTGGGCCATGCTCATGCCGCGGGCGGGCAGGTGCATGCCCTTTTCCTGCTGCACGCGGTGGATCAGCAGGTTGTCGGCATGGGCCGTCTGCGGCGCGGCAAGGCCGCAGGCGCCCAATCCGATGGCTGCCAGCAAGGGCAGGCTGTGGCGATGCTTGAACATGGTCCCCTCTCCGCGCAAGGCGTTGCCGCGCCGTTGTAGCAGAACCGTTTGCGACTATCCACGGGCAACTGCGGCGGGTGTGACCGGCATAGCCGTTATCATGTGCGGCCGTTCGCCCGATTGAAGTGTCCCGATGATCGCGTTCCGCCATTTCGCCTTGCGCCGCGGCAGCCGCCTGCTGTTGTCCGACATCGACCTGGTGATCCAGGGCGGTTGGCGGCTGGGCGTGATCGGCCGCAACGGCTGCGGCAAGTCCAGCCTGTTCGCCGCACTGCAGGGCCAGGTGGAGGCGGATGCCGGCGACGTCGATTTGCCGGCGAAGCTGCGCCTGGCCTCGGTGGCGCAGGAGACCCCCGCGTTGCCCGATCCGGCGATCGACTATGTACTGGGCGGCGATGTCGAACTGGCCGCCGCATTGCGCGACGAAGCCGATGCGCAGGCCCGCGGTGACAGCGAGGCGATGGCACGCGCCCATCACCGCATCGAAGAACTGCACGGTTACGACGCCCGCGCCCGCGCCGGCCGCCTGCTGCACGGCCTGGGCTTCGCGCCGGAGACGCACGAACGCGCGGTCAAGGAATTCTCCGGCGGCTGGCGCGTGCGCCTGAACCTGGCGCGCGCGCTGATGGCGCCGTCGGAACTGTTGCTGCTGGACGAACCGACCAACCATCTCGATCTCGACGCCGTGCTGTGGCTGGAAGAGTGGCTGCGCCGCTACCAGGGCACCTTGCTGATCATCTCGCACGACCGCGAATTCCTCGACGGCGTGATCGACCACACCCTGCACCTGGTCGATGGCGGTGCGCGGCTCTATACCGGCAACTACAGCGCGTTCGAACGCTTGCGCGCCGAGCAGCTGCGCCAGCAGCAGATCGTGCACGAGCGCGAGCAGGCCGAGCGCGCGCACCTGCAGAGCTTCATCGACCGCTTCAAGGCCAAGGCCAGCAAGGCCAAGCAGGCGCAGTCGCGCATGAAGCGGCTGGAGAAGATGGCCGGCACCGAGGCGGTGCGCGCCGAGCGCGCGTTCCACTTCCAGTTCGCCAGGCCCGAGCGCGTGCCTGATTCGATGGTGCAGTTGGAAGACGTGGTGGCAGGCTATCGGGATGTTCTCCCGCTCCCCTCCGTGGAGAGGGCCGGGGTGAGGGGCGGTGCTGGCGAAGAGATTGCATCGGGCAGCGCTTCGATGGAGGGCATGGCAAGCCTTGGCCACTCACCCCAACCCTCTCCCCGGAGGGGAGCGGGAGCGAACGTCGTCCTGGCAGACGTGGGTTTTTCCATTGAAGCGGGGGAGCGCATCGGCCTGCTCGGGCCGAACGGCGCGGGCAAATCCACTCTGGTCAAGACCCTGGTGGGCGAACTGGCGCCGCTGGCGGGCGAGCGCAAGGCGCACAAGGATCTGAAGATCGGCTACTTCGCCCAGCACACGGTGGAGAGCCTGCGCGAGGGCGCCAGCCCATTCGACCACCTGCAGGACAAAGCGCCCGGCGTGGCCGCGCAGGCGCTGCGCGACTTCCTCGGCACCTGGAACTTCGCCGGCGATCGCGCCTTCGAATCGGTGGACGGTTTCTCCGGCGGCGAGCGCGCGCGTCTCGCGCTGGCGCTGATCGCCTGGGACAAGCCCAACCTGCTGCTGCTCGACGAACCCACCAACCACCTCGACCTCGACATGCGCGAGGCGCTGGCCGACGCATTGGCCGACTTCGACGGCGCGCTGGTGCTGGTATCGCACGACCGCCATCTGCTCGGCATGGTCAGCGACAGCTTCTGGCGCGTGGCCGACGGCGTGGTGGAACCGTTCGACGGCGACCTCGACGACTACGCGCGCTGGCTGCGCGCGCGTGGCTCGGCGAACAAGAAGGCCGCCAAGGCCGAGGCGAAGCCGGCGGTGCCCGTCGAATCGCCGGAAGAACGCCGCCGCAATGCCGCCCAGCAGCGCGAGAACGAAAAGACCTCGCGTCAACGCGTGAAGAAGATCGAAGCGCGCGTGGCCGCCATCGATGCCGAGCTGGCCGCGCTGGAGGCGAAGCTGGCCGATCCGGATACCTACAACGGCCCCACCGCCGCGCTGATGAAGCTCGGCCAGCAACAGGCCGAGCTGCGCCGCGAGAAGGAAACGCTGGAGACGGAATGGATGGCCTTGTATGAAGCGCTCGAAGCCTGAGTGCCCGCGCCGATGAACACGCATCCCGCACAGCTGTGGTTGCCCGCGCTGGATCGCTTCGGTCAGGCCAGCCCGCTGCGGCGCTTGTTGGCGCAGGCCGACCGTCTCGACGATGATCCGCGCGACCGGCTGGCTCGTCTTGCCGACGGTTTCGACGGGGCCGGCTCGCCGCTGCCCGCCGCCGCGCTGGTGCGCGAGCATCTGGTCGGCGATGCCGGCGGTGACTCCTGGCTCAATGCCGATCCCGCCTGGGCGCAGCCGGACATGACCGGCGTGCGCCTGCTCGCCTGCGGTTCGATGCCCCTGGCGTTGGACGAGGCACAGGCTTTTGCACAGGTGTTGCAGCCGGCGTTCGCTGAGGCGGGCCTGCGACTGGAAATCAGCGCGCCAGACCACTGGCAGCTGCGCCTGCCGCCGGACATGCATGTGCCGGACTTTGCCGCACCCGAACAGGCGCTGGGCGAAGACCTGTACCAGTACCTGCCGCAAGGCGCAGAGGGTCGTGCGTGGCGCGTGCTGCTCAACGAGGTGCAGGTGTTGTTGCACCAGCATCCGCTGAACGCCGCACGCCAGGCGCGTGGCCTGGCGCCGGTCAACAGCGTGTGGCTGTGGGGTGCGGGGCGCCTGCCCAAGCAGTTGCACAGCGCGTTCGCAGGCGTGGTCGGCAATGACGAGTTGCTGCACGCGCTGGCGGCACGCGCCGGCATTCCCGCTAGCCCGCTCTCGCGGGAGAGCGCGGCAGGTGCGCGGGCTGGCTGGCTGCTCGACCTGCAGGGCTTGCCGGCCGAGGAACTGGCGCGCGATTGGTGGCCGGTCGTGCAGTCCCTGGCGCAACGGCAGGTCTTGCACTTCGCGTTCGCCTGCGGCGAACGCTGGTCATGGCGGCCGCGGCATCGCTGGCGCTTCTGGCGCGGGACGCCGCGTTGAACACGCTCGAACTGCGCCGGCGCACGGTGCAGGACGAACCGTCCGGCTGGGACGCCTCGGTGCATCCGGTACTGCAGCGCATCTATGCGGCGCGCGGCGTGCTGCGGCCGGCCGGGGTCGAGCACCGGCTGCAGCGCATGCTGCCGCCGCAGGCCCTGGGTGGCCTGGATGCCGCCACCGAGCTGCTGGCCGAGGCGATCCGCGACGACTGGGCCATCCTGATCGCCGGCGACTACGACTGCGACGGCGCCACCGGTACCGCGGTCGCCGTGCGCGGGCTGCGCATGCTGGGCGCGAAACACGTGAGCTTCGCGGTGCCGAACCGCTTCGTGCACGGCTACGGCCTCACGCCTGCATTGGTCGATTCGCTGCAACCGCGTCCGCAACTGATAGTCACCGTGGACAACGGCGTGGCCAGTGTGGCCGGCGTGGCCCGCGCGCAGGCGCTCGGCATGCGGGTGATCGTCACCGATCACCACCTGCCCGGCGAGCAGTTGCCCGCCTGCGACGCACTCGTGAACCCGAACCTCACGGGCGACAGCTTTCAGAGCAAAGCCCTGGCCGGCGTAGGCGTGATGTTCTATCTACTGTTGGCGCTGCGCGCGAAGTTGCGAGGGCAGGGGGCTTTCCCGTGCGATCTTCCTGATCGCGAAGATCAAGAAGCGGCCATCCATGGCCGCACATCTCAAGACTCAAGCGATCTTCCTGATCGCGAGAATCAAAAGGCGGCCATCCATGGCCGCACTTCTAAAAAGGGCGAGCCCGACCTCTCCACCTTGCTCGACCTGGTGGCGCTGGGCACGGTGGCCGACCTGGTGCCGCTGGATTTCAACAACCGCGTGCTGGTGGAAGCGGGCCTGCGGCGCATCCGCGGCGGCAAAGCCTGCGCCGGCATCGCCGCACTGGTCGAGTGCGGCAAGCGCAGCGCAGCCACGCTGTGTGCCAGCGATCTCGGCTATGCGGTAGGTCCGCGCCTGAACGCGGCAGGGCGGCTGGAAGACATGCAGTTGGGCGTGGAGTGCCTGCTCACCGACGATGCGGCGCAGGCGCGCCATTACGCCGGGCAGCTCGACGCGATCAACCGCGAGCGCCGCGAGCTGCAGGCCTCGATGGTGGCCGAGGCCGAGGCGATGACCGCCGGCCTGCGCGACATCGATGCGGTGGGCGTGGCGCTGTACGAACCGTCCTGGCATGCAGGCGTGGTGGGACTGGTGGCGTCCAAGCTGAAGGAGCGCCTGCATCGCCCGGTGATTTCCTTTGCGCCGGCCAGCGAGGACGACACGGAGAATCTGCGCGGCTCGGGTCGTTCCATCCCCGGTTTCCACCTGCGCGACGCGCTGGCGATGATCGACGCGCGCCAGCCTGGCCTGATCGAGCGCTTCGGCGGCCATGCGATGGCGGCGGGACTGAGCCTGCGTGCCGCCGACTTCCCGCGTTTCGCCGCCGCGTTCGATGCCGTCGCGCGCGAGCTGATCGCACCGGAGCGGCTGCAGGCCGCGCTTTACACCGACGGCGAACTCCCTGCCGGCAGCCTGTCGCTGGAGCTGGCGCGGCAGCTGCGCGCGGCCGGTCCGTGGGGACAGGCCTTTCCCGAACCGCTGTTCGACAACGTGTTCGACTGTGCCGGCTGGAAGCCGATGGGCGAGGGCCACTGGCGGCTCAGCCTGCGCGACCCGCGCGACGGCAGCGTGCACGACGCGGTGATGTTCAACGTCGGTCCCGCCGCACCGCCGGCACGCCTGCGCGCCGCCTACGAGCTCGTCATCAACGACTGGCAGGGCCGCGAGTCGCCGCGCCTGCTGCTGCGCCACGTCGAACCTGCCTGAGCTCGCATGGCATTCACGGCAGACACGCCAGACTGGCCGCTCACTCCCCGCGGAGATCGCCATGCTTGAACAGATCGATGGATTGCCGCCCGGCACGCTGGGCTTCCGTGCCCACGGCCAGGTGACCGCGGCCGACTACGAGCAGGTGCTGGTGCCGGACGTGGAGGCGGTGTTCGCGCTCAACCGCAAGCTGCGCATGCTGTTCGTGGTGGCGCCGGACTTCACCGGTTTCGACGCCGGCGCGATGTGGGACGACTTCATGCTCGGCATGCGCCACATCAGCGGCTGGGATCGGGTGGCCCTGGTGACGGACGTGCCGTGGCTGCGCACCGCCACCAAGGCGACGCGCTTCCTGGTGCCGGCCGATTTCCGCCTGTTCGCGCTGGCCGAACTGGAAGAGGCCGCGCGCTGGATCGCCGAGCCTGCGGACGGCTGAGCGCGGAATGGACGGCCGAATTGCACTCATGCCGAATCATCACTTGCGCCAACGCCCGCGTTCTGTTCTAGTCGGCGCATGACCTCCACGACCGCCATGTCCCCGAACGCCAACGCGCCTGCCGCGCGGAGCTTCGTGGCAGCCGTCAACAATAATCGCGCGAACAATAACGCCAACCGTTGGCGGGCCCGCGCGTAGCTGAAAGCAACATCACCAGACACGCGACCAAGGCCCGCCCAGTGCGGGCCTTTTTCGTTCCGCGCGCACGGCCGAAAGGATCGTGCGGTTCTTGAAAAGTGCAGACATGGATGTCTGCTTCTTGATCTTCGTGGTCAGGGCGACCACACAAATAAAGGCCACGCCAATGTGTTCGATTTTCGGAATGTTCGACCTGCAGCCGGGCGACGATCTCGCCGCCCTGCGCCGGCAGGCGCTGGAACTGTCGCAGCGCCAGCGCCATCGCGGGCCGGACTGGAGCGGCGTGTTCGTGGATGCGGGGGTGATCCTGGTGCACGAGCGCCTGGCCATCGTCGACCCGGCCTCGGGCGCGCAGCCGCTGCGCTCGCGCGACGGCGCGCTGGCGCTGGCGGTGAACGGCGAGATCTACAACCATCGCGAGCTGCGCGAGGCCAGCGGCTACGACTTCACCACTGGTTCGGACTGCGAGGTCATCAATGCCCTGTATCGCGAGCACGGCATGGATTTCCTGCCTAAGCTCAACGGCATCTTCGCCTTCGCACTATGGGACGGCGCGGCGCAGCGCTACCTGATCGCGCGCGACCCCATCGGCGTGTGCCCGCTGTACTGGGGGCACGATGCGCAGGGGCGCCTATGCGTGGCTTCGGAGATGAAGGCGCTGGTCGGCGTATGCGCGGACGTGGCCGCGTTCCCGCCCGGCCATGTCTACGACAGCGCCACGGGCGAACTGCACAGCTATTACGCCAAGCCGTGGCGCGACTACGCGGCGACGCAGGGCCATGCACCGGCGCCGGGCGAACTGCGCCACGCCTTCGAGCAGGCTGTGCACCGCCAGCTGATGACCGACGTGCCTTATGGCGTACTGCTTTCGGGCGGCCTCGACTCCTCGCTGGTCGCCGCCTGCGCCGCCAGGTTCGCCCGCGAGCGCATCGAGGACGGCGATCGCAGCGAGGCCTGGTGGCCGCGCCTGCATTCCTTCGCGATCGGGCTGGAAGGCTCGCCCGACCTCGCCGCCGCGCAGATCGCCGCCGATGCGCTGGGCACCGTGCACCACGGTTTCGTCTACACCTTCTGGGAAGGGCTGGACGCGGTGCCGGAGGTGATCCGCCACCTGGAAACCTACGATGTCACCACCATCCGCGCCGCCACGCCGATGTACCTGCTGGCCCGCCGCATCAAGGCGATGGGCGTGAAGATGGTGCTGTCGGGCGAGGGCTCGGACGAGCTGTTCGGCGGCTACCTGTACTTCCACAAGGCGCCTTCGGCCGAGGCCTTCCACGAGGAAACCGTGCGCAAGCTCGACGCGCTGCACAGCTACGACTGCCTGCGCGCGAACAAGGCGATGATGGCCTGGGGCGTGGAGGCGCGGGTGCCGTTCCTCGACCTCGAATTCATCGACGTGGCGATGGGCATGGACGCCGCGCACAAGATGGCGGGCAACGGCAGGATCGAGAAGCACGTGCTGCGCGCGGCCTTCGACGGCGCGCTGCCGAAGGAAATCCTGTGGCGGCAGAAGGAGCAGTTCAGCGACGGCGTGGGCTACGGCTGGATCGACGGCCTGAAGGCGCATGCCGAGCAGATGGTGAGCGACCGCGAGTTCGCTGCGGCGGCGGCGCGCTTCCCGTTCAACACGCCGGCCACCAAGGAAGCGTATTTCTACCGGCGCATCTTCGAGCAGTTCTATCCGGGCGAGGCCTGCGTCGCCACCGTGCCGGGCGGCAAGTCCATCGCCTGTTCCTCGCCCGCGGCGCTGGCCTGGGACCCGGCCTTTGCGGCGATGGCCGACCCGTCGGGGCGGGCGGTGCGCGGGGTGCACCAGCAGGCGGTGGCTTGACGCGCACCGGCCTGAATCCGGCCGGCTCAGCGCTTGCGGGCCAGCGTGAGGCCGTCGCCGACTGGCAGCATGGACAGGTCGATGCGCTCGTCGTGGTGCAGGCGCTGGTTGAGCGCCTGCAGCGCACGGGTGTCGTCGTCCCGCGCCGGCTGCGCCACCGCGCCGCTCCACAGCACGTTGTCGATCGCGATCAGTCCGCCCTGGCACAGCAGTTGCAGGCAGCGCTCGTAGTAGTCGGCGTAACCGGTCTTGTCGGCGTCGATGAAGGCGAAGTCGTAGCGGCCGGACGCGCCGGCGGCCAGTTCCACGTCCAGCGTCTGCAGTGCCGGCGCCAGCCGCAGGTCGATCTTGTGCGCCACGCCGGCGCGCTTCCAGTACGGCCGGCCGACGCTGGTGTACTCCTCGCTGACGTCGCAGGCGAGGATGCGGCCGTCCTCGGGCAGGGCGAGCGCCACCGACAAGGCGCTGTAGCCGGTGAACACGCCGATCTCGAGGGTGTGGCACGCGCCGAGCAGCTTCACCAGCAGGGCCATGAACTGGCCCTGTTCAGGCGAGATCTGCATGCCGGCGCGGGGATGGCTGCGCGTCGCCTCGCGCAGGGCGATCTGTTCCGGATGCTCGCGCAAGGAGTGCGCAAGCAGGTAGTCGTACAGCGTATCGTCGAGGCCCAGGCTGCGGTTGGACATGGCGGTGCTCCGTCCAGCGGTACCGGTCACTCATGGTAACGCCGGCACGCGCCCCGGCCAGCTTCCGGCGTCTGTCGCAGTGCGGCAATTTTGCTACCATGGCGGGCCATTCGCATGACATGCCAATCCATGATCGAGACCAATCCGATCCTCGCGCAGATCGCGGACCTCACGGCCCGCGTCGAGTCGCTTAGGGGGTATCTTTGACTACGCCACCAAGCGTGAGCGCCTCGAAGAAGTAAGCCGCGAGCTGGAAAGCCCCAACGTCTGGGACGACCCGCCGCGTGCGCAGGAACTGGGCCGCGAACGCGCGCGCCTGGACACCGTGGTCACCGGCATCGACGAGCTCACCGCGGGCCTGTCCGACGCGAAGGAACTGGTGGAGATGGCTGCCGCCGACGGCGACGAGGAAACCGTCGCCTCGGTGAGCGATGACGTGGCCAAGCTCGAAGCCCGCGTCGGCAAGCTGGAGTTCCAGCGCATGTTCTCCGGCAAGATGGACTCGGCAAACGCCTTCGTCGACATCCAGGCCGGCGCCGGCGGCACCGAGGCGCAGGACTGGGCCGAGATGCTGCTGCGCATGTACCTGCGCTGGGCCGAGTCGCGCGGCTGGAAGACCGAGCTGCTGGAGGCCTCCGGCGGCGAAGTGGCGGGCATCAAGTCGGCCACGTTCCGTGTGGAAGGCGACTACGCCTACGGCTGGCTGAAGACCGAGATCGGCGTGCACCGTCTGGTGCGCAAGAGCCCGTTCGACTCGGACAACCGCCGCCACACCAGCTTCACCAGCGTGTTCGTCTCGCCCGAGGTCGACGACGACATCGACATCGAGATCAATCCGGCCGACCTCAAGACCGACGTCTACCGTTCCTCCGGCGCCGGTGGCCAGCACGTCAACAAGACCGAGTCCGCGGTGCGCATCACCCACGTGCCGAGTGGCGTGGTGGTGGCCTGCCAGACCGAGCGCAGCCAGCATGCCAACCGCGACCGCGCAATGAAGATGCTGGCGGCGAAGCTGTACGAGCTGGAAGTGCAGAAGCGCAACGCCGAGAAGGACGCGCTGGAGGCGACCAAGTCCGACATCGGCTGGGGCAGCCAGATCCGCAACTACGTGCTGGACCAGAGCCGCATCAAAGACCTGCGCACCGGCGTCGAGCGCTCCGACACGCAGAAGGTGCTGGACGGCGACCTCGACGAGTTCATCGAGGCCAGCCTGAAGTCCGGCCTGGATGCGGGCGCCAGGCGCGTCGACGCCTGACCGGGTTCCGCCAATCCATTGACGAGGTAGCCAGCATGAATGCCAAGAAGACCTGCAGCCTCCTGTTTGCCTGCGCTGCGCTGGCGGCGTTCGGCGCCGGCGCGCAGAGCGCCGGCCAGGACATCAAGCAGGGCGCGAAGGACGTGGGCCACGGCGTCGCCACCGGCGCGCGCGACGTGGGCCATGCCACCAGGAATGTCGCCACCAAGGTCGGCCATGGCGCCAGGGATGCCGGTACCGGCATCGGCCACGGCGCAAAGAAGGCCGGCGTCGCCGTCGGCCATGGCGCCAGGAACGTCGGCACCGCCATCGGCCACGGCGCGAAGGAAGGCTGGGACGCCACCAAGCACGCGACCAAGAAAGTGTTCGGCAAGGACGATTGACCGCCCCTGATCCGTTCGCGCTGAGCGTAGCTTGCGCAAGCAAGCGAAGTCGAAGCGCCCCGCGATGCCCTTCGACTTCGGCCCTGCGGGCCTACGATCAGGGCGAACGGAAAGTTCGGCTCCTTGACTTTAGACATGCAACCGCCGATGCAAGCACCGGTCACCACGGAAACCCCATGAGCGAAGCCACCGATACCCAGCCCGCCGCCGACGAGAACAAGCCGGACGTCAATCGACTCGTCGCCGAGCGCCGCGAGAAACTCACGGCGTTGCGCGGGCAGGGCATCGCGTTCCCCAACGACTTCAAGGTGGACAGCTTCGCCGGCGACCTGCAGGGCGAGTTCGCCGACCAGGAAAAGCACAGTGCCGAGGCGATCGAAGCGGCGCAGCGCCGCGTGAAGGTGGCCGGCCGCATCGTGCTGAAGCGCGTGCAGGGCAAGGTCAGCTTCGCGCAGGTGCAGGACATGAGCGGCCGCATCCAGCTGTTCATCCACCAGGGCACGGTGGGCGAGGAAGCCTACGAGGCGTTCAAGGGCTGGGACATGGGCGACATCGTGGGCGCCGAAGGCCTGCTGATGCGCACCAAGACCGGCGAGCTGTCGATCAAGGTCGACGTGCTGCGCCTGCTCACCAAGAGCCTGCGCCCGCTACCCGACAAGCACCACGGCATGGCCGACGTGGAGCAGCGCTACCGCCAGCGCTACGTCGACCTGATCGTGACCCAGGAAGCGCGCGACACCTTCCAGAAACGCTCGCGCATCATCGGCTTCATCCGCCAGTGGCTGGAGGCCGCGCCGCGCCGCTTCATGGAAGTGGAGACGCCGATGATGCACGTGATCCCCGGCGGCGCCACGGCCAAGCCCTTCATCACCCACCACAACGCGCTGGACATGGACCTCTACCTGCGCGTGGCGCCGGAGCTGTACCTGAAGCGCCTGGTGGTCGGCGGCTTCGATCGCGTCTACGAGATCAACCGCAACTTCCGCAACGAGGGCGTGTCCACCCGGCACAACCCCGAGTTCACCATGCTGGAGCTGTACCAGGCCTACGCCACCTACAACGAGATCATGGACCTCACCGAGAACGTGATCCGCGAGACGGCGAAGCAGGTGATCGGCACCACCGCGTTGACCTGGGAAGGCGCCGGCATCGACGTCGGCCCGGCCTTCCGCCGCTGGACGATGGAAGACGCGGTGCTGGAGCACAACCCGGAAATCAAGCGCGAAGAGCTGCGCGACCGCGCGGCGATGGCTGCGCACGCGAAGCGCCTCGGCGTGCAGGTCAAGGACGGCTACGGCTGGGGCAAGCTGCTGCTGGAGATCTTCGAGAAGACGGTGGAGCACACCCTGATCCAGCCCACCTTCATCACCCAGCATCCGGTCGAGGTCTCGCCGCTGGCGCGCGAGAACGACAGCGACAAGGGCATCACCGACCGCTTCGAGCTGTTCGTCAACGGCAAGGAGCTGGCGAACGGCTTCTCCGAGTTGAACGACCCGGAAGACCAGGCCGCCCGCTTCAAGGCCCAGGTGGAAGCCAAGGACGCCGGCGACGACGAGGCCATGCATTTCGACGCCGACTACATCCGCGCGCTGGAGGTGGGCCTGCCGCCCACCGGCGGCCTCGGCATCGGCATCGACCGGCTGGTGATGCTGCTCACCGATTCCGCCTCGATCCGCGACGTGCTGCTGTTCCCGTACATGCGGCCCGAGGCCTGAGAGCCTGTTCAAAGTCTCCCCGTGGCCCGCGCCGGGAGCTGTTTGCCCGCAGGCCAAGGAAGAGTGAAGGAGTGGACGTCGGTCCACGACTGAGGGATGACGCCGGCATGCGGGCAAACAGACCGGGCCCTTCGGGTTGCCTTGCCATGGCCGCTATGCGGCAGCGCGCGGCTTGACCTGCCAGCCAGGCAGGCGCTGCGCCACGCACTACCACCTGGCGGCCATGGCAAGGCAACGCGGGCTACGGGGAGACTTTGAACAGGCTCTAAGCCGCCGGGTATGGCGAAACAGAAAGGCCCGCGTGACCGCGGGCCTTTCGCGTTTCAGGCGGCCAGCCGACGGATGCGCCGCCGCAGCAACAGGTTCTGCGCCACGGTCACACTGCCCGAGCCCAGCCAGTACAACCCCAGCCCGGCGGCCACGTGCCACACCATCAGGAACGAGATCAGCACCGGCAGCCAGTGCAGCAGGGTGCGTAGCTGTTCGGGCAGCATGGGGTGGAGCAGCATCGCGGCCATGCCCACGACCGCCACCAACAGCGCCAGCCACAGATCGGGCCGCGCCAGTTTCGGTATCCACAGGAAGGCACCCATGCTGGCCACGCCCTGGCGGATCGCCGCATAGATGCCCGCGCTCATCGGCGCCTGCACCAGCGCGGTGAGCAGGCCGCTGCCCAGTCCGTTGGCAATGCCGTGCTCGCGGTACAGGGACTGCATGGCGGCGGCATGCGCCGCGGGGTCCTTCGCGTGGCGCTCGCGCAGGCGCTCCAGCTGCGGCTTCAATGCCGCCAGTTTGCGCTGGCGCAGCCAACCCTGTTCGGCGGCATGCAGGGTCATCGGCAACATCGCCAGCCGCACGGCCAGCGCGAGCACGATCACTGCGAGGCCGTAACTGCCGTCGAGCCAGGCCGCCAGCTGGTTCAGCAGCGCGGCAATCCCGTCCACGAACATCGTCCACATCTGGTGTTCTCCCCACCGCATCGTTGATGACTAGCGCAAAGTGGGCATTGCCACGACCGCTTCAAGTGGGCAAGGCGCATGACCGGCGGCACAGTCGGGTAAAATTGCGGACTCACCTTGCAACGGAGCCTTGCCCATGTGGTTCGCGATCATCGCCCAGGATCATCCCGGCACGCTGGACAAGCGCCTTGCCGCCCGCGCCGAACACCTGGAGCGGCTGAACAAGCTGCAGGACGAAGGGCGTCTGCTGCTGGCCGGTCCGTTCCCGGCGATCGAGTCGGAAAATCCCGGCCCGGCCGGCTTCACCGGCAGCATGATCGTGGCGGAGTTCGCCTCGCTGGCGGACGCCGAGGCCTGGGCCGGCGCCGATCCCTACGTGGCCGCCGGTGTCTACGCCGAGGTCAGCGTCAAGCCGTTCCGCAAGACCCTGCCATGAGCGAGGCGATGGCCGGGCAGATCCGCGCGCGCCTCGCCGCCGCGTTCTCGCCCAGCGAGCTGGAGGTGGTGGACGAGGGCCATCTGCACCGCGGCCATGCGGGGGAGGGCAAGGGCCACTTCCACGTGCGCATCGTCAGCCCCGCGTTCGCCGGCGTGCCCTCGATCAGGCGCCACCGGATGATCTATGCCGAGCTCGACGACCTGATGAACCACGGCATTCATGCCTTGTCGATAGACGCAAGGTAAAACCATCTAAATAACAATGAATTGCATTGCATACTTTCAGTGAAATATCACGCAGGAATGCATTGCGGCACCGCCCCGCGTTTGGCACAGTGCCTAATCGCCCGGTCGTCCGGGTTTCTCCCGCATTTCCAGCGATGACCGCATGCGCCTGACCACGATCAAACTCGCCGGCTTCAAGTCCTTCGTCGACCCGACCACCCTGCATCTGCCGGCCAACATGACCGGCGTGGTGGGGCCGAACGGCTGCGGCAAGTCCAACATCATCGACGCGATCCGCTGGGTGATGGGCGAGAGCGCGGCCAGCCGCCTGCGCGGCGACTCGCTCACCGACGTGATCTTCTCCGGCTCCACCTCGCGCAAGCCGGTGGGGCAGGCCACCGTCGAGCTGATCTTCGACAACGCCGACGGCACGGTGCAGGGCGAATACGGCCAGTACGCCGAGATCTCGGTGAAGCGCCAGGTGACGCGCGACGGGCAGTCCGCGTATTTCCTCAACGGCGTGCGCTGCCGCCGCCGCGACATCACCGACCTGTTCCTCGGCACCGGCCTGGGCCCGCGCAGCTACTCGATCATCGAGCAGGGCATGATCTCGCAGATCATCGAGGCGCACCCGGAGGAGCTGCGCACGCACCTGGAGGAAGCCGCCGGCATCTCCAAGTACAAGGAGCGCCGCAAGGAGACCGAGAGCCGCATCAAGTCCACCCGCGAGAACCTCGACCGCGTAAAGGACGTGCGCGACGAGGTGGACAAGCAGCTCGAACACCTGAATCGCCAGGCCCGCGCCGCCGAGCGCTGGAAGGCCTACAAGGAAGAGCAGGTCCGCAAGGAGGCCGAGCTGCGCGCGCTGGAATACCGCGCGCTGAAGGGCCAGCACGACGGCGAAGGGGCAGGGTTGTCCGCCGCCGAGACCGAGATCGAGAAGCAGCTGGCCGGCCAGCGCGAGATCGAGGCGCAGATCGAAGCCATGCGCGAGCGCCACACCGAGGCCGGCGAGCACCTGAGTTCGGTGCAGGCCGAGGTCTACAAGGTCGGCGCCGAGATCGCCCGCGTCGAGCAGCAGGTGCGCCACAGCCGCGAAACGGCCGAGCGCCTGCAACGCGCACAGGGCGAGGCCGAGCGCGAACACGCCGAGCTGGCCGAGCACATCGCCGGCGACCGCGGCCAGGTGGAAACGCTGCGCATGGCGCTGGCCGAGGGCGAGCCGAAACTCGAAGCGCTGCAGCAGATGCAGGACGACACCGCCGAAGCGCAACGCAGTGCTGAAACGAAACTGGCCGACTGGCAGCAGCGCTGGGACGCGCACACCCGCACCGCCGGCGAATCCAACCGCGCCGCCGAAGTGGAGCGCACCAAGCTCAATTACCTGGATCGCCAGGCCATCGACCTCGCCAGGCGCCGCGAGGCGCTGGAGGCCGAGCAGAAGGCCACCGACCTCGCCGCGCTGGACGCCGCGGCGGAGCAGATGCAGCTGGAGCACGACACCCAGCGCGAGAAAGTCGAATCGCTGGGCAGCCTGCTCGACCAGCACAAGGGCAGCCACGAGAAAGTGCAGGACGAGGAACGCCAGCTGCAATCCGCGCTCAACGAGGCGCGCTCGCAGCTGCAGACGGCACGCGGCCGGCAGTCCTCGCTGGAAGCGCTGCAACACGCCGCGCTGGGCCAGGAGGAAAACGCCGCCAGCCAGTGGCTCGCCCGCTTGGGCCTGGACAAGTCGCCGCGCCTGGGCGAGGCGCTGCAGGTGGAAGCCGGCTGGGAAACCGCGGTGGAAACCGTGCTCTCCGGTTTCATCGACAGTGTGCTGGTCGACGGCGCGCACGCGCTGGCCGCCGAGTTCGGCGCGCTGGTGAATGCCGACGTCGCCCTGCTCGATGTCGCCGAAGGCAGCGCCGGCGCCGCCGGCACGCTGGCCGCGCATGTGCGCGGTCCGGCCGCCGCCATGGCGATCCTCGGTCATGTGCTGGTGGCCGACGCGCTGGACGAGGCGCACCAGCGCGTGGCCGGCCTGTCCGCGCTGGCGCCGTACCAGTCGGTGATCACCCGCGGCGGCGAGTGGCTGGGCCCGGGCTGGGCGCGCGTACGCCGCGCCCAGGGCAATCAGGTGGGCGTGCTGGCGCGCGAGCGCGAGATCCGCACGCTGGCCGAGCAGGTCGCCGCGCTGGAAGCGCGCATCGAGGAATGCACGGCGCAGCTCGACGATCTGCGCACGCGCAAGTTCGAGGCCGAGCGCGCCCGCGACGACACCCAGCGCGAGCTGTACAACGCGCACCGCCGCGCGTCCGAGCTGGCCGGCCAGTTGCAGAGCCACCGCGGCAAGCTGGAAACCGCGCGCGCGCGCGGCGAGAAGGTGGCCGGCGAACTGTCCACGCTGATCGAGCAGCTCGACGAACTGCAGACGCAGACCCGCGAAGCGCGTGCGCGCCTGGACGAATCGGTCGGCCACATGGGCGACCTGGAAGACCAGCGCCGCGAACTGGAGAACGAGCGCCGCGCGCTGCTGGAAGCGCGCGAGGAAGCGCGCATGAACGCGCGCGAGGCGGCCGACCAGGCGCATGCGCTGGCGCTGTCGCTGGAATCCAAGCGTTCTTCGCTGGCCTCGCTGGAACAGTCGCTGGCGCGCATGGAGAACCAGTTGCGCCAGATCGAGGCGCGCCGCGGCGAGATCGCCGAGCAGCTCGCCGCCGGCTCCGATCCCATCGCCGAACTCGAAGCGGAACGCCAGACCTATCTCGACCAGCGCCTGCTGGTGGACAAGCAACTGGTGGAAGCGCGCCGCGCGCTGGAGGAATGCGACATCGCCTTCCGCCAGCTGGAACAGCGCCGCCATCTTGCCGAGCAGGGCCTGGCCAGCCTGCGCGAAAGCCTGTCCGAGAAGCGCCTCGCCGCGCAGGCGCTGCAGCTGCGCGCCGAGCAGCTGGCCGAAGCGATCGCCGCCTCCGGCCTCGAACTGGAAACCCTGCTCGCCGAACTGGCCGAGGACGTCGACGCGACGCAATGGAAGCAGCAGCTGGCCGAGCTCGCGCAGAAGATCGCGCGGCTGGAGCCGGTCAACCTCGCCGCGATCCAGGAACACGCCGAGCAGAGCGAGCGCAAGACCTACCTCGACAACCAGCTTGCCGACCTCACCAGTGCGATGGAGACGCTGGAGGGCGCGATCAAGAAGATCGACCGCGAGACGCGCGCGCGCTTCAAGGAAACCTTCGACAAGGTCAACGCCGGCGTGCAGGAGCTGTTCCCGCGCCTGTTCGGCGGCGGCCACGCCTACCTCGAACTCACCGGCGACGACCTGCTCGATACCGGCGTGGCGATCATGGCCCGCCCGCCGGGCAAGCGCCCGTCCAATATCTCGCTGCTCTCCGGTGGCGAGAAGGCGCTCACCGCGGTGGCGCTGGTGTTCGCGATCTTCAACCTCAATCCCGCGCCGTTCTGCCTGCTCGACGAGGTGGATGCGCCGCTGGACGAAGCCAACGTGGGCCGCTTCTCGGCGATGGTGCGCGAGATGAGCGAACGGGTGCAGTTCATCTTCATCAGCCACAACAAGGCCACCATGGAAGCGGCCAGCCAGCTGTGCGGCGTGACCATGCGCGAACCCGGCGTATCGCGCCTGGTGCAGGTGGACCTGGCCGAAGCGGCTAAACTGGCGGGCACCGCCTGAGCGCCGTCGCCGGCGCTCAGGGCTTGAATCGAGGAAGCGCGTTCGTCCACGGCGGATTCCGCCGGCAGGCGAACCATACGAGGAACCGAAAATGACGCTGCAACCCGTGCTTGCCCTGGCCTGGAATCCGGCGGTCGGCATACCGCTGCTGATCGTTGGCGTGGTCGTGCTCGCCCTGATCTGGCTGTTCGGCCAGCCGAAGAAAGAGCAGCAGGGCAGGCGGCGCGCGCCGGCCGGGCAGGGCGCGCATGGCGGCGGCGAGCGCCGCGAACCCACGCTGGGCGAAGCCGGCGAGGAGGACGGGCTTTCCTTCAGCGCCACCGACGAGCCGCGCTTCGACGAAGCCGCCCCGCCGAAGCAGGGCGAACTCGATGTCGGTCTGCGCGAGGAGCTCGAACGCCTTGGCGCCACGCTCGCCGGCGAGCGCGGCGGCGGCACGCTGCGCAGCAAGCTGGCCGGGCAGGCCGCCTCGATCGTCGACGCTCTGCGCGCGCCATCGTCGCCCGTACCGCCGGCAGCCGCGCCGGCTGCCCAGGCACCGGACCCGGAGCCCGCATCGGCGCCGGCGCCGGCCGCGCCTGCATCCGCTCCGCAGGCGCCCCGCATGCCGCCACGTTCCGATCTGGGCCGCCGCCCGCCGCAGATGGCGGTGGAGCGCATCGTCACCCTGTTCGTGATGGCGCGCGAAGGCAGCCATTTCAACGGTTCCGACCTGATCGTGGCGGCCGAGAAGGCCGGTCTCGAATTCGGCGACATGGGCATCTACCACCGCCTGGTCGACGGCAAGCGCGAGCTCGGCCCGATCTTCAGCGTCGCCAACATGCTCAAGCCCGGCAGCTTCGACCTGTCCCGACTCGACGCGCTGCGCACGCCCGGCCTCAGCTTCTTCATGACGCTGCCGGCGCCGCTGCCCGCGCTCGACGCCTGGGACACCATGCTGCCTACCGCGCAGCGCATGGCGGAACTGCTGGACGGGCAGGTGCTGGACGAGGAGCGCAACGCGCTCGGCCGCCAGCGCATCGCGCACATCCGCGACGAACTGCGCGGCTGGGACCGCGATCACGAAGGCGAGGAAATCCACTTCGGCCGTTGAACCGCAGGAACCCGCCACTGGACTTTGGGCACAGGCCCGGCGGGTCCACGGCGGCGTAAAGTGTTTCCGCATTCCGAATCGAGGACGGCCGATATGAACAAGCATTTCGTGGGCCTGGTCGCAGCGTGCGTGGTGGCGACGTCGTTCCTGGCGGCGCCGGCCTTCGCCGCAGTGAAGCAGGGAGACCGTGCGCCTGACTTCACCGCCGAAGCCAGCCTCGCCGGCAAGGACTTCAGCTTCTCGCTGGAGAACGCGCTCAAGAAGGGACCGGTGGTGGTGTATTTCTATCCCTCGGCCTATACCGGCGGCTGCGACATCGAGGCGCATACCTTCGCCACCCAGAAGGACAGGTTCGATGCCGCCGGCGCCACGATCATCGGCGTCTCGGCCGACAGCATCCAGCGGCTCAACACTTTCTCGTCCGATCCGAACTACTGCGCCGGCAAGTTCCCGGTTGCTTCCGACGCCAACGGCAGGATCGCCGCCTCGTACGGGCTTGCAGTACAGGCGGCGCAACCCGGCCTGAAGGACGTGCGCGGCGTGGCCATCGACCACGGCTTCATTCCGCGCACCACCTTCGTGATCGGCCGCGACGGCAGGATCGTCGCCGCACTGTCCTCGGAAGCCGACCACCTGAGCCCCGCGGACCACGTCAAGCGTTCCCTGGCGATCGTGCAGCAGCTGCAGGCGGGTGCGCACGCACCCTGATCTCGGCTCGGCCGGAAGCAGGCCGGCCCCGGCCGCCGCCTACGCGTTGCGCGGGCGGTAACGGAGCGCGTCGACCAGCAGGGCAAAGGCGGGCGAGGGCTGCCGCCGGCTCGGGTAATACAGGTGATAGCCCGGAAACAGCGGGCACCAGTCGTCCAGTACCTGGCGCAGGCGGCCGGCCTCGATGTGCGGGTGGACCATGTCTTCGGGCAGGTAGGCGAGGCCGAAGCCGGCGAGCGAGGCGGCAAGGATGCGCCCGAGGCTGTTGAAGGTCAGCCGGCCCTCCACCCGCACGTTGAGGGCGTGGTTTTCCTTTTCGAACTCCCACGCGTACAGGCCGCCGTGCGTGAGGAAACGCAGATTGATGCAGTCGTGCCCGGTGAGGTCGCGCGGCGTGGCGATCGGCGGCCTGGTATCCAGGTAGGCCGGCTGGCCGACCACCACCAGCCGCGTGGGCGGACCGATCGGCACCGCGATCATGTCCTGCGCAATCTGCTCTCCCAGGCGGATGCCGGCATCGAAGCGTTCGGCCACGATGTCGGTGAGCGTGGAGTCGCTGACCACTTCCACGCGGATGTCCGGGTATTGCGGCAGGAAGGCCTCCAGCACCGGCCACAGGATGGTGGCGGCGGCGTGTTCGCTGCTGGTGATGCGAATCGTGCCGCTGGGTTTGTCGCGCAACTCGCTGAGCCCGGCAAGCGCCGCGTCGATGTTTTCGAAATTGGGCGCCAGCGCCTGCTGCAGCCGTTCGCCGGCTTCGGTGGGCGACACGCTGCGCGTGGTGCGGGTGAGCAGGCGCAGGCCGAGCCGCGCCTCCAGTCCCTGGATCTTGTGGCTGAGCGCCGATTGCGACAGGCCAAGCTGGGCGGCGGCACGGGTGAAACTGCCTTCCCGCACCACCGCGAGAAACGCCTGCAAGTCGTTGTAGTTCTCGCCAGCCATGCGCGCATCGCCGTGATTGATCGATATGGATCATAAGTCTATTCGATATTTACCGTCTTATCAGATAGGAATGCCGGGGCCAGACTGGCAGGGCCAGCACGGCCAGACACGCCCGTCCGGCCGGTCAGCGACTTCGCCAACTTTCCCAGAGGCCCCGGCCATGACCGATATCCCCCAGAAAACCCGCGGCCCGTTCGCCGATGTCGCGCCCGCACTCGACCGGTTCACCCGGGAGGTGTTGTTTGGCGAGGTCTGGGAGCGGCCGGAACTTTCCAGGCGCGACCGCAGCCTGGTCACCGTCGCCGCCCTGATCGCGCAATACCGCAGCAACGAGCTGCCGTTCCATTTGGAGTTCGCGCGGCAAAACGGCGTGACGCGCGACGAGCTGGTCGAAGCGATCACACACCTGGCTTTCTATGCCGGCTGGCCGGCGGCGAGTACCGCCGTGGGCATCGCGCGCAAGGTGTTCGCGGAGAACGCCTGAACGGCGTGGAATACGCCTTGGTCCATTTCCAGAATCCATTGAGGTGACATATGCAAAAGCGCCTGCTCGGAAAGAGCGGCCTGGAGGTTTCGGCCCTCGGCTTCGGCTGCATGGGGCTGAATTTCAGCTACAGCCATGCCCTCCCTGACGACGACTCGATTCGCCTGATCCGCGACGCCTTCGATCGTGGCGTGACCTTCTTCGATACCGCGGAAGTCTATGGGCCTTTCACCAACGAGGTACTGGTCGGCAAGGCGTTGGCGCCCGTGCGCGACCAGGTGGTGATCGCCACCAAGTTCGGCTTCGACATCGATGCCGCGACCGGGCAGAACAAGGGCCTCAACAGCCGGCCGGCGCATATTCGCGCGGTGGCCGAGGCTTCGCTCAGGCGCCTGGGCACCGACACCATCGACCTGCTGTACCAGCACCGCGTCGACCCCGAGGTGCCGATCGAGGACGTGGCCGGTGCGGTCGGCGACCTGATCGCCGAAGGCAAGGTCCGCCATTTCGGCCTGTCCGAACCGGGCGCGCAGACCGTGCGCCGCGCCCACGCAGTGCAGCCGGTCGCCGCCCTGCAGAACGAATACTCGCTGTGGACCCGCGGCCCGGAAACCAATGGCATCCTCGACGCGTGCAGGGAGCTCGGCATCGGCCTGGTCGCCTACAGCCCGCTGGGCAAGGGCTTTCTTACCGGCGCGATGGGCAAGGACACCCGGATAGGCGACAACGACTTCCGCAGGAATCTCCCGCGCTTCTCGCCCGAAGCAATGGCCGCGAACCAGGCAATGGTCGAGCTGCTGAAGGAGATCGCCGCAGCCAAGCACGCCACGCCCGCGCAGATCGCGCTGGCATGGCTGCTCGCCCGCGAACCGTGGATCGTCCCGATTCCCGGCACCACCAAGCTTCATCGCCTGGAGGAAAACCTGGGCGCCGCCACTGTCGAGTTGAGCGCCGCCGATCTGGCCGATATCGAGAAAGCCACGGCAACCATCCGGATCGAAGGCGAGCGCTATCCGCCGCACCTGATGGCCATCACGGGGCGCTGACGAGCGTCGCGCCCCGGTCGCGCCGCGTGTCCGGTTCGCCGTCGGCGCTGGCAGCTGACAGCCACGGCCAGGCGATGCGGGCTACGCGGAGATCGCAAACAGGTCCTCACAACCCCAGCAGTCGGAGATCCGCCCATGTTGGCAACCATGATGTACGGCGCAGGCGATGTCCGCGCCGAAGAGCGCCCCGAGCCGGCCATTCTCAAGCCCACCGACGCCATTGTCCGGCTGTCCGCAAGCTGCATCTGCGGGTCCGACCTGTGGCCCTACCGCGGTTCCAACCCGATCACCGAGCCGCTGGCCATGGGGCACGAATACTGCGGCGTGGTGGTGGAAGTCGGCAGCGAAGTGAAGTCCGTCAAGCCGGGCCAGTTTGTGGTGGGCTCGTTCTGCATTTCGGACAACACCTGCCCGCATTGCCAATATGGCTTTCAGTCCTCGTGCGAGCAGCGCGAGTTCATGACCGGCGCGCAGGCGCCGCTGGCGCGCGTCCCGCTGGCGGACGGCACCCTGGTGGCTGCCGCAGGGATGCCGGCACACGACCTGATTCCCGGCCTGCTGGCCGCATCGGATGTGCTCGGCACGGGCTGGTATGCCGCGGACGCGGCGCGCGTGCAGCCGGGCTCCACCGTTGTGGTGGTCGGCGACGGCGCCGTCGGCCTCATGGGCGTGCTCTCGGCCAGGCAGATGGGGGCCGCCAGGATCATCGCCATGAGCCGTCACAAGGCGCGCCAGGAACTGGCGCTCGAGTTCGGCGCGACCGACATCATTGCCGAGCGCGGCGACGCGGGCGTCGCCCGGCTCAAGAAGATGACGCGCAATGTAGGCGCCGATGCGGTATTGGAGTGCGTCGGAACCAGGGAGTCCATGATGCAGGCGCTGGACTGCGCGCGCCCCGGCTCGATGATCGGCTACGTGGGCGTGCCGCACGGCGTGGAATTCGACGGCCAGCAGCTGTTCTTCGCCCAGAAGGGCATGTTGGGCGGCCCGGCCCCGGTGCGCCGTTTCCTGCCGCAGTTGATGGAGCTGGTGCTCGCGCGCAAGATCAATCCGGGCCGGGTCTTCGATCTCGAACTTCCCCTGGACGACGTGGCGCATGGCTATCGCGCCATGGACCGGCGCGAAGCGGTCAAGGTGCTGCTGCACGTGTAGAACCCCGGTTGCCCCGATATGCCGGCGCGGCGCGCCACACGCCGCTCCCGCCATTTGCACGGGTATCGGGACCGGCCCGTCTGGACGCCGGCGCGGGGCGCGTTGAGGCGGCGTGGGGCGGGACTGCTTGAAAGCGCCGGTACGACACCCACCTGATGCTTTCCGGTGCAGGCTGTGCCGTGCTCCCGCTTTCCGCCCGCCGCCCGGTGCGGCCACATCCCGAAGGACATTCCCCATGCACATCGATCTCTCTGCCCGCACCGCTGTCGTCAGCGGCTCCACCGCCGGCATCGGCCTGGCCATCGCCAAGGGGCTGGCAGGCGCCGGCGCACGCGTCGTCGTCACCGGTCGCACGCGGGCGCGCGTCGATGCGGCGATCGCCGCGGTCAGGCAGGAACTGCCGCAGGCGAAACTCGACGGCGTTGCCGCCGATCTCGGCGCGGCCGCCGGCGCCGACGCACTGATCCGGGCAGTGCCGGAGGCGGACATCCTGGTCAACAACCTCGGCATCTTCGAGCCCAAGGCGTTCTTCGACATCCCGGATAGCGACTGGCAGCACTTCTTCGAGGTCAACGTGATGAGCGGCGTACGCCTGTCGCGGCACTACGCGCAGGGCATGGTCAAGCGCGGCTGGGGACGCATCCAGTTCGTGTCGAGCGAGTCGGGGGTGCAGATCCCGGCCGAGATGGTGCACTACGGCGTGACCAAGACCGCCCAGCTCGCGGTGTCGCGCGGCCTGGCTGAGACCCTGGCCGGCACCGGCGTCACGGTCAACGCGATCCTGCCCGGCCCGACCCTGTCCGAAGGCGTGGGCGAATTCTTCGGCAAGATCGCCGCCGAGCGCGGCGTGCCGCAGGCGCAGGTGGAGAAGGAATTCATTGCCACCCATCGGCCCACGTCGCTGATCCAGCGCCTGGCCAGCGTGGACGAGGTGGCCAACCTGTCGGTCTATCTCGCCTCGGAGCAAGCCTCGGCGACCACCGGCGCGGCCATGCGCGTGGACGGCGGCGTGGTGCGTTCGGTGGTGTAGGTGCCGGATCCTTCGAGTCGCTGGCTGCGCCCCTTCAGTTGAAGGAACGCAGCCAGTCACGCATGCCAGTCATGACCGCCGCCGCGTTTATGCGGCCGCGGAAGGCTGTCGAATGGATGGCCACCGGGCAGTACCGAGCACTAGCGATGCGTCGTCTTCCGCGCCTTGCCACGCGGCGGGTCGATGTAGCAGCCCAGTTCCTGCCGGAGTTCGTTGATTTCGCTGAGCCGCTCCATCACGCCGTCGCTTTGCTCGGTCACCGCGGCCACGATCAGGCTGAACAGGCTCGACATCGCGCAGTAGCTGTGCCACACCTCGCTGGCAGGAATCAGCAGCGCATGCGGGGTGAGTTCGCGCGCCCAGTAGCATTCGATGTCGGCGATCAGCACCAGCGGGATGCCGCGTTGCGCCACGCGCTCGGCGACTTCGCGGAACTCCCTGAAATAGCGGCGCTGGTCGATCAGCACCACGCAGCTGTTCTTGTCCGAGTCCAGCAGCATGTCGACGCAGGCGCTGTCGGCGCCGTCGTTGAAGGCGACGCGCGGGCGCACCTGCTGCAGCAGCTTGGCGAGGCCGAGGCCGAGGAAGCTGCTGTGCTGGAAGCTCGCCACCGAGACGCGGTCGGCCGCGACCAGCAGGCGGATCACCGACTTCCACTCCTTCGTGCGGGCGACCTCGTGCACGCCGGCCAGCGCGTGGGTTTCCGCCAGCAGGTGCATGGCGACCGCATCGCCGTCCTGGGGCAGTTCCGGCGGCTTGTAGAAATGCCGCCAGGTGCCGTCGCCGCGGAATTCCTCCTTCATCTCGCCCAGGCCTTCGTAGCCCAGCGTGCGCAGGAAGCGCCCCACCGTCATCGGGCTCACGCCGACGCGCTTGCCCAGCGACGCCGCCGTCTCGAACGGCAGGTCGCGGATGTTGTGCATCAGGTAATTGGCGATCTTCCGCTCGGAGGCGGTGAAGCCGTCCCAGTGATCCTTGAGCTTCTGCTTCAGGTCCTTGGTCATCAGGAAGGTCTCGTCATGAGATCGTGGCGGTCAGGCCCGGATTATCCCGCTTTTCCGCGTGCCCCACGCGCAGGCCCAGCGCGAGCAGCAGGGCCGCCGCGACACCGGCGACGATGCCGATCAGCAGGAAGAAGCCGCCGTGCGGCAGCAGGCTCCACAGCATGCCCAGCGCACCGGCCAGCAGGTTGCCGAAGAAACCGGCGAAGAACCACAGCGCGATGCAGGTGGCGCCGAAACCTTCCGGCGCCAGGTGGCCGAACAGGCCCAGGCCCACCGGCAGGATGTACAGCTCGCCCAGCGTCATCAGCACGAACCAGCCCACCAGCCAGAGCCAGCTCGCACGCACGCCGTGCGCCTCGCTCCACGCGGCCACCGCAGCCAGCAGCACATACGACAAACCGACCACGGCCGCGCCGAAGGCCATCCGCTGCAGCGACGGCGTGTCGATGCCGCGCTTCGCCAGGCGTGCCCAGCGCGCCACCAGCAGCGGCGTGGCGATGAACACCATCAGCGGGTCCAGCGCCTGGAACCAGGCCATCGGAATGCTCCAGCCGGCGCTCACCCGCCGGTCCACGCCGACCTCCGCCCACAGCGCGATGGTATTGCCGACCTGCTCGTAGGCGCCGCGGAACACCACCACGATGGCGGCGACGCCGCCGAGGAAGGCGAGGCGGCGCAGCATGTCGCGATCCAGCGGCTTGCGCGGGACTTTTGCAGCAGCGGTACGCCGGGGTTCCGGCGGCAAATGGCGGCTGCCGGCCAGGTAGATCAGCAGCGAGGCCAGCATGCCCACGCCGGCCGCGGTGAAGCCCCAGTGCCAGCCGTAGGCCTCGCCCAGGAAGCCGCACACCAATGGCGCCAGGAAGGCCCCGAGGTTCACGCCCACGTAGTAGATGTTGTAGGCGCTCTTGCTGCGCGGGTCGCCCTCGCGGTACAGCCCCTCGATCTGGCTGGCCAGGCTGGGCAGGAACAGGCCGTTGCCCAGCGCGATGGTGGTCAGGGCCGGATAGAACAGCGCCGGCGAGGCCATCATGAAATGGCCCAGCGCCATGATGCCGGCGCCGATCAGCACCGAGCGGCGCTTGCCCAGCCAGCGGTCTGCCACCATGCCGCCGAACACCGGCGTGAAGTAGACGAAGGCGGCGTAGGTGCCGTAGACCAGCGACGCGTACTCCTGCCCGAAATCCAGCCGCATGGTCATGTAGTAGACCAGCAGCGCGCGCATGCCGAAGAAGGAGAACATCTCCCACATCTCGGTGAGGAACAGCACACTGAGGCCAAGCGGATGGCCGAGAAAGCGCCGTTCGCGCGCGGGCGGCAAGGCCGTGGTCATGAACGTCGATCCCCCTGCAGAAGACTCATGCGGGCAGGGCGCACGGTCCGCCCCAGATCCCGTCGGGACACCAGATGTGCCCGTCGCGGTAGCTTACCCCGGGCTCGCGGTCGGCCCGGATGAACATCGGGCCGTCCAGGTCCACCACCGAACACAGCGAACCGAGCACGAAGGCCGGCCCCATCGACAGCGACGAGCCGCCCATGTTGCCCACCATCAGGCGGAAGCCGCGCTCCTGCGCCTCGCGCGCCAGCGCCAGTCCCGCGGTGAGGCCGCCGCACTTGTCCAGCTTGATGTTGATCACCTGCACGCGGCCCTCGAGGCCGGGCAGGTCGGACCGCTCCTGCACGCTCTCGTCGGCGGCCAGCGGCACCGGATAGTGCAGCCCGTCGAACCACGCTTCGCGGCCGACCGGAAACGGCTGCTCGACCACCGCCACGCCGCTCTCCACGAAGGTCGGCAGCATCCGCGCCAGCGATTCGCGGGTGAGCCCCTGGTTGGCGTCCACCATCAGCCACACGCCGGGGCAGGCCGCGCGCACCGCGCGCACGCGCTCGGCGTTGAGGTGGTCGTCCTTGAGCTTGAGCTTGAGCGCGCGCGCGCCCCGGTAGCCGCGCGCCGCTTCGCCCACCTGCTCCGGATCGTCGGCGCTCAACGTGTAGGTGGTCAGCAGCGACTCGGGCCGGGACAGCCCGGTGAGTTGCCAGACGGAGGTGTTGCCGCGCTTCGCCTCGAGATCCCACAGCGCGCAGTCCAGCGCATTGCGCGCGCCGCCGGCGGGCAGCAGTTCCAGCAGTTGCTCGCGGCTGATGCCGCGTTCGATGCGCCCGCGCAGGCGCTCGACCTGTTGCAGCATCGCGGCCGGCGTGTCGTCGCGGTAATAGACGCCCAGCCCTTCGCCCTGTCCGGCGAACTCGCCATCGTGCAGGCTCACCACCAGCGCGTCGCAGGCGGTGAAGGTGTAACCGGTGATGTGGAAGGGCTGCTTGAGCGGAAGCTTCTCGATATGCGCACTCAGCGTGAGCGGCGGGTGCAGGTCGCTGGTCATCGTGGCTCCCGGTCAGAAATGCGTGTTGAAGCTGACCAGCCCGAACACCAGGATGAACCAGCCGAGGTAGAGCGCGGCGAGCGCCAGCAAGGTCTCGCCCAGCCGCACGCGCAGGCTGCGGCCGCCCGGCCGCCAGCTGTTCGCCGCGTGCAGCACGATCGCCAGCACGCCGAGCAGCGCAACGACGCCGAGCACGTAGAGCAGGGTCATCCACGGCGCGGCGCCGCCCTGCAGCAGCAGGGACAGATGCGTGCCGACGGAACCCAGCAGCACGAACCAGCCCAGCAGGTCGAGCAACAGCAGCAGCGCGCCCAGCCGCGAATATAGGCGCGTGCGGCGCATGCCCGGCGGCAATTCCAGCGTGGCGCGGTAGTGGCGGCGCAGCCAGCGGCCAAGGCCCCAGCCGGCCAGCGCCAGCAGCACGACCAGCAGCGACAGCCCGGCGAGCGGCAGCACGGTGCCCTTGCCGTGCGTGGCGGGCACGCGCTGGAACAGCATCACGGCGGGGATGTAGGTGGTGGTCCAGTAGTGGATGCGGCCGTCTGCATCGGCGACGAAGCGCAGCCGGTCGCGGCCGTTCACCTCGCGGTACTGCAGCGGCGCGACCTCGCGCCAGTGCAGCGGCTGGCCGGCCGTGTCGACCAGCATCGGCGACACGGTGAGCGTGCCGTCCGGCGCCGCGGCGACCTGGAATTGCGAGAGCAGGTTGAACAGCTTCATCGCACTGTCGTTGCGGCGGGTGCTCTGGTACCAGCCGGTCACTTTGGCGGCATCGACCTTCGCACTCGCCGGTGTCGGCACCCGTACAGGCAGCGGGGATGGGAAGTAGCGGTCGAGGAAGGCGTGGAAGATCGAGCGGCGCAAGCTCAGCGTACCGCCGGCGTCGGGATTGCCCGCGCTGTTGAACGACAGGAACAGACCCACGCCCTTGTCCAGCAGCAAGTGCAGGTCGCTGTGGAACACCACGGTGTCGCCGGCATGGCCGATGATGCGCAGGCCGTTGCGGTCCTCCTGATAGAAGCCGAGGTCGAAACCGGGCATGCCCGGCGCCGGCGCGTACTGCGGGCTGTGCATCAGCTGCACGGTGGCCGGCTTGAGGATCTCCGCGTCGCCGTAACGGCCGTCCTGCAGCTGGGCGATCATGAACTTCGCCATGTCCGTCGCGGTGGTGCTCAGCGCGCCGGCAGGCGCGGGGTCGACCAGTTCGAACGGCTGCGGCTTGCCGTCCGAGGCGCGCAGGTAGCCCTTCGACATCAGCGGCGCCAGCGCCGGCGGCAGCGGCTGCCCGAAGCTGGAATGGTCCATCCCCAGCGGCTTGAGGATGTGCTGTTCGACGTATTGCGCATACGGCTGGCCGGACACGCGCTGCACGATGTAGCCGGCCAGGCCGCAGCCGTAGTTGGAATAGGCCACCAGCTCGCCCGGCGGGAAGATGCGCACGGGCAGGTGCGTCTTGAGGTAATGCCCGAGATCCAACTGCTCGGGCGTGGCCGGCATCAGGTCGCGGGTCACGTCCTCGAAGCCCGGCGTATGCGTCATCAGTTCGCGCAGGGTGACCGGCTTGCCCTGGTAGGGCGGAATCCGGAAGTCGAGGTAGGCATTGACGTCGCGGTCCAGCTCCAGCTTGCCCTGTTCGACCAGTTGCATCACCGCGGTCCAGGTGAACAGCTTGGAGGTGGAGCCGGGCCGGAACAGGGTGCCGTTGGCCGAGACTGGCGTCCGCGCGGCCAGGTCGGCGTAGCCATAGCCGCGGGCGAACAGCAGCTGGCCGTCCTTGACCACCGCCACCACGCCGCCGGCGATGTCGTTGCGGCGCAGCGCGTACGGCATCAGGCCGTCGAAGAACGCGCCGAGATCCTGCGCCGCCAGTGTCGGCGTGGCGCCCGCCGATGCCATCGCGCCTGCGGGCAGGGGCGCGCTGGCGCTAGGCACGGGTGCCGCTTGCTGCGCCAGCGCCGCGCCGATGCCGAGGCTGGCGACGAAGGCGACCAGACCCCTCAATGCTCGGTTCATGCAGGAATCCCCGTGGTGTGCGGAAGAAAAGGCCGGCTCAGAAATCCACGCTGGCGGACACGCCGACCGTGCGCGGCGTCTGCAGCGTGGCGTTGTACGGGCTGCCCATCGGGTTCAGCGTTTCCGGCCACACCGAGGTGATGCCGTGCCTGTTGGCCAGGTTCTTGGCGTACACCTTGAACATCCAGTCGCCGAAGTTCACGCCCGCATACAGGTCGATGTTGTCGTACGAGGGCAGGTAGATACGCGGCGCGGGGACCTGGTTGAACTCCGCGGCGCGCCGTCCCACGTAGCTGAAGTTGCCGCCCACGAAACCGGACCAGCTGCCGAGCGGGAAGTTGTAGTCGGCGCCCAGGCTGGCGTTCCACTTCGGCACGTAGGGCAGGGGATTGCCCTTGAGGCCGTAGATGCTGCCGGCCGGGTTGTCCTCGGCGAGCCGGGCATCGGTGTAGGAGGCGTTCGCCCACAGCGTGAGGCCGCTCACCGGGTGATAGTTCAGGCTCGCTTCCAAGCCCTCGCTGACCGCCTTGCCGCCGTTGCCGAGGAAGCTGATGCCGTCCACGGTCGAGGTGAGCTGCACCTTGGACCAGTCGATGTAGAAGGCATCCATGTCCAGGCTCATGCGCCCGTCGAGCATCATCGTCTTCAGGCCCAGCTCGTAGTTCACCAGCCTGTCCGGGTCGAAGGTCAGGGGGGCGCCCATGCCCGGCGACACGCCGACGTTGGCGCCGCCCGGGCGGAAGCCGGAAGCCACGCGCAGGTAGGCCATCACGTCGTCGCTGAACTTGTAGCTGGGATTGAACAGGTAGGTGATCGGCTGGTCGCTGCTGCGCGAGGTGAAATCGGTGTCGCCGATGAGAAGGCCGGTGCTGGTCTGCGTATAGGTGGTGCGGTCGTCGCTGTAGCGCGCGCCGACCAGCACGCTGAAGCGGTCGGTGGCATGCCAGGTCAGGTCGCCGTAGCCGGCCCATTCGGTGAACAGCGCCGGTCCCACCGACACGTGCGCGACGGTGGGCAGGGCGATCGGCTGGCCGGTGCTGGCATCGAACGTGCCCATGTCCTGCTGGTCCACCGTGCGCTCGTGGGTGAAGAACAAGCCGGTGCGCCACTCCCAGGTCTGGTCTTCCGGCGACTGCAGGCGAAGTTCCTGCGTGACCTTGTTCAGCGAGATCGGCTGCACTTCCGAATAACCACCGTTGGACAGGCCGAACAGCGGGTTGAGCAGCGGACCGTACAGCGCAGTGTTGTCGATGTTCTCGTTGAGCCGCAGCGTGCCGTAGCTGGTGGTGGAAACCAGCTTGGCCCAGCCCAGGTCGGCGCTGGCGGTGAGGTCGTAGAGCCGGTACTTCACCTTGAACAGGCCGGTGCCGGCGGCGCGCGCCTGCTTGTTCCAGCCGTAGAGCGGCTGCACGGTGGCCGGGTCGATGTCGATGCCGCCATTGGCCAGGCCGTCGCTGCTCAGGTTCTGCGCCAATGCGGAGAAGCGCACGGATACCTTGTCGCTGGGCGTCCACAGCAGTTGCGCGCGGCCGCCGCGGACCTGCGCCTCGTTCACTTCGGTCTGGCCGGTGGAGACATTGTCGATATAGCCGGGGTCGGTGCGCGCGTAGGCGTTGACGCGCAGGCCCAGGGTGTCTTTCACCAGCGGGATGTTCACCGTCGCATGCGAACCGTAGCCGCTGCCGCCGCCGGCCACGCTGTTGGCGTCGACGTCGACATGGGCGCTGGCCTCGGTGGTGTCGGGCGGGGTGGTGACGAACTTGATCAGGCCACCCAGGGTGTTCGACCCGTACAGCGTGCCCTGCGGCCCGCGCAGCACTTCGATTCGCTCCAGGTCGCTGGGATCGATGTCCGGCGTGAGCATGCTGCCGGCCGCGTAGATCGTGCTGGAGCCGTACGGCGAGTCGTCGATGTAGGTACCCACCGTGGCGTTGGGCTGGTGGCTGCCCGAGGTGATGCCGCGCAGGACCAGCTGGGTCCAGCCCTCGCCCGAGGAGATCGCGTTGAGGCCGGGCACCTGGCTGACGTAGTCGCTGAAACTGCTGGCGCCCTGCCGGTCGAGCTGGGTCTGCGTCAGCACCGACACCGCCATCGGCACGCTCTGCAGCGGCTCGCTGCGCTTGTCGGCGGTGACGATGATCGTGGGCAGGCGCGTGGTCTTTCCATCTGCGTCCTGGCTGTCGGCGGCACGATGGCGCGTCTTGCCGGCAGCAGGTGCCGTGGTGGCCTGTGCGCTGTTGTTGTCCTGCGCGCGCAGGAGCGCGGGACCGGTCAATGCCATGGCGACGGCCAGGCAGATGCAGCGGCGTGCATACGGCGAGCGGTACATGTCCACGTCAACTCCCCCAAGAGAAACGGATAGCCCGTAGACGCACTGATATCAAGATAACAAACTCATGTCAATGAGTTTTTAATATCATTTTGTGGCCGCGGCCGTCCGGCGCGCCTGGACCGGGATGGCTCGGCAACGCGGGGAACGGATCGCGACGCGAGTGGATATCTGGATGGCCAGGCAGTCCCGGCCATCGCGTGCTACTCGAGGCCGCCGAGCATATCGGCATTCCCCGGTGTCCAGCTTGCGCGCGGGCGTATCGAACAGCGCAGAGGTCTGCGCATCGTGGAGTTGCCGCAGGTGAGGGAAGCCGGCAACCGCCGGGCCGGCTGGAGGCGGCGAACCCGGGACATGCGGGCTGGCCGGATCGATGGCCGGCATGCCTGGACTGCCGGAGCCGGCACGCACAGCCGTCGGCTCATGGGCATGGAACGGCCAGGCGGCGATGCGCTGCCCCTGCGGACAAGGGCAGCGCCAAAGGCTCTTACGGCGCGTAACGCAGCGTCAGGTACCAGGTGCGGCCCAACTGGTTGTAGTAGTAGGCCGTCTCGTAGCTGTGGTCGAACACGTTGGCGAGCTTGGCCTGGACCTGCCAGCCGGGCGCGAAGGTGTAGCTGGCGCGCAGATCGGTGGTGGCGTAGCCGCCCAGGCGGTACCGGTTGGCCGCGTCGTCGTAGCGCTTGCCGGAAGCGAAGAACGTGGCGCCGACGTCGAAGGCGCCGAGCTTGCGGTCGACGTCCACGCGCGCGGTCTGGCCCGCACGGCGCGGCAGCCAGTTGCCGTGGTTGGCGTCGTCGCTGTTGTCCTTCGGCTGCAGCCAGGTGAGTGCGGTGTTCACCCGCCAGTCGTCGACGTCGAAGCCGAACTGGCCTTCCACGCCGCGGATCAGGGCGCTGCTGACGTTCTCCGGGACGTACTCCTCGTTCAGCGTGATGAGGTCGCTGATCCGCGTCTGGTAGGCGTCGATGCCCCAGTGCCAGTGCTCGAGCTGCTGGGTGAGGCTCAGCTCGGCCGAGTGCGAGGATTCCGGCTTGAGGTTCGGATTGGCCGTCGGCACGCCGTAGTACGGCGGGTAATACATGTCGTCGAAGGTCGGCGCATGGAAGGCGCTGCCATAGCTGGCCGACAGCAGCAGGCCGTGGTCGAAGTGGTAGCCCCACGCCACCGCGCCGGTGTTGTGGCCACCGAACGAATCGTTGTTGTCGTGGCGCCCGGAGACCTGCACTTCGTTGCGGCCGAACGTGCCCTGGTACTGCGCGAAGGAGCCGGTATCGCCGCGCGTCGTGGTGATGAAGTCGGTGTCGCTGTCGATATGCTGTTGCAGGTAGTCCACGCCCACGCTCAGCAGCTGGTTCGGCGCCAGCGTGATGTCGTTCTGCCACGAAGCCTGGTTCTGGCGCGAGTTGAAGTAGCCGGTCGGCGTGCGCGGGTAGTACTCGCCGTAGTAGACGCCCTGGTAGAAGGTCGACGAGTCGTCGCGGGTCTGGCCCGCGCTCAGCGTGACCTTCCAGATGTCCAGCGGGGAGAAGCTCAGCCGCGCGCCGGCGACATGCTGTTCTTCCTGGTTGTTGTCGCCGCCGTACGGGCTGCCGCCGTAGTAATTGTCGCTCTTGCTGCGCAGCCAGTCGAAGGCGAGTTCCGTGCCGTTGTCCCAGCGGTAGCCGAAGTTGGCCAGGCCGTTGTAGTTGCGGTACGGGTCGTTGCGGGGATCGTCCGCGAAGCAGGCCACGCCGAGTTCCGCTGCGCCCATGCGGCAGGACGGAATGCCGCTGGTGTATTCGCCGCCGAGGCTGGCGTTGTACCAGTAATGGCCGTCGCCGCCCGAAACGTCGGCCTGACTGTTGATGAAGTTGTGGCTGCCAGTGGTCACGCTCAGCGACGGTTCGATGTTGCCGCTGTCCGAGCCGTGGCGGGTGAAGATCTGGATCACGCCGCCGACGGCGTCGGAGCCGTACAGGCTCGAACGCGGGCCGCGCACGATTTCGATGTGGTCGATGGCGTTGACCGGGATCTGCTCCAGCGCGGCGGCGCCCGACGACACGCTGCCGATGCGGATGCCGTCGACCAGCACCAGCGTGTGCGTGGAATTGGTGCCGCGCATGAACAGCGAGACGGGCTGACCGATGCCGCCGGTCTGCGTGATCGAAACGCCCGGCAGGCCGGTCAGCAGGTCGACCAGGGAGGCAGGCTGCAGGCGCTCGATGTCTTCGTGCGTGATGACGGTGACGGACGACAAGGTGTTGTCGGTCGGCTCCGGCGTGCGGGTGGCGGTGACGACCACGGTTTGCAGGTTGCTCGTCGATGCGGTGGTGTCGGCGAAAGCGGCTGGCGTCAGCAGCGTTCCGGCAAGCGCCGCGGCCAGTGCGCGGTATTTCAACGTGGTGTGATTCATGGTCGTGTTCCGGCCGCACGTCCCCGTACGGCTTGAGTGGGTAAGCCGGCAGTCACGAAGGATGGGGAATTGAGAAGCGCAGGCTGGCACGCAACGGGCAGCTCGCGCCCCCAAGCCTCGCCCACCGCGGGTGCCGGAGTCATGCTTCAGGCCGGTCTCCGGGCTTGCGGTTGGCATGGGTTGCATGCCTTGAACGATGCCTTCCCATGCACGAGGCACAGTGGCGTGTGATCGTCCGGAACGCGCTTACCGTTGCGGGGGCAGCGCCGGTCTTGCTGTGCGAACAGCGCACCGGCTTGTCGTTTCATTCCCAGGGCCAATGAGAGGCCGCGGGAACACCTGAAGTTAGGAAATTGTAATGATGGCGGCAGCGCGTAGCAATTGAACAGGCTCTTACAACGTCAGGGCGACCAGCACGGCCGTCTCGACCAGTTCGGTCAGCGCGCCGCAGGTGTCGCCCGTCATCCCGTCCAGGCGGCGCACGACCGACCGGCGCCAGAGACCGAAGGTCGCGGCGGCGGCGACCAGGGCGCGCACGCCATCCATGCCGAAGCCGAGCGGGAGCAGGGCGGCCAGCAGCAGCGCCGCGATGCAGGCTGCGCGCGGCGCGTCGGCCAGGCTGCTTCCCATGCCGCCGCTGCGCACGTAGGGCGTGCTCATGAAGGCGAGCGTCAATACCCCGCGTCCAAGCAGCGGGGCCAGCCACAAGGCGGCCGTCGGTTCGGGCCGGCCGGCCAGCGCCGCGAACTTGAGCAGCAGGACCACCACGATGGCGGTCACGCCCATCGGGCCGCTGCGCGGATCTTTCATGATCTCCAGCGTGCGCGCGCGGTCGCCCAGGCCGCCCACCCACGCATCCGCGCTGTCGGCCAGGCCGTCCAGGTGGAGCCCTCCGGTGATGCCGGTCCAGGCCAGCAGCAGCAGCGCCGCCGTCAGCAAGGGCGGCTCGCGCGAAAGCAGGCAGGCCAGCCCCGAAAGCAGCGCGCCGATCAACAAGCCGACGACGGGATACCACGGCAGTTGCACGGGCGGCCTGGATGCTTCCGCCCATACGCGCGCAGGCACCGGCAGGCGGGTGAGAAAGGCGATCGCGGCGAGCAGCCCGCGCATCAGGAGCCGGCCCGCAGCGCAGCCGGGCACGGCCAGGGCAGCGCATGCAAGGACGCGTGGGGCACGTCGATACCGGCCATGTCGCCGAAATCCCGGCCTTCGGCCGCGCAACGCAGCAGGCGGATCGCACCGCCATGGGTGACCACCAGCACCCGCTGTGCCGCGGCGGCGATGGCCGCCTCGTCCAGCGCTTCGCACAGTCTTGTACGAAAGGCGGCGAAGGATTCGCCGCCCGGCGGCGGCGCGTTCACCGGATCGGCCCAGAAGCGCGCCAGGGCGTCTCCCTGCTCCTGCGCGATGGTTTCGATCGGAACGCCCTGCCATTCGCCGAAGTGGTATTCCACCAGGCGCGGATCGATGCGCAGGGGCAAGCCCCGCTCGAGCGCCAACGCCTCGGCGAAGGCGGCGCAACGGCGCATGGACGAAGCCACGATCGCGTCCCAGCAGCGCCCGGCGACGGCAGCCCGCAATTGCTGCCAGCCCAGCTCGCTCAGGGGGTCGTCCAGCTGGCCGCGATAGCTGCGCTGGCCGGTGTCGCCGTGGCGCAACAGCTCGATGCCGGGAAGGCTCCTGCTCATGCGTTGCTGACCTGGGCCTGGGCGAAGGTCGCCATGCGGTTGTGCAACTCGCAGGCCAGCCGCAGCAGGGGTATGGCGGCAGCCGCGCCGCTGGCCTCGCCGAGGCGCAGGCCGAGGTCGAGCAAGGGCTCGGCCTCAAGCGCTTCGAGCAGGCGCGCATGGCCACGCTCGCGGGAGCGGTGCGCGAAGAACATCCAGTCGCGGCAGGCGGGCTGGATGCGCACGGCCGCCAGTGCCGCCGCCGTGGTGATGAAGCCGTCGACCAGCACGGGCAGGCCGCGCTGCGCCGCGGCGACGTAGGCGCCGACCAGGGCCGCGATCTCGAAGCCGCCGACGCGCCCCAGCCAGGCCAGCGGGTCGCGGCTGGCCGGATAGCGGGTCAACGCGCCCTCGATCACCGCCGCCTTGTGCCGGATGCCGGCGTCGTCGAGGCCGGTGCCGGCGCCGGCGAGGCGATCCGGCGTTTCGTCCAGCAGCGCGCAGGCCAGGGCCGCGGCCGAGGTGGTGTTGGCAATGCCCATCTCGCCGCCGATGAACAAGGCCGCTCCGGCTTCGCGCGCCGCATCCACGCTGTCGGCGCCGACGCGCAGGGCGGCCGCCAGTTGCCGTTCGTCCATCGCGGGGCCTTCGCAGAAGTTGCGCGTCTGCGCGGCGATGATGGCGCGGCGCACGCCGGGCAGCTCGCCCGGGTCGTTGATCGTGCCGAGGTTCACGACCTCCAGCCTCGCCCCCAGCGCACGGGCCAGCACGCTGATGGCGGCCCCGCCGTTGGCGAAGTTGCGCACCATCTCGCCGGTCACCACCTGCGGAAAAGCCGACACGCCTGCGGCGGCGACGCCATGGTCGCCGGCGAACACGCTGATCCACACCTTGTCCACGGCAGGCGTCGCGCTGTGCTGCATGCCGGCCAGGCGTATCGCCAGCGTCTCCAGCATGCCGAGCGAGCCGGGCGGTTTGGTGAGCTGCGACTGGTGCTCGCGCGCCAGCCGCATGCTTTCTTCGTCGACCGCGGCGCAGGCGGCCGTCAGCCAGTCGTTGCTCATGCGAGATTCCCCTTGAGTACCAGCGGCAGGCCTGCCGCGACAAACAACACCCGTTCACAACGCTCGGCGAGCGCCTGGTGCAGGCGACCGGCCTCGTCCACGAAACGCCGTGTCAACGCGCCCATCGGCACGATGCCCAGGCCTACTTCGTTGCTGACCAGCAGCACCTGGCCTGCCAGCGTCGGCAGGACCTCCAGGAGGGCATCGCGTTCTTGGGCGAAGCGGCCCTGATCGTCATGCCCCAGCAGGTTGCTCAGCCACAGCGTGAGGCAGTCGACCAGCAGGCAGCGATCGGCGCGCGCGTGCTGGCGCAAGGTGGCGGCCAGCGCCAGCGGTTCCTCCACGCTGCGCCAGTCGGCCGGGCGGCTGGCCCGGTGATGGGCGATGCGGGCGGCCATTTCCCCGTCGTTCGCCTGCGCGGTCGCGATGTAGATCACTTCGCTTCCGCTCGCCATGGCCAGGCGTTCGGCCAAGGCGCTCTTGCCCGAGCGGGCGCCTCCCAGGATCAGGCTGCGCATGGGCGCTCTCCGTTCATGGCCAATAGTCGTCGAAGCGCATGGGTGTCCAGATGGTGTTCCACCGCGTCGGCGAGGCGGTCGATGGATGTCTCGCGCTCCTGTCGTATGTCGAAGGGGACGGGATCGCGCAGCCCCGCCCACGCCAGCAGTGCCGACAGCGCCTGGGGTTCGTCGAACAGCCCGTGCAGGTAGCTGCCGAGGATGCGGTTGTCGGCAGAGCATGCGCCGTCCGCTTGCCCACCGCCCAGGATGCTGGCCGGGTGGTCCAGGGCAGCTCCCCGGCTGACGCCGCAGTGGATTTCGTAGCCACGGACGGGAACGTTTCCCACCGTCAGCGTTCCGGCCGCCTGGCGCAGGATCTTGGCCGGCGCGAGGGTCGTTTCCATGTCCAGCCAGCCCAGACCGGCGCTGGAACCGGGCGCCCCCTCGATGCCCTGGGGGTCATGCACGAGGCGGCCCAGCATCTGGAAGCCGCCGCAGATGCCGATCAGCTTTCCGCCATAGCGCAGATGCCTGGCGATGGCGGCTTCCCAGCCCTGGTCGCGCAGCCACTGCAGGTCGGCACGCGTGGTCTTCGAGCCAGGCAGCACGATGAGGTCGCAGGCGGGCGGCTGCCACCCCGGCCCCACGAACAGGCACTCCAGCTGCGGGTGATTCCGCAGCGCGTCGAAGTCGGTGTGGTTGCTGATGTGCGGCAGCGCCGGCACGACCACGCGCAGGCCGGCGCCCGAAGGCGCGCGCTCGTCGTGCGGCAGGGCGTCTTCCGCCTCCAGCCTGAGGCCGTGGAGATAGGGCAACACGCCCAGCACCGGTTTGCCGGTCTCCCGTTGCAGCCAGTCCAGGCCAGGTTGCAGCAAGGCCATGTCGCCGCGGAAACGGTTGACGACGAAGCCCGCCACCCGCGCCCGCTCGCTGGCAGAGAGCAGGGCCAGCGTGCCCACCAGGTGGGCGAACACGCCGCCGCGGTCGATGTCCGCGATCAGGATCACCGGGCAGTCCACCGCTTCCGCGTAGCCCATGTTGGCGATGTCGCGTTCGCGCAGGTTGATCTCCGCGGGGCTGCCTGCGCCCTCGACGATGATGGCTTCGAAGCGCCCGCACAGTCGCTGGTGCGAGGCGAGCACGGCCTGCATCGCGACCTGTTTGTAGTCGTGGTAACGGCGGGCTTCCATGCTGCCCACGGCACGTCCATGCACGATCACCTGGGCGCCGACATCGCTTTGCGGCTTGAGCAGCACCGGGTTGAAATCCGTGTGCGGCGGCACGCCCGCCGCCTGCGCCTGCACGGCCTGGGCGCGGCCGATCTCGCCGCCGTCGGCAGTGACCGCCGCATTGAGCGCCATGTTCTGCGGCTTGAACGGCGCCACCGCCACGCCTTGCCGGTGCAACCAGCGGCACAGCCCGGTCACCAGAGCGCTCTTGCCCGCGTCGGAGGTGCAACCCTGCACCATCAGCACGCGCGCGCTCATCGCATCACCTCGATCAAAGCGGCCTCCAGGCGGAGGCAGGCGGCATGATCCGGCGGCAGGCCGAAGCGCAGGCTCGGCGGCCGCTCGAAGTGGCGGGTGAGTATGCCCAGCGACGCCAACGCGCGATGGATGGCCGCCGCGTCGGGATGCAGGCACCACTGGAAGAAGGCGCAGCCACCCGAAGGGACGAGACCCGCCCGGCGCAACAAGGCACACAACTTCCCGCTGGCGGCCATCAACTGCGCGCGCGCCTGGGCCTGCCAGGCGGTATCGGTCAGCGCCAGTCCGACGGCGTGCCGGCTGGGGCCCGCCAATGTCCAGGGCCCCAGCCTTTCGCGCAGCGCTTCCAGCAGTTCCGGCGCGGCGCAGACAAAGCCGGCGCGTGCGCCAGCCAGGCCGAAGAACTTGCCGGCGGAGCGCAGCACCACCAACCCTTCGTGTGCCGTATCCGCGCACAGGCTGTGCTGCGGCGTGGCATCCATGAAAGCCTCGTCCACCACCAGCCAGCCACCGCGTGCGGCCAACCCTTCGCGCAGCTCCCGCAGACGCTGCAGCTCGAACCGTTGACCGGTCGGGTTGTTGGGATGGATCAGCACCACCACGTCGCAGTCATCCGGCCCGGTCAACAGGTCGGCGGCATCGCGCCGTTCGACGCGATGGCCCGCGCGCTCCCAGGCGAGGGCATGCTCGGCGTAACCCGGTGCGATCACTGCCACGCGCGAGGGTGCCCGCAGCAATGGCAGTGCCTGGATGGCCGCCTGCGAACCGGCCACCGGCAGGACATGCGGCGCGCCGTAACAGGCGCGTGCGGCATCGGCCAGGCCATCGTCGTCCTCGGGAAGGCGACGCCACGCTTCCGCGGGTATCGGCGGCACGGGCCAGCCGAAAGGGCTGATGCCGGTGGACAGGTCCAGCCAGTCGCCGAGGGCGATACCGTGCTCGCGCGCCGCGCGGTGCAGCCGGCCTCCGTGTTCAAGCATGGAGGCCTCCCCGGCAAAGCCATCCAAGCAGCAACGCGACGGCCAGCCACGTGGCGACGCTCCGGCGTACCAACTGCATGGCCCGCCGGATCGCGGCCGCATCGGGCGGCTGGCCCATGCCGAGCACCGGGCGGTCCTCCCATACACCGTGATAGGGCGCCGCGCCTCCCAACGCCACGCCCAGGGCGCCCGCGCCGGCCGCCATCACGGGGCCCGCGTTGGGGCTGTCCCATGCGGGCGCCTGGGTACGCCAGCAATGCAGTGCCTGGGCGAAATGGCCCCAAGCCGCGTAGGTGATGGCGGTCAGGCGGGCAGGGAGGTAGTTGAGTACATCGTCGATGCGGGCGGCCGCCCAGCCGAAGCGCTCATGGCGTGGAGTGCGGTAGCCCCACATCGCGTCCAGGGTGTTCGCCAGCCGGTACAGCACCGCCCCGGGCGCGCCGAGCACGGCGAACCAGAACAGGGCACCGAAGACGGCGTCGTTGCCGTTCTCGAGCACCGACTCGGTGGCTGCGGCGGCCACCTGCCGCGCATCCAGCGCGGCGGTATCGCGACTGACCATGCGGCCGACGGCGACGCGGGCCTGGTCGAGCTCATGGCCATCCAGTGCCTTGGCCACGGGCAGCGCGTGGGCGCCGAGGCTTTTCAACCCCACGGCGAGATAGAGCATGACCGCATTGAAGGTGAAGCCAAGCCAGGGCGACACCGCCGCCAGCGCCATCGACAGCCATGCAGCCAGCGCGGCCAGCGGCAACACAGCCAGCGCCCAGGCGAGTACGCCAACGATGCGCCGGTCGCGATGGAAGCGGTTCTCGATTCCGCTGGCCACGCGCCCGAACGCCACCAGCGGATGCATGCGGCGCGGCTCGCCCAGCATAGTGTCGAGCAACAGTGCGGCAAGCATCGCCATGGCGACAAGCATTCCCGGTCGCCTCAGAGCTCGATGCCTTTCTGCGCCTTGATCCCTGCCTGGAAGGCGTGCTTGATCAGGCGCATCTCGGTCGCCGTATCGGCGGCTTCCAGCAGCGCGTCGGGCGCGCCGCGGCCGGTGACGACCACGTGCTGATGCGCGGGGCGCGCCGCCAGCGCGGCGAGCACGTCCTCGACGGCCACGTAGCGTTTGACCAGCGCGATATTGAGTTCGTCCAGCAGCACGAAGGCATAGGCAGGATCGGACAGCATGCGGGCCGCCTCGCGCCAGGCCGCTCCGGCCGCCGCAATGTCGCGCGCCTGGTCCTGCGTCTCCCAGGTGAACCCTTCGCCCATCACGCGGTAGTCGAGCAGGTCCCCGCCGACCCGGCGGAAGAAGGCCTCCTCGCCGGTGGAGAAGGTCCCCTTGATGAATTGCACCACCCCGCAGCGCATGCCGTGACCGAGCGAGCGGGCCAGCATGCCGAAACCGGAGGAGCTCTTGCCCTTGCCGTTGCCAGTGTTCACCAGCAGCACGCCGCGGTCGATGGTGGCGCGGGCCACCTTGCGATCCACCAGCTCCTTCTTGCGCTGCATGCGCTCGCGATGGCGCTCCTCCGGCGAGTCGGGCGTGGCTGCGCTCATGCGCGCGCGGCCTCGCCGTCGTGGAACCGCCTGGCCAGCGCCCGGACGGCGACGTGGAGCAGGAGGCCGGCAACGACGTAACCCAGCGTGACACGCACGAACAGCGGCCCCCAGCGCCACACGCCGGCGAGGTAACCGGTCAGGTCGGGGTGCGGATAGCGCCCGCCCAGCCAGTAGAACGAGCCATTGGAGATCGCGAAGCACACCGACGCACTGAGCAGCGCCACCCCGAGGGCCCCCAGCAGCGACAACCCACTGCCGTCGAGCCGGCCGGCATAGAACCGGCCGCCGTACCAGAGCGCGGCATAGGCCGGCAACAGGAAGGCATAGGCCACGGTCACGCAGAAATTGCTTACGCCGGCGAAGGTGATCACGGCCCAGTCGATCAGCACCGCCAGCAGGAGGTAGGCCACGAATGCCAGGTGCCGGCGCAGGTACAGGCCGCCCAGGAAGAACACGGCCATGGAAGCATCGGGCAGGTGCAGGGCATCGCCCATATGGCTCACGCGGGTGGCCAGCATCAGCGCCGCGAGCACGCTGGCGACGCAGACGAAGCCGGCGCGGGACAAGGGTTTCATGAGTGCACTCCTTGATGGACAGGCCCGCCGCCTGTCAGTGGTGCTCCGGGGCCGGTCTCCGGGCTCGCATGCGCAGTCTGGCGACTGTTCCGACCATGCCTTCCCATGCCCGGGGCACAGTGGCTGGATATGGTGCGGATGGCCCAGCGGGCCACGACATGCCTACCGTTGCGGGGGCAGCTCCGGATGGGGCGCCTCGTGCGCCGTGCCGGATTCCCGTTTCAACCACCGGCCCCATGCCGGAGGTCACCTCGGACGGGCATTATCATACACAGCGCCGTCGCCACCCGCTGTCGACTCCACCCGTCTCTACCGGAAGTTCCGCACCATGAACCGTTACAGCGATGCCGACATCGCCGCCGTCTACCGGGTGATCGAACAGCGTCGCGACATGCGCCATTTCCTGCCCGATCCGCTGGATCCGGCCCTGCTCGAACGCCTGCTGCGCGCCGCCCACCTGGGTCCGAGCGTCGGCTTCATGCAGCCATGGCGGTTCATCCGCATCACCGACCCGGCGGTGCGTCGCCGGATCCATGGGCTGGTCGAGCAAGAACGATGTCTGACCGCCCAGGCCCTCGGCCAACGCGAAGACGAGTTCATGCGGCTGAAGGTGGAAGGGGTTCTGGAATGCGGCGAACTTCTGGTCGTCGCCCTGATGGATCGGCGCGACGAACATGTGTTCGGACGACGCACCATGCCGCAGATGGATCTGGCATCGGTCGCCTGCGCGATCCAGAACCTGTGGCTGGCGGCCCGGGCCGAGGGTATCGGCATGGGCTGGGTATCGCTGTTCGATCCGGCGGCGCTGGGCTCGTTGCTGGGCTTTCCCGCCGGTGCCGCGCCTGTCGCCGTGCTGTGCCTTGGCCATGTGGGCGAGTTCTACGACGAGCCCATGCTCCAGAAGGAGAACTGGGCGATGCGCCAGCCGCTCCAGGCCCTGGTCTCCGAGAACGGATGGCGGCACGAGGCCGAATAAGGCGGGGCGGTCGGAGGGGTACCGGGAACATGGCGGCGGACATCGACCGGTACTGCGCAACCGCGTGGAGTGGGAGTCGGGCAGTATGTCGATGCAGGCAGCATCGGCACCGTCGTTGAACGGCAGCGATCAGCGGATGCCGGCGGTTCGGCGCCCGGCTTTACTATCGGGCACACCCAGCTTGAGCATCACCACGCCATGAGCAGGTATCTGGAACACGCGATGCGAATCGATAAGTCCCAGGTCGCGGTGCTGCCAAAGGTCGCGTGCGGGTGAGGCGCCGTGCAACCCCAGTGCCTTGAAGTCGAGCGTGGCATCGAGTGGATGGTCGAGCGTGTTGAACAAACCCACGGCCAGCGTGCCGTCGGCGAGTGGACGCGACCACCATTGCACCGGTCCTTGTTGCGCAACGCGACGTCCCTGCTCGCCGAGCGGATCCTGGTCGATGGCCAGTATCTCGGGGTTGGTCAACACGGCGCGAGTGGCCGCGCTCATTGCGTTGAGGTCGTTGCCGGCGATCAGTGGCGCCGCAAGCAGGGCCCATAGGCTGAGGTGGCTGCGTTCCATCGCGGGGTCGTCCATGCCTTGGTTGCCGATCTCCAGCATGTCCGGATCGTTCCAGTGGCCGGGCCCGGCGTAGCGCTCCAGGCCCAGTTGCGAGCTGGCGTTGAACAGCATGCTCTGGTAATCGGCCCGGATGTCTGCACTGCTGCGCCACAGGTTGCCGCCCACGCTGGCGCCCCATGTCCAGACATGGCCCCAGCCGGCATTGCACAGCGCGTAGACGATGGGCCGGTCGGCGGCATCCAGCGCACGCCGCATGCGCAGGTAGGCTGCCTTCATCATGACAATCTGCGCGGCCAGGGGCTGGCCCTTCAGCCGCCGGGTGAAGCTGCACATGTCGTACTTGAGGTAGTCCACCCCCCAGGCTGCAAACATCCTGGCGTCCTGTGCCTCATGGCCGGCGCTGCCGGCATAGCCGCCACAGGTGCGCTCGCCAGGCGAGGAATAGATGCCGAACTTCAGTCCTTTGCCGTGTACGTAGCCGGCCAGCGCCTTCATGTCCGGGAACTTGGCGTTCGGGTGCAGCACGCCCCTGCTGTCACGCTGGCCCTGCCAGCCGTCGTCGACGATCACATAGCGGTAGCCAGCCGCGGCCATGCCGCTGGATACCAACGCGTCGGCCGCATGACGGATATCTGCAGCGGTGACGCTGGCACCGAAATGGTTCCAGCTGTTCCAGCCCATCGGCGGCACGCGCGCCAGTGCGGCGACATCGGTTGTGGCTGGCCTTCCCAGAGAAGGCCAGACCAGCAGAGCTGCGAGCAGCAAAAGGTACGGAAGGTGCGCCAGATGCCGATATGGCGCGAACGGGGAACTCTCCCGGGCCGGCAACGCGGACATGATGCGGTTCTTCACCGTGGCAAACCTGTCAGTGCCTGGGCGCGCGGGCGCCGGTTTCGCCGCGGGCGGGGACAGTCTGTGCCACCGGACCGAACAGCTCGCGATAGTCCGGCGAATGCACCATGCGTACGTGCAGCGCACTGCGGTAGTTGCCCAGTTCCACCAGCGATACCTTGCCGAGCCCACCGCGGGTGCCGGTGTTCCAGTCGGCGATGGCGATGGTGTTCTCGCCGTGCGGATTCAGCAACCCGGCGGGCAGCTCGAACACGTGCTGCGGTCCGGTTTCGTTGATGTAGCGGCCGACCTGCCAGCCGTTGACGAAGATCAGCGCGCGATAGTGGCGCGACGGATCGTCATCGATTTTCAGCCCGATCGGTACGTCCTGTCCGGCCGGAACATCGAGAGCGAAGGTGGTTCGGTACCAGTCGACGCCGGGGATATCCACGCTTCTCGGCAGCGTGACTGTCGTCCAGTTCCGGTCGGGGTAGCCTGGCAGCGACCAGCCCATGCGTTCGCCGTACAGGCCGCCATTGTTCATCGGGCCGCGCACCGGGTCTGCCAGCATTTCGCCGCCGCGATCGCCCTGGATCTTCCAGGTGATCGCCGGCGACGCACCCAGCATCGTGGCGGATTCCAGTCCGCGCGGCTGCTTGAACAGGTCGTCGCCGCTGCCGTCCTGGTTGTGCCCCATGTTGCCGACCAGTACCGACAGGACGTTGTCCTTGCCGACCTCCAGGTCGGCGGGGTCGAAGCCGAAGTAGCTGGCGCCGGAAGGGTAGTCGCCCAGATAGTGGCCATTGAGCCATGCCGTGAAGCGGCCATGGTTGCCGAGGTGGGTTCCCGGCGAGGCGGCGAGGATGACGCCTTGCTCGCGGCCGCTGGCCGTGAAGTGGCCGCGGTACCACACGTTGCCGTGGTGGAACCCGTACGTGTCGCTGTCGAGGATCGGCAGGCGGCCGTTCCAGTTCGGGTTGTCCGAGCTTTTCCGGTCCGCGGCCTGCCAGCCCGAATCGTCGAAGGATGGCTGGATCTCCGGGGCGCCCGGCTGGTATTTCCAGTTCGCCAGTGGCGGCAGGACCACCGGCTCCGGACCGTCGAGCTGGCCGAGCAGGCTGCCGGAAGGCGTCGTCCTGGCATCGACCGGACGGCCGTTCCAGGTAAGTTCCCGGACGTCCGCGGGGGCGAACACTTCCACCGCGGTGGCCTTGTCGGTATCGCCGGTCAGCGCGATCGTTCCTGGCGCAAGCGACGCGGTGCGCGCGAGGTAGGGGCCGCGGACCAGGACGGCGCCGTTTTGCGTGTCGAGTTTCCAGAAGCGTTCCGCCGCCTGGTCGTCGCCGATCAGCAGCAGCAGCGAATGTTGGCCGGACTGGATCAGCACCCGTGCCAAGCCCTGGTGCGTGTAATCCAGCCGCAACTGTCCCTGCGCGGCATCCCAGGTGGAAGCCACCTGGCCGGAAAGCACGCGGACCGACGGTTTCGCGCGATAGCCGAACACGCTTTCGCCGTCCTCGCCCGCGCGGCCGTAGAGCACCGCGATGTCGCGTCCGCCCAGGCTCAAGTTGGTCATCCATTCGGAGGTGGAATACAGCAACTCCTGTCCACCGAAGTGGTAGTGGGCCAGCAGGATCTTCGAGTCGCGGCCGTCGATGCGCAGCGCGGTCCCCGGCTGTTGCGGGATCCGCGTGTAACGGTCGGCCGTCGTGGTGGTTGTGGCTTGGCTGCCCGCATGCAGGTCGAGCCAGAGGTGTGTGCTGTCGTCGTCGGTGGACCGCGCGTCGGCGTGGCGCAGGAAATAGAACTGCGTGCCGTCGGCCGGATTGACCCGGGCGTCCAGGCGCAGGGCGGGGTTGTCCGGCGACCGGGTGGCCATGCGTTCGGTGCGGGTCAGTGGCTGCACCGCCTGGGTGAAGTAGCCGAGCAGCTTCTGCTGGCCGTACTTGGCGGTCAGCCGCCGGGCCGAGTCGATCGGCGCGGCATAGTCGTAGGAGGTGTACACGCCGGGCGAGGCCAGCCAGCCCCAGTTGATACCGCCGTAGGTCATGTAGAAGTTCTGCATGGTCGAGCCCGCGGCCATCATCGCTTCGTAGAACACGCGCTCGAAGGCCGGGCCGGTGAGCTGGCGGCATTTTTCGTAGCCGGGGCCGCCCCATGGGTCGAACGAGCCGCCCTGGAATTCGGGGAAGAACAGCGGGGCACGGGTCAACGCCTGGCGTTCGCGGCTGTAGTCGTAAAGCTCGCTCCACTGTTGCGGATGCGAGCAGTCGAAACCCAGCGGGTAGTCGTCGTAGCCGGGGATGTCCACCGCGCCGACGCCATCCGCGAAGGAGCCATTGTGGTTGCCGGTGAGCGGCACGGTGATGCCGTCGGCGCGGACCTTCCGCTCGATGTCCTGCATGTAGCGCCGGCCGGCCGGCGAACCGTCGTAGAACTCGTTCTCGACCTGGTAGAGGATCACCGTGCCGGTGCCGTTGCTGAGCTGGTGGCGAGCCAGGATCCGGTCGATGCGGGTGAGCCATTCCTTGTAGGCGGCGGTGTAGTCCGGCGCCGGCGAACGTGCCCGGCCCTTGACCGCGATCAGCCAGTCGGGAAAGCCGCCGGCGTCGGTTTCCGCGTTGATGTAGGGGCCCGGCCGCGCGATGACGTAGAGGCCCGCGTCCCGTGCATCGTCGAGCACGCGATCGACGTCGTGGATGCCGGAGAAGTCGTAGTGGCCTCTGCTGGGCGAGTGGTAGGCCCAGTTGAAATAGATTTCCACGGTGTTGTAGCCGGCCGCCTTCATCTTCTGGAACACGTCCTTCCACAGGCCGGGACTGGGCAGCCGCCAGTAATGGAACGAACCCGACCACACATAGACCCGCTGCCCGTCGATCTTCAGCGAGTAGCGGTCGTAGCTGATGGCGTGCCCTCGCGCCTGCGCATGGCCGTGGCTGGCGGATGCCGGCGATGCGCCTCCCGCGGCACTTGCCGCCAGGCTGGCCAGCAGCAGGCAGGCCGCCCAGCGGCGCAGGCCTAAGCGGCGGCCGCGCATGAAGGGACGGGCCTGGCGGGAGGTTGTCGGTATGGCTGTCTGCATGGATGCGTACCCCTGGATGTCCCGGGCTTTTCGCGAATGGAAGACCATCGGATGTCCGGTCCCCGGCCGGTCAATGGCCCAGGACGAAGCTCGCCTCGAGCGGCGTGTCCGCGGAAGACGGGCCGGCAAGGATCGTGTAGCGCCCGGGAATGCGCAGCATGGCGTCCTTCGATGTGTCATAGATGGACAGGCACAGCGGGTTCAAAGGCACGGTGACGGTTTTCGATGCGCCCGGCGCGAGTTCCACGCGGGTGAAACCGACCAGGCGCTTGTAGGTTTCGCCGGAAGCCTTGGGCAATACCGCGTAGACCTGCGCGATCTCGGTGCCGGCGCGCGCGCCGGTGTTCCTGACGGTGAGGGTGGCCGAGCGGCCGTCGCGATCCACCGTCAGTCCCGAATACGCGTAACTGGTATAGGAAAGGCCGAAGCCGAACGGGAACAGCGGCTTGAGGTGCTTCTCCTCGAACCACTTGTAGCCGACGGCGGCGCCGGCCTTGTCGTAGTCCACGTCGAAGGAGGACGACGGTTTCGCGGCGAGTCCGCCGACCACCGGGTGGGGCAACTGGTCGTCGTTGCGGGGGAAGGTGACGGGCAGCTTGGCGGAGAAGTCCGCCTTGCCGAAGAGCAGGTCGGCCAGCGCCTGCGCGCCGCCGATGCCGGGGTACCAGGCTTCGACGATGCCCTGCACCTGGCCGGCCCAGGGCATGGCGACCGGACCGCCGGTCTCGAGCACGACAAGGGTGTGCGGGTTGGCGGCGGCGACGGCGGCCACCAGCGCATCCTGGCCGTAGGGCAGCGACAGCGTGGGACGGTCCATGCCCTCGCGCATCGGCTGGTTGACGAAGACGATGGCGACTTGCGCCTTGCGCGCCAGTGCGGCCGCGGCGGCGGGGTCGGTGCCCGGGTCGAACCCGACCTGCGCGGCGGGCGCGTGTTTGCGGATGTACTTGAGCGGCGAAGAGGGGAAATAGATGGCCTCGCCTTCGCGGGCGTCGGGACCGATGGCATCGCCGCCGGGCGCGTTCACCTGGGCGGAGCCGCCCCCCGACGGCACGCCCACGTCGGCATGCGAGCCGATCAGGGCGATGGAACGGATGGACGCGGCGTCCAGGGGCAGCAGGTGCCCCTCGTTTTTCAGCAGGACCATGCTCTGTTCGGCGATGTGCCGGGCATCGTCGCGGCCGCGGAAGGGATCGATCACGGAGCGCGGCGTCGGCGGGTCGTCGACGACGCCGGCGGCGAACATGCTGCGCAGGATGCGGTGGTCCATGTCGTCGAGCCGCGCCATCGGCACCTTGCCGGCGAGCACGGCCTGCTTCAGCGGCTCGCCGAAGTAGCGGTCGCTGGGCATCTCCTGGTCGAGGCCGGCGAGCGCGGCCTTGACGGTGGAATGCGTGCCGCCCCAGTCGGACAGCACCCAGCCCTTGAAGCCGAAGTCGTGCTTGAGCACGTCGGTGAGCAGCCAGTGGTTCTCGCAGGCATAGGTCGCGTTGACGCGGTTGTACGAGCACATCACGCCGGACGGGTGGGCGATGCCGATGGCGATCTGGAAGGCGAGCAGGTCGCTTTCGCGCGCCGCGCGCTTGCCGATGTCGGCGCTGTAGGTGGTGCGCCCGGTTTCCTGGTCGTTGAAGGCGTAGTGCTTGATGTCGCCCATCAGGTGCTGGGCCTGCACGCCCTTCATCAGGGTGCCGGTCATGGTGCCGGCCAGCAACGGGTCCTCGCCGGCGTACTCGAAATTGCGCCCGTTGCGCGGTTCGCGGGTGATGTCGACGCCGCCGCCGATGGACATGTTGAAGCCCATCGCGCGCAGTTCGCGGCCGATCACCGAGCCGTACAGGAAGGCGGCCTGCGGGTTCCAGCTCGAAGCCGCGCCCAGGGTCGAGGGCAGCAGGGTCGCGTAGCGCCCCTGGAAGGTCGCCGTGCGGACGCCCACCGCGGAATCCGCCAGGTCGATGCCGGGGATGCCGAGCCGCTCGATGCCCTGCATGAAGCCGGCGCCGAAGTTCGAATGCGCGGGCACGTCCTGGCCGTCCCGGTGCACGATCCAGTGGGTGCCGTGGACCAGCTGGATCTTCTCGTCCAGCGTCATCTGCCTGGCGACCAGGTCGGCCCGCTGGTCGGGCGAGAGGGCCTTGTTCATCCACGGCATCTTCGACAGGTCCGGCTGGACCGGCGCCTGCGCCGCCAGGCTGCCGAAGGCCGCGAGGGCCAGGGCGGCGGAGGCGGATGGCGCGAGGACTCTGCGAAACCACGTTGGACTGGACATCGGGACTCCTTGGTCGGGTGGCCGCGGCATGCCGCGGCCGGGCATGTGCTCTTACTGGACGGCTTTCACGACAGGCAGGTCGATGTAAGTCGATTGCTGCGGGCTGTGGTAGACGCGTTGCGTCGCCTTTTTGTAGTCGCCGGGTTTGGCCAGGAAGATGTTCGGCACGAAGGTCTGCGGATTGCGGTCGTACAGCGGGAACCAGCTCGACTGGATCTGCACCATCAGGCGATGGCCTTTCTCGAACACGTGGTTGACGGTGGGCAGGTCGAACCGGTACGGCAACGGCTGGTTCGACGGGATCGGTTCGGGGTCAGCGAAACTCTTGCGGTAGCGGCCGCGGAAGATCTCCATGGCGATCGGCAGCTGGTAGCCGCCCATCGAGGGCTGTTCCGCCACTTCGTCGGGATACACGTCGATCAGCTTGACCACCCAGTCGCTGTCGCTGCCGCTGGTCGAGGCCACCAGGTGCACCGCCGGTTCGCCGGCGATCGCCAGCGGCTGTTCGAGCGGCGCGGATACGTAGGTCAGCACGTCGGTGCGGGTGGCGAACTGGCGCTGGTCGTCGACCAGCCATTCGGGCCAGCTGTCGACCTGGTCGGGCATGCCGTGGCTCCACGGCTGGATCGGGCGGATGCGGTAGGGCACTGGCCTGGCCGGGTCGGACACGTATTCGTCGTAGCCCTGGCCGCCCGCCGCGGGCGGCGTGAAGCCCAGGCCGTCGTCGGCGTGCAGGTAGAGCGGCTGCATGCCCGGCGTGCAGCGGCCGTCGCAACCCTCGGGCCAGCGGGCGAGTCGTTCCCAGCGGTTGGCGCCGGTGACGAAGGCGGTCACCGGCGCGACGTCGGCCTGTGGCGCCCCGTCCTTCAGGTATTGCGCCAGGAACGGGCGCAGTACGTGGTTGCGGAACCAGTCGCCGGTGTTCATGCCGAGGTCGATCTTGCCGATGTCCGGCGCCTTCTCCCAGGTCTTGGCATGCCGCCACGGGCCGATCACCAGGAACAGCTTGCCGCGCGCCGACGGCTTGCCGGCCAGCGCACGATAGACGGCCATGTCGCCGTAGATGTCCTCCTCGTCCCACAGGCTGTGCACCAGCATCATCGGCACGTCCAGCGGCTGCTTCGCCAGCAGCTTGTCCATCGCCTGGTCCTGCCAGAACGCGTCATAGGCTGGGTGCGCCAGCAGCTTGCGCCAGAAGCCGAGCTGGTCCATGCCGCGCGAGTGCGCCAGCGCGCCGGCGGAACCGGCCTTGAGGTAGAGGTCGTAGTCGTCGCGCTCGCCGGACCACCAGGGGTACTGGCTGGAGCGGCCGGCTTCCTGGCCGTAGATGTAGGGAATCATCTGCTCGCGGAAGGCGCCGTTGTGGAACCAGTCGTCGCCCATCCAGCCGTCCACCATCGGGTCGATCGGCACCACCACCTTCAGCGCCGGGTGCGGATGGAAGGCGCCCACCAGGGCCTCGAAGCCGTCGTAGGAAATGCCGATGATGCCGACCTTGCCGTTGCTCTCCGGCACGTGCTTCACCAGCCAGTCGATGGTGTCCCAGGTGTCCGTGGCATCGTCCACCGGGGTCTTGTTCAACGGGCCGCGCATCGGCCGGTTCATTACGAAGTCGCCGCCCGAGCCGTACTTGCCGCGCACGTCCTGCACCACCCGGATATAGCCGTCTTCCACGATGATGTCGTCCGGGTTGTCGTAGCCGACGATCGTCGGTCCCAGGTGCGGGCTGTCGGCATGGTGGGTCATGCCGTCCGCGCCGTACGGTGTGCGCGTGAGCAGGATGCCGGCGCGCTTCGCGCTCTTCGGGATCAGGATCACGGTGTGCAGCTTGACGCCGTCGCGCATCGGGATGTCGACGACGCGGCGGGTGAACTCGAAGTTGTCCGTCTCCGGTTCGAAGTGTGCCGGCGTCTCGCTGGGCAGTTGCGCATAGCTCTGGCCGGCATCGTGTGCCGCCGCGGACATGGCGGTGATCGCCAGGAAGAAAGTGAGAAGGGCATGGCGCATGAGGCAACGCATGTTCGATCCTCTTGGGTTCGGGCATTCCAGAACGCCAAACCCGGCAACGCGCCCATGCGTTGGCCGGGTTCGGACTGTGCCGTCAGAAGTCGTAGGAAACACCGAAACGGACGTAGCGTGGCATGGTGTAATCGATGACGCGCTCGTAGCTGTCGTTCACCGCGTTGCTCGAGCCGTATCCGGGACTGATCTGCAGCGGGCGCTGCTGATTGAGCAGGTTGTACACCATCACGTTGAAGGCCAGCTTGTGCGAGGCCCAGTCGGGGCGGTACTCGATGCTGCCGCTGACGATCTCCTGCCACGGATTGCGCCCGGCGTCACCAGGGCGCGAGGGTTTGCCAGCACAGTAGTGGTAGTAACTGCCGTACCCGACCGGATCGGTCTGGTCCACGCCGAAGAACCCAAGGCATTCCTTGGGCAGGCCGGAGAGGATGGAGATGTTCGCCGAGACCATCCATTCCGGCGCGATCTGGTACGAGCCGTAGATTTTCAGTGCGTGCCGGCGGTCGTTGCCCTGGTCGCCGTTGGCGTACAGCATCAGCTGGTAGTAGTCCCAATCACGCGTGGCGGATACGTTCTGTTGACCCGTGAACGAAGTCACCTGGCCTTCGGTATTGCCGTAGCTATGTGACCAGACGTAGTCGATCTTGCCCGACCACTTGCCGTCGAACGGATGCTCCAGGTAGGCCTCAAGCCCGTCGTAGTTGCGCTTGAGGGGCGGGAAGTTGAAGTCCCCGTTGGTGACCGTCACCTTTGTATAGCCGCCCGTGGCATTGACGAGATCGTAGGTGTTGGCCCGGCCGGGGTTGGACAGGTAGCACGAGCCGATGGTGAGTGTGGAGAGGTCCGCCCCCTGCGCCTGCGCGGCCCGACCGATCGCGCCGTTGTCGCAGACGTCATCCAGTGCGTTCCTGAGGTGGCGCACGGTGCCCTTCATGCCCCACAGCCACTTCGGATTGATCTGCTGGTCGAAACCGAGGATGAACTCGTCCTGGTACTCGGACTTGATGTTCTGGGCGCTGACGGTCTTCGGGTCCGGCGGCTGGCCGTATTCGCCGTTGGGCGACACGGCGCCGCCGGTCGAGGACTTGAGGAAGGTGACGCCGGTCGGCATGCCGTCGGCATCGATGCCGGTGTAGGTGAAGTACTGGTTGGTCGCGATCGAGCCCGCCGCCGTGCGCAGCGCGACGCTGGCCGGCATCGCCAGATAGTAGCGGCCGGCGTTGCCGTAGATCTTCAGTGTCGAGTCGCCATTCACGTCCCACGAGAAACCCAGGCGCGGCGCCCACTGCGGCTTGCCCAGACGCAGATACGGCACGCCGACGGGGTTGTAGTTGGTGAACTGGTCATTGCGCAGGCCCAGTTGCAGTATCAGGCGGTCGGTAACCTGCCAGTGGTCTTCAACGTACTGCGCCCGCTGCTTTACCCACACCGAGGCCGAATTCGAGTAATGGCGGATGTAGCCGAAATAGCCGTCCTCGCCACCGGGATACTTGCCGGGCGCGTCGACAAAGGGCGACTCGCTGATGTCCTGGTTCGGATCGCCCTTGGCGTACCACAGCTCGTAGCCGCTGCCGATGGTCGCGCCGTCGTCAATGTCGTGCGAGTCCTGGTTGTCGATGCCGGCGGTGATCGAGTGATTGCCGATCTTGTAGGTGAGATCCACCCGCAGGTTGCTGTTGGTCGAACGATGGTCGGGGTTGTTCACCACGTCGATGGTTTGCCCGTTGGTGCGGGGCTGATCCCCGACATAGGCTGGATTTTCCTGGTCTATCGCGCGGATGCTCGGGCCATCCACGCCAGAGTCGGGTGCCTGGCTGTAGTAGGTCATGCGCGACTTGCCGTACATCGCGGTCAGCGAGAGGTCGTCGGTGATGTAACTGGTGTACTTGGCGATATAGATGTCGGCGCTGGTCTTGGTGGTCGTGTCGTCGTTGATGAAGGCCCCGGTGGTGGCGCTGCCATAGTCGTAGGCGTATTCCGAGCCACTGTCCCGGTGGGTCTGCGAGACGCCGGTCAGCTCCAGGATGTTGGAGTCGTTGATGTTCCAGTCGAGCTTCAGGTAACCCTTCGGGTCCTTGTACACGTAGCGGTCATTGGTCGTTGTGCTAGACACGTCGCTGACGGTGTTGCCCTGTTCCTTCTCCGCCTCGACCGCAGCGAATATGTACAGGCGGTCCTTGATGAGTGGTCCGCCCGCGTAGGCATCTGCCGTGGTGGTCCACGACTTGTCCTGGTCGTTGCGCTGGAAGATCTTGCCCGCGTCATCGCCGCGCACGGAATAGATGTTCCGCTGGTCCTCCTGCGCGAAGGCCGGTTGCCACAGCAGCTGCGCGCCGAAGTGCCATTCGTTGGTGCCGCGCTTGCCGACTTGGCTGATCACACCGCCATCGGACCGGCCGAAAGCCGCCGAGTAGCCGCCGTTCAACACCTGCTCCTGGTCGACCGCACCGTAGGGCAGGCTGATGCCGCCGAAGCCGCTGAGGGGGTCGGTAGTGTTGAAGCCGTTGATGTAATAGGCATTCTCAGTCGGTGCCGAACCGCTGAACGAGACCAGGGAGTTGCCCATGGCGCCCTTGAAGTAGTTGCTGGCGGGCAGCGCGCCTGGCGCCAGCAGTGCGACCGCTTCGGCTGTCCGTGCCAGCGGCAGCTTCGCCATTTGGTCCGCGGTGATGATCGTGCTGGAACCCGTCGACGTGACATCAATGGGCGGGAGCGCATTGGCGCTTACCGAGACGGCGTCGAGCTGCTTCGTGTCAGCCGGAAGTGCGCTGCCTGGCGGGGACGCTGTCGAGGAGAAGGACACTTCGGTGGCGATGCCTACGCGCAACGCGACATTGCCGCGTGTGTCGAGGGTCTTGCCGTTCTGGCGCAGCGAAACGGTATAGCTGGCCAATGGCAAGGAGACCACGCTATATCGGCCGCGGCTATCCACGGGCACTTCGCGGACGACGCCGTTGCTGCCTTGGATCAGGATGCTTTCGCCGGTGGCCACCGGCACCTGCCCGAAGATGCTGCCGGTAGTGGACTGGGCGTGCACGGCGGTACTCGATAGCGCCGCCGCCAATGCCAGCGTGATCGCTGACCGGAGTGAAAAGGTTTTCATTTGCTGCCTCATGATGGTCGCCTCCTGTACGAATGAAGAGGGGTACGGACGGTGCATTGACGTATTGCTTTCAATCGATCCAAAAAATGCCCATGAAAAAACGGGGTTCAGGGGCTCAGTTGAATTCCCGAAGCTGTGGCGGCTCTCTGGCGACAGACAGCCGATGCGTTGCCGCCCCGAACCTTTCCGGCAGGGCTGCCGTCAGAGGCGAACGCGGCACGCAATCCCGGTTCTTCGCGCTTCATTCCGGGCGGCCTGTTGCAACAGCCCATTCCGGGCATGCGCTGTGAGAGCAGGATCCAGCCTCGGCTGCGACGGCTTCATGCATAGATCACCTCCCCGACGTGCCTGCCGATGGCCTTCATCGCCTTGAGTTTCGCGGCGCCCCGGTCCGTGACCAGTACGCTGATGTCCTTCAGCTGGCAGTAGCCGATCCGGCTGCGTACGCCGATCTTCGAGTGGTCGGCGGCGATCACCGTGCGTTGCGCATTGGCGCTCATCGCGCGGGCGACTTCCGCTTCGTCGAGCAAAAAGCTGCTCGCGCCGAAGCTGGGGTCTACGCCTACCGGCGACAGGATCGCCAGGTGCGCCTGGTACCGATGGATCTCGGCAATGGTGCTGGGGCCATAACTCGAGGCCAGCTCACCATGGAAGCTCCCGCCGAGCAGCTGCACATGGTGGCTGTTGTGGCTTGCCGTGCCGCCGGCGAACTTGCTCGCCACGTCCACCGAATTGGTAATGACGGTAAGTCCGCTCAGTCCTGCCAGCGCCTCGGCAACCAGGGACGTGGTGCTTCCGGCGTCGAGGAAGAGGGTCTGCCCGCTCTCGACCAGGGAGGCGACCTGTTTCGCGATGAGCCGCTTCTCCTTGACGCGCGTCGTGGCCCGGATGCCAATCGGCGGTTCGCTGCCGGCAAGCACCGCGCCGCCGTGCACGCGCAGGATCTCGCCCATGGCCTCGAGCTTCAGCAGGTCGCGGCGAACCGTCTCGCGCGATACGCCGAGGTCGCCGGTGATCCGGTCAACCGAGACTTGGCCGAACACCTTCAGCAGGCCGCGAATCCGCCGGTAGCGTTCCTCATGCCACATATAGCTTCCCCTGTTGTTTCAGATAGGCACCGATGCGCAGCATGCACAGGCGCATCAGGCCGAGTGCCGAAGCCACGACTGCGACAATGCAGGTGGAATAGGCGGCAGCCTGTGAGATGAAGCCGTTCTCGTTCAATTGCATGACCGATACGGAAGCCAGGTTCAATTCCGGCGTAACCAGGAAGATCACGGCCGAGAGCGTGACCATCGATTGCATGAAAAGCAGGAAGAATGTCGAAACCAGCGCCGGGGCGACGAACGGAAGCACTGCATCCCGGATGGATTGCAACGGACGGCTGCCGAGGCAGGTGGCCGTGTCTTCAAGCGTGGCCGGTGCGCTGCGCAGGCCGGTCGATATCGTGAGAAAGCCTTGCGTGTGGTAGTGGTAGAAATTGCACAACGCGACAATGGCCATGCTGCCGTAGAGCCAATGCGACAAGGGCCCGTGGTTGAAGGCCAGGACGTATCCGATGCCGATGATCATGCCGGGCACGGCGGCGGGCATCATGGCGATGAACGAGACGGTACGCGCCAGCGCAGGCGGCAGCCGGCGAATGCCGAGCACAAGCATGGACAGAAGCGCCGTACCGAATACGGCGACGGCGACCGAGATCTCCAGCGAGGTCAGGATGGATGCGTAGCCGTTTGGAAGATCCGTGTGGTAATGGGCCAGCGTAAGGCCGAAGTTGTAGGGCCACAGCTTCACGAAGCTGGCATAGAACACGACCCCCAATACGGCGGCCACCGGCAGCAACAGGCCGAAACAAGCCAGCGACAGTGCGGTATCACGCAGGCGTCCGGGGGATGCTTCGGAGGGCTGTGCGTGCTCCGAGCCGTCGTGCTGGCGTGACGCCGCGCGCTCGATGTAGAGCGACAGGACGGCCGGCAGCAGCAGGAGCATGCCGATCGTGGCGCCCATGCCGAAATCCATCTGGCCGGAAACCTGGTTGTAGATCTCGCTGGCGAGCACCCGGTATGGGCCGCCCACCACCATGGCGTTGCCGAAATCGGTGACGGTGATGGTGAATACCACGAAGGCGGCCGACAGCAGGCCCAGCCTGGCCTGGGGCAGCGTGATGTCGACGAACTGGCGCCAAGCGGAGGCGCCCATGGATTCCGCCGCGTCGTAGTAGCGGCGGTCGGTGCGCACGAGCGCGACGGAAATGATGAGCACGGCCTGCGGAAGTGCGTACAGGGCATCCGCGGCGACCAGGCCGGCGAAGCCGTAGATATCGGTGGGTATCCCGGTGAGCTTGTGCACCAGGCCGTTTCGTCCAAACAGGAAAATCAGCCCCAGCCCCTGCATCAGCGATGGCGCCAGCAGGGGCAGCACGAGGACGGCGCGGACCAGCCACTTGCCCTTCATGCGCGATCGGTGCAGCGCCATCGCGATCGCCAGGGCCGCCGCCGTGGCCAGCACCATGGTGGCGCCGCTCACCCAGAGGGTGTGCAGCATGACGCCCGGAAGGCCGGGGGTAGTCCACAGTCGCCGGTAATGGGCGAGGGTCGGAACATCGCCTTCGCCGAGGATGCTGCGCAGCCCGATGACAAGCAGCGGGTATCCGAAGAAGAACAGCAGGCCCAGTGCAGGCACGCCGGTGAAGACCCAGGCCAGCAGACGGTCGCCCGGCGCTGCATGACGATCCGTGGGCACGGCGTGGCTCATGCGGCGACCCATGCGCAACGGTCCGGGCGAACATCCAGGGTGACCGCATCCCCGGGCTTGAGCTGGCAGTCGCGATGCTGTTCCGCCGTGAGCGCGCGCCCGCGCCAGTCGATCACCAGCCGGACCATGCTGCCGAGGAAACTGACGGCGCGGACCGTGCCCTCGCCATCGTCGGCCGCGGTCGCCTGCAAATCCTCCGGACGGAGGCAGGCTTCGAGGCTGCCGTCGGGCGCCGCCGGCCGCCCGGGCAGCAGCGCCGGCATGGCCTCGCGCACCCAGTCCGTCGGCAGCAGGTTGGAGGCGCCCACGAACTGGGCCACGAAGCGCGTCGCCGGGTTCAGGTACAGCTCGCGCGGCGCGCCGATCTGTTCGATGCGGCCCTGGTTCATGCAGATGATCGTGTCGGCCAGCGTCAGGGCTTCCTGTTGGTCGTGCGTGACCATGAGCGTGGGAATGCCGAGCTGGCGCTGCACCTGGTGGATCTCGCCGCGCATCTGCTCGCGCACGCGCGCATCCAGCGCGGAAAGCGGCTCGTCGAGCAGCAGTAGCGCCGGATCGACGGCGAGGGCGCGTGCCATGGCCACGCGCTGCTGCTGGCCGCCGGAAAGCTGGGCGGGATACTTGTCCGCTTCAGCGGGAAGCTGCACCAGCCGGAGCAGTTCGCTGCGGCGTGCCGCGGCCACCTGCGGCAGCACGCCGCGGATCTTCATGCCGTAGCCGATGTTTTCCGCCACGGTCATGTTCGGGAACAGCGAGTACGACTGGAAAACGATGCCAAAGTTGCGCTCGCGTGCCGGCGTACGGGTGATGTTCCGGGCGCCGAGCATGATGGTGCCGCTGTCGGCCTCGAGCAGGCCGGCCACGATCCTCAGCAAGGTGGTCTTGCCGCAGCCGCTCGGCCCGAGCAGGCAGACGAAGTCGCGTTCGCCCACAGTAAAACTCACCCGGTCCAGGGCAGGGCGTCCGCCAAAGGACTTGCTGACATCGCTTACCGTGAAATGCACCAGAGAGCTCCCCGTTCTTGTGCCCGTACGTGTCAGTTCGCTATGTCGCTCTTCCATCGGGCGATGGTGGCGGCGCGGTGCTTCATCGACGCCTCGAAGTCCATCGGATACAGCCGGCGTTCGACGTCCGCCGGCAGCCCGTCCTTGATCTGCTCGGGCGTCGGCCCCGTACCGGGCGCCGCCACGATGCTCTTGTACTTGCGGTACAACACGGCGGCCTGGGGCGAGGCGACCCAGTCGAGAAAGCGCCTGGCATCCGCCTGGTTCGTCGAGGCCTTCATCAGGGCGGAGGCTTCCAGCTCATAGGCGATGTTGCTGGAAGGGATCACCATCCTGATCGGGAAACCCTGCCTGATCGATTGCATGGCGGTAAAGGCGAACGACACGCCGATGGGGAATTCTCCCGTGCGCGCGAGCTTGCACGGGCTGGATCCGGACGGACTGAACTGCGCGACATTACCGGCCATGCGCTTCAGCAGTGGCCAGCCCCTGTCGTCCCCCATGCCCTGCAGGATGGTCGCGACGATCATGTAGCCGGTGCCGGAAGATTGCGGGTCGGGCATGACGATCTGGCCCTTGTAGGCCGGCTTCGCCAGGTCGGCCCACGACATGGGCACCGGCAGGTGCTGCGCCGCGAGCGCGTCGGTATTCACGCAGAAGGCAGCGAGATAGCCGGTGGCGACAAACCACCTGCCGTCCGGCGCGCGGTAGCGCGAGGGCAACTTCGCGATGGCGGGGGAGGTGACCGGCTCCAGCTCGGCCTCGATGCGCGGGTCGAGCATGTCGGTGAGTGCTTCGCCCCAGATCACGTCATTGTGGGGCGACCCAGCCTCGGCAAGCAGGCGGGCGGCCAGATCGCCCGTGGAGAGACGCAGCACGTGGACATGAAGGTCCGGCATCGCCTGGTGGGCGGCGGCCAGATACACCGATATCTCGTCGTTCTCCAGTGCCGTGTAGACCGTGATCGAACCGGCCCGGGCCCAGCCGCTGGCCAAGGCGAACACGGCGAATACGGTGGCAATTCTGCTGGCTATGTGCATGAAAGCTACCTGTGGGTACGGTTGTTGGCGTCAGCTCGCGAACACTCGTCCTTGAAGCTGGAACCTCCCGGCATCGAGCACCCAGCTTGCCCGAAGAATGTGTCATTTTGTGGACATTTGCAAATTTGAGGAAAATCCTACAAAAGTGCGCGCGGTGCTGTCATGATCCGGACAGGCGTCGACGGAAAGTCGGCCCGCCCGTTCCCTTTCGTGAGGTAGCCAGATGGCCCTGCCTTTGCCGTCGTCCATTGAGGAGTTCCGCCGGTTCGCCGAGCGTGTCGCCGACCAGGCACGGACCATGTCGCTGCCACGCTTCCGCGGCAACCTGGATGTCGGATTCAAGGACGACGACAGCCCTGTCACGGCAGTGGACCGCAACGTCGAAGCAATGGTGCGCGATTGCGTACGGAAGACCTATCCGGAACACGGCGTGCTCGGCGAAGAGCATGGTTCGAGCCATACCGATGCAGAATACGTATGGTCGATCGACCCCATCGATGGCACGCGCAGCTTCGTCACCGGCTGGCCGCTGTGGGGCACGCTGCTGGCCTTGCTGCACCATGGCCAGCCGGTGCTTGGCCTGATCGACATGCCCGTGCTCGACGAACGCTGGGTCGGCATGGATGGCGTGGGAACGACGCTCAATGGCCGGTTGTGCCGCAGCGGCCAGACGGCAGCCCTGACAGAAGCGATCGTCTACGCGACCACGCCGGATGCTTTTTCGCAGGCAGAGCTGGACGTGTTCGAGCGGGTGAGCAGGGTCGCACGGGGGCGACGGTTTGGCGGGGATTGCTACAGTTATGCGCTGCTTGCGACGGGGCATATCGATGTCGTGATCGAAGCCGACCTGAAGCCTTACGACTACCTGGCGCTGGCGCCGGTCATCGAGGCGGCCGGCGGCGTGATCACGGACTGGGAGGGCAACCGGTTGGACATGCGGAGCGGCAGCCGGGTGGTTGCCGCGGCCTCGGCGGAACTGCATCGCGAGATCATGGACCTGATGGACCGACCCGGCGTGTCCGAACCCGCCTCGTCCGCCAGCCGCCCGCGCACGGCATGACACGGAGAGGAACATGACGTCCATCGATCGCCGCCGCTTCCTGCGGATGCTGGGCGGCGCGGCCGGAGCCGCGGCCTCGGGCCGGGCACTTCCGGCAGTCCTACAAAAGGCGCTGGAGACACCGGCGCATCGAAGGACAGGGACGATCCGCGATGTCGAGCACGTGGTGATCCTGATGCAGGAGAACCGGTCGTTCGACCACTATTTCGGAACTCTGCGTGGAGTGCGCGGGTTCTCCGACCCGCGGCCGCTGCTTTTCCCCGATGGCAGGCCGGTTTGGTACCAGCCCAACGCGACGATACGCACGCCGAAATTCGATGCCTGCGGCGTGCCTGCCGATGCCGACTACGTGCTCCCGTTCCATGTGGACACCAGCGAGAGCGGCGACCACCAGCACAGTACCGACCACAGCTGGAGCACCGGCCACCTTTCCTGGAACCACGGGAAGTATGACCAGTGGATCACCCAGAAACAGGATGTGCTGACGATGGGTTACCTGCGTCGCGAAGACCTGGCCTTCCACTATGCGCTGGCCGACGCCTTCACCATATGCGACAGCTATTTCAGTTCGGTGGCAGCCGACACTGCGATCAATCGCATCTACCTGTGGTCAGGGACAGCCGATCCTAACAATGTGCTGGGGCGTATTCCCAATGGCCCTGGCCTCGCCGAGCGGCCGCGGGTGAATGGCTACACATGGACGACATATCCGGAACGACTGGAGTCGGCGGGGATCAGCTGGAAGGTATATCAGGGCGGAACCGGCGAACCCGGTTCGCCGACGGACAACTACACCGACAACTCACTGGAGTTTTTTGCCAATTACCAGGTGGGGGAGGGCGCCGACCCGCAGGGGCCGCTGGTACGCAAGGGCGTCTCGCAGCATACGCTGAAGGCATTGCGCGACGATGTACTGCAGGGGCAGCTGCCGCAGGTCTCGTGGATCGTCGCGCCGTTCAAGTATTGCGAGCATCCAACAGCCTCGGCCGTCGACGGCGCGTACTACATCAACCTGGTGCTCGAGGCGCTTACCGCAGACGCGGAGTCGTGGAGCAAGACGGTGCTCTTTCTCTGCTACGACGAAAATGACGGACTATTCGACCACATCGTTCCGCCCGTGCCGCCCGGCAGCAACGAGCGCAACAGCCAGGGCATGGTTTCGCGCTCGCTGGCAGGCAGCCTGCACGACGAGTTCCTCGATCTTGATGTCAACACATCGATGATCCACCCGCTCGTCCCCGGCGCCGACCCGGGCGGACGGCAACCGCTCGGGCTGGGCATGCGCGTGCCCATGATCATCGTCTCGCCCTGGACAACCGGGGGATGGGTGTGTTCGCAGGTCTTCGACCACACTTCGATACTGCAATTCCTGGAAGCGCGCTTCGGTGTTGCCGAGCCCAACATCAGTCCCTGGCGACGGGCCGTATGCGGCGATCTCACCAGCGCGTTTGACTTCGGGTTGCGACCCGACCCGAGTGTTCCGGGCCTTCGGTTGCCCGAATCGCACGGGACCTTCTCCGCGCCGATCATCGCCCCGGCGATTCCGACCATGCCCGTGCAGGAACGCGGCTTGCGTCCGGCACGACCGATTCCCTACCAATGGCAGGTCGAACACCGCCTTGATGCCGCCACTGGAAGATTCTGGCTCGATTTCAAGAACCTGGGGGCGGCAGGGGCGGCGTTTTATGCCTACGACAACACGGCTCCGGCCAGCTATCCGAGGCGCTACACCATTGCTTCAAGCGAGACGGTCAGCGACTACTGGCTGGCGCACCAGCGCGAGGTTGCTTATGACATCCTCGTCCATGGACCGAATGGCTACCTTTGCCATGCACGGGGAGGGTCGCCTGCCGGGAAGTCCGGGGGCGCCGGGGTCGAGGTACGACTGATATACAACCCGAAGCTCTGCCAGATCCTGGCCATTTTCTCGAACACGGGCAGCTCGACGTGTTCGGCCGTCGTCCATGACAGCTATGCCGGCCTGGTGGCCGAACTGCCACTGAAGCCGGATACCACGATGGAACTGACGCACGACCTGCGCGCAAGCCAGGGCTGGTACGACCTCTCTATTACGCTCGATGATTCCGGAGTTTATCTACGCCGCTTCGCCGGACATCTCGAGACCGGGCGCCCGAGCACCAGCGATCCGAAATTGTCCTGAGAGCCTGTTCAAAGTCTCCCCGAGGCCCGCGCCGGGAGCTGTTTGCCCGCAGGCCAAGGAAGAGTGAAGGCACGCGGGGAGAGTCCATGGATGGACTCGGCTCTGAGGAGCGAGGAGTGGACGTCCGTCCACGACTGAAGGATGACGCCGGCATGCGGGCAAACAGACCCGGCCCCGGAAGTGACAGGTGCTGGGGTTGCCTTGCCATGGCCGCCATGCGCCAGCGCGCGGCTTGACCTGCCAGCCAGGCAGGCGCTGCGCCACGCACTACCACCTGGCGGCCATGGCAAGGCAACGCGGGCTACGGGGAGACTTTGAACAGGCTCTGAGCCAGCCGTTGGCATGGGATGGCCGATTGCGGAGGCATGCCCATCTGGCGACCATCACGGAACAAGAATAGCTTGGGTTCTGCTGCCAATCGCACAGCCCGGTGAGGTCAGATCCTGTTGGCACCAGCGATGGTTCCAAGGTGGAAGGCGCTGGGCTTGGGCGTGCGCTTGAAGGTCTGGCGGTCGACGGCAACCAGGCCGAAGTGCTTGCTATAGCCGGACGTCCATTCGAAATTGTCGAGCAGCGACCAGTACAGGTAGCTGTGCACCGGGATACCCTCGGCGAGGCAGGCGCGCACGCCGGCTAGTGCCTCGTCGATGAAGGCGATGCGGCGCGTGTCGTCGTTGGTCGCGATGCCGTTCTCCGTGACGTAGATCGGCTTGCCGACCGCCGCATGCGCCCAGCGGATCGTGTTGGCCAGCGCCTGCGGATAGAACTCGTAGCCCGCGTCGGTCATTTCGGCGCCGGCGGGCGGCGGCACGATGCCTTTCTCGTCGACCCGGAAGCGGGTATAGGTCTGCACGCCGAAGAAGTCCGCATGCGTGCGCGCGACATCGATCCAGCCGCCATAGAGCCGCCGGCGGAACGTTTCCACCAGGGACGGATCCGCGACCGACTGGATATCCTGCGTGGTGAGGGTGAGGCCGACGGGAAGCTCGGGACGTACCGCCTTGAAGGCGGCATAACCCTTGCGGTGCGCCTCCTGCAGCAGCGGCGTGCTGATCGCCGGGTCGGAGAAGGCGATGCTCGAAAAATGCGGGGAGCCCACGGCCTTTGCGGCGACGGCTTCGGCGGCGAGCACGGCCGGGGAGGGCGTGCTGCCGTAGAGGAGCCGCACCAGCAGCGTGATGTTGGCCTCGTTGAATGTGGTCACCAGGTGCATCAATCCGCCGAGATGCCGGGCGACGCGTGTGCAGTAACTGGCGAACAGTTCTGGCGAATCCGCCACCTCGAACCCGCCGCGCGCGGCGAACCAGATCGGCACGGTGAAGTGGTTGAGCGTCACCACCGGCTTCAAGCCATGCTGTCGGCACGACTCCAGCACGCGCGCGTAGTGGTCCAGCTCCGCGTTGGAGAAAAAACCCTGTTCGGGCTGGATGCGCGACCACTCGATGCCGAGCCGGTAGCAGTTGAAGCCGAGCTTCGCGGCGATGTCGAAATCCTCGGCGTAGCGGTGGTAGCTGTCGCATGCGTCGCCCGACGGTTCCGCAAACAGCGTCGGCCGCACGTTCTCGCGTATCCAGGCGTCGCTGTTGACGTTGTTGCCCTCGCTCTGGTGTCCGGAGATCGCGGTGCCCCACAGGAAACCGTCCGGCACGGCCACGCTAGGCGTGCGTTTCTCCGGTTTCGGCATGCCGAAGGCGGGGATCCCCGTCGACAGCGCGGCCAACGCCAGCGACTGCAGCACGCGACGGCGGGAAGGGGAATCCGGGGGTGTGGTGTTCGACATGGCAGGTCTCCAGTGGATTCTGCGCTGGCGTCTTGTGCGGGACGACCCAGGGGGTTCATCCTGGGCAGCGGGCGCCGCATGCCGCCGCGGTATCGGCGTGGTGTCTCATGTCCGCTCGAAGATGGCGGCGATGCCCTGGCCGCCGCCGATGCACATCGTCGCCAGTCCGTAGCGGCCGCCGCTGCGCTGCAGCTCGTGCACCAGCTTGACGGTGATGATCGCGCCGGTCGCACCGACCGGATGGCCCAGCGCGATGCCGCTGCCGTTGGGGTTGACCCTGGCCGGGTCGAAGCCCAGCGCATCGGATACGGCGCAGCACTGCGCGGCGAAGGCTTCGTTGGATTCGATCACGTCCAGGTCGCCGATCGACAAGCCCGCCCGCGCCAGTGCCGCGTGCGTGGCCGGTACCGGCCCCATGCCCATGTACAACGGCTCGACGCCGGCGTGCGCGTAGGCGACGAGGCGGGCGAGCGGGCGCAGGCCATGGCGCGCGACCGCCGCGCCGGTAGCGAGCACCAGCGAGGCCGCGCCGTCGTTGATGCCGGAGGCGTTGCCGGCGGTCACCGAGCCGTCGGGCTTGAACGCCGGACGCAGCGCGGCCAGGTCATCCAGGGTGACATTGGCGCGCACGTGCTCGTCGAGCTTGAACTCGGTTTCCTTGCCGCGCCGGCCCACCTTCACCGGCACGATCTGGCCGTCGAAGCGCCCGGCGGCGATCGCGGCCGCGGCGCGACGGTGGCTTTCCAGCGCGAAGCCGTCCTGCCGCTCGCGGTCGATGCCGTGGCGCTCGGCGACGTTCTCCGCGGTGATGCCCATCAGCACCTTGCCGAACGGATCTTTCAATCCTTCGTTGAGGCCATCGACCAGCACCGCGTCGCCGAGCTTGCGGCCCCAGCGATGCGTGGGCAGGTAGAACGGCGTGCGGCTCATCGACTCCGCGCCGCCGGCCAGCGCCACTTCGCAGTCGCCCAGCCGCAACGCCTGCGCCGCCGAGACGATGGCCTGCAGGCCGGAGCCGCACAGACGGTTGACGGTCAGGGCGGGGGTCTCCACCGGCAAGCCGGATTCGATCGCGACAATGCGCGCCATGTAGGCATCGCGCGGTTCGCTGGGCAGCACCTGGCCATAGACGGCGTGGCCGATGGCGTCCGCCGGGATGCCGGCGCGGGCGATGGCTTCCTTCGCGGTGGCGACGCCGAGTTCGGAAGGCGGCGTGTCCTTGAGCGAACCGCCGAAGGCGCCGATGGCGGTGCGCACGCCGGAGACGATGAAGACGTCGGTCATGTCGTTGCGATCCTCACGGGTGGAAACAGTCGGGTGATGTCGATGCCAGCAGGTCGCTGCGCGCGGCCACGCCGTCCAGCCAGAGGCCGACCCGGGGCAGCTCGTGTTCCATGAACCAGCGCGCGGCGGCGCGCTTGCCGCGCTGGAACGGCGCGTCGCCGGGGCACAGGTTGGCCATGTCCAGCCACAGCCAGCCGACCACGGCGTGGCCGAAGGCCCACAGGAACGGCGTCGCCTCGTCGAGCACGTCGGGTGCGCCCGACGCCGCGAGCGCGGCGGCGACCTCGGTCAGACGTTGCCATGCCGCCTCGATCTGCCGTGCGTACTGCGCCAGCGACGGCTGCATGGCGCAGGCGGCCACCGTGGCGTCGACCAGCGCGTGCAGTTCGGCCAGCGCCGCACCGCGGTCGCGCAGCAGCTTGCGGCCCAGCAGGTCCAGCGCCTGGATGCCGGTGGTGCCTTCGTGGATCGGGTTGAGGCGGTTGTCGCGGTAGAGTTGTTCGACGTCGTAGTCGCGGGTGTAGCCGTAGCCGCCGTGGATCTGGATGGCGAGGTCGTTCGCGGCCAGCCCGTATTCCGACGGCCAGGTCTTGGCCACCGGCGTGAGCAGGCCGAGCAGGCGGCCCGCGCGCGCGGCGGCGGCCGCGTCGCCGCTGAGCTGCTCGTCGAGCAGGCGCGCCGTGTACAGCACCAGCGCCAGCGCGCCTTCGGCATAGGCCTTCTGCGCCAGCAGCATGCGCTTGACGTCGGCGTGCTCGATGATCGCGGCCGGCCGGCTAGTGCCGTCAGCCTGCGCGACGCGCCCCTGCACACGGTTGCGCGCGTACTCGACCGCGAGCAGGTGGCCGCGGCAGCCCGCCGCCGCCGCGCCGAGGCCGACGCCGGTGCGCGCCTCGTTCATCATGTGGAACATCTGCGTCAGCCCGTCGCCGACGCCGCCGATCCGCCAGCCCACCGCGCCGCTCGCGCCATCCGGCCGGTGCCTGTCTTCGCCGAAGTTGAGCAGGCAGTTGGAGGTGCCGCGGTAGCCCATCTTGTGGTTCAGCCCGGCCACGGCGATATCGTTCGGCTGGCCGTCCGGCAGGCGCTTGGGCACCACGAACAGCGAGATGCCCTTGGTGCCCGGCAGCGGCTTGCCGTCCGCGCCGGGCGTCTTGGCGAGCACGAGGTGGACGATATCGGCGGTGATGTCGTGGTCGCCGGCGGAGATCCACATCTTGTTGCCGTGCAGGCGATGGCGTGCGCCCAGCGCATCTTCGCCATCCGGCAGGGCGATGGTACGGATGTCGGCCAGCGAGGAGCCGGCCTGCGGCTCGGACAGGCACATCGTGCCCAGCGCCTCGCCGCGGATCTGCGGCAACGCGAAGGCTTCTATCTGTGCGGCGCTGCCGAACGCGACCAGCAGGCGCGCGTTGGCGATCGCCAGCATCGGATAGGCGGCCACGGCAAGGCTGGCCGCCATGAACTGGCCGATGGAGGCGTAGTGCAGCAACTGCGGCAGTTGCAGGCCGCCGACTTCCTGCCCGAACGGGCCGGCCATCAGGCCCGCGTCGATGTATTCGCGGACGGCGGCGGCGACTTCCGGCGCGACCTTCACGCCATCGGGCGTCAGTGCAGGTTCGTTGCGGTCGCTGGGCTTGAACGCCGGCAGGAAGGCGCTGGCGGCAAGCCGTTCGCCGAGGTCGAGCACGGCGGCCACGGTGTCGCGGCTGTGCTCGGCGTAGCGTGGGCGCGCGAACAGCGCGTCGATGCCGAGCCAGTCGAACAGCAGGAAATCGAGGTCGCGACGGTCGAGCAGGGGAACGGTCATGCTCAGATCACCGCCGCGCCGCCGTCCACCGTCAGGATCTGCCCGGTGATGTGGCGGCCGGCCTCGGAAGCCAGCAGCAGCGTCGCGCCCTTCAGATCGTCCTCGCCGCCGAGCCTGCCCAGCGGCGTGTGCGCGATCATGTAGTCGCCGTGCTGGTCGATCATCGCGTTCGCCAGTTTGCTCGGGAAGTAGCCCGGCGCAATCGCATTGACGTTGATGTTGCGCGGCCCCCACTCGGCGGCGAGCGCGCGGGTGAAGTTGACCACCGCGCCCTTGGCGGCGTTGTAGGCGATGGTGCCGATCATGCCGGGATAGTTGCCCTGCAGGCCCGCGACCGAGGCGATGTTGAGCACCTTGCCGCGCCCCTGCGGCAGGAAGGCGCGACGCCCCGCCGCCTGCGTCAGCAGGAACAGCCCGGTGAGGTTGAGGCTGATGACCTTGTTCCAGCCATCCAGCGGGTAGTCCTCCATCGGCGCGCCCCAGCTGGTGCCGGCGTTGTTGACCAGGATGTCGAGCCGGCCGTGCCGCTCCACCGCCTGCGCGGCCAGCGCATCGGCGGCTTCCGGCGTGCCGAGGTCGGCGGTCAGCGCATCGGCGGCGATGCCGAGCGCGGAAAGATGCGCGACGGCTTCGTCCAGTTCGGCGCGTTTGCGCGCCGCCAGCACGACGCGTGCGCCGTATTCGCCCAACGCCTCCGCGATCTTCAGGCCGAGGCCGCGCGAGCCGCCGGTGACCAGCGCGACCTGCCCGCTGAGGTCGAACAGGTCGGCGAGGCGGCGGGAAGCGGTATCAGTCATTGAGGTCTCCGAACGTCCGGTGGTCGCGCACCAATTGGGTCAGCAGCGGCGCGGGCTGCCATGTCCAGCCTTCATGACCGTCGGCGAAACGCGCGATGGAAGCGAGCACGGTTTCCAGCCCGAGGCGGTCGGCATGAAACATCGGCCCGCCGCGCGCGGCCGGGAAGCCGTAGCCGGCCGTCCACACCACGTCGATGTCCACCGGGCGGAAGGCAACGCCCTCCTCGAGGATGCGTGCGCCTTCGTTGACCAGAGCGAGGACGCAACGGGCCACGATCTCCTCGTCGCCGACCTTGCGGCGCGCAAGGCCGAGTTCCGCGGAATGCGCCAGCACCAGCGCGTCGATTTCCGAATCGACCACCGGCGTGCGTCCGTCCGGGTAGCAGTAGATTCCCGCGCCGGTCTTCTGGCCGTAGCGGCCGAGTTCGCAGACCTTGTCGGGGAAGCGCGAATAGGGGCGGTCGGGCTGTTCGACGGCGCGGCGCTTGCGGATGCTCCAGCCGATGTCCTGCCCGGCCAGGTCCATTACCCGGAACGGCCCCATCGCGAAGCCGAATGCCTCCATTGCACGATCGACCTGCTGCGGCAGCGCGCCTTCCTCCACCAGCAGGTAGGCCTGCCGCAGGTATTCCTCGAACATGCGGTTGCCGATGAAGCCGTCGCACACGCCGGCCACCACCGCCACCTTGCCGAGCCGGCGGGCAACTGTCATCGCCGTCGCCAGCACCGTCGGCCGCGTGCGCGCGCCGCGCACCACCTCGACCAGGCGCATGACGTTGGCCGGGCTGAAGAAGTGCATGCCGACCACGCGCCCCGGATCGGCGACGGCATTGGCGATGGCGTCGAGGTCGAGAGTGGAGGTGTTGCTGGCGAGGATCGCCTCCGGTCTCGCCGCGGCATCCAGCGCCGCGAATACCTTGCGCTTCACCGCCATGTCTTCGAATACCGCTTCGATGACGAGATCCGCGTCGGCGACGGCGCTCTCAAGGCCGCTCGTCGCGTCCAGTGCGGCCATTCGCGCGTCGGCGATCGACTGGGCGATGCGGCCCTTCGCGACATCGCGCTGGAAGACGTCGCCGATGCGCGCCGTCGCCCGCTCCAGCGCAACGGCATCGGGATCGACCAGCGCCACCGGCAGCCCGGCGGCCAGCAGGGCGGTGGCGATGCCGGAACCCATCACACCCGCGCCGAGCACCGCAACGCGGGCGACGGCAAGCGGTTCCGCACCGGTGTATTGCGGCGGCAGTCGTGCGGCCGCGCGTTCGCCGAGGAAGACGTGGCGCAGTCCGCGCGATGCGGGGGAGGCGAGCAGTTCGTCGAACAGGCGATGTTCCAGGGCCTCGCCGTCGTCGAACGGCAGCGAGAGCGCGGCTTCGACGCAATCGACGATGCAGCCGGCCGCGCTGGCGCAAGCATCGCGTCTGGCGACTATTGCCGCACGCGCCGAGGCGATCGCCGCCTGCGTACCGGCTGCCGGCACGCTGCGGTCGCGCGCGCGGACGAACTTGCCGTCCAGCGCCGCCGCATAGTGCAGCGCCGCTTCCAGCAGATCGCCTTCGGCGACCGCATCGATCAAGCCGATGGCAAGCGCCTGCGCGACCTTGATCGGCTTGCCTTCGATCATCAGCGACAGCGCGGCCTCCGCGCCGACAAGGCGCGGCGCGCGCTGGGTGCCGCCCGCGCCGGGCAGCAGGGCCAGCGCCACCTCCGGGAAGGCAAAACGCGTATCCGGCGTCGCCACCCGCGCATGGCAAGCCAGCGCCAGTTCCAGGCCACCGCCGAAAGCCAGCCCGTGGATGGCGGCGACGACAGGGAAGGGCGATGCGTCCAGTGCGCGGATCAGCTTGCGGATCGCGGTCGCCAGGGTGGGATCGGTACCGAGGTCGCCCAGGTCGGCCCCGGCGGAAAAAAGGCGGCCGGCGCCGGTGATGATGATCGCTCTGATGCCGGGTTCGGTGTCGACCGCGGCCAGTTCCCGGACCAGCTCCTCGACCAATGCGCGCCCCAGTGCATTGACGGGTGGATTCGAGAGGGTGAGGACCGCGCAGGTGCCGCGTCGGGTTCGGACTATCGGCATGGCCATCGTTCCGGAGGCTGGCTGGGTTAGTGGGCCACGTCCGGATGGATGTGGCGATCGGGTGCCGGCAGGTACGGGTCAGGTGGCTGCCGTTTCAGCCACGGAGAAACCCGCTTTCTTCAATTCGTGACGGGCCTGGTCGAAGCCCTGGGCCGGCACGAGTTCGCCCTGCCGGTCGGCGATTTCGGCCCAGCGCGCGAGCAGGACTTCGGCGGCATCCGCCTGCTCTGGGAGGTGGATGCCCTGGGTCATGGTGATGTGCGCCAGCTCGAACCCGCCGCCGCCGGCGCACACGATCGCCCGCGTCGGCGCTTGTTCCGACACCAGCGCCAGCACCGCGGGACTGACCAGCTCGGGTCGCAGCAGGGCCAACTGCTCGGCCGGCAGGATGCCTTCCATCATGCGGGTGGCGGCGGTGGGCGCGACGCAGTTGACGCGGATGTCGTACTTCGCGCCTTCGAGGGCCAGGGTCTGCATCAGGCCCACCAGGCCCATCTTCGCCGCCGCATAGTTCGCCTGGCCGAAATTGCCGTAGAGCCCGGAGGAGGACGTGGTCATGACGATGCGGCCATAACCCTGTTCGCGCATCGGCTCCCACACCGCCTTGCTGCAGTAGGCAGCGCCCATCAGGTGGACGTCGACCACCAGGCGGAAATCGTCCAGATCCATCTTGGCGAAGGACTTGTCGCGCAGGATGCCGGCGTTGTTGACCAGGATGTCGATGCGGCCCCACGCATCCAGCGTCGAGTCGACCATCTGCCGGACAAAGGCGAGGTCGGTCACGGATCCCTGGACGGCGCGCGCCACGCCGCCGCCGGCAGCGATTTCCCTCGCCACGGTTGCGGCCTCGGGCCCGAGGTCGTTGACCACCACTTTCGCGCCATGTTCGGCCAGCAACTGCGCATGGGACCGGCCCAGGCCGTTGCCCGCGCCGGTCACGATCGCCACGCGACCCTTCAGATCGATCATCCCCGTCTCCTGAATATGTTCGCCGGGCGCAACTGGATCGCCTTCGCCCCGTGCGGCCGCCCCACCCCACGGTGGGCGCGAGCCTAGCAGCGGACGGGGCGCAAATAAAGATCTTCACTCTATCGTGAATTAATGTTGACTCTCCGCCGGATCAGGCGCTAAATGCGTGCGCGCCGACCCGCAACCACGACCACGGCGCCATTCCATCAGACCGATTCCTGGGGAGAGGGGTCATGAAGATCAATGCTTCGCATAGCAGTGCGCGGTGGTTGGGCCTTTCGCTTCTGCTCGTTCCGTGGTGCGTGCCCGTGCATGCCCAAGCGATCACGACGGCTGCAGGCACGACAGGACAAGACGCCGCACGGGACAAGCAGTCGGGCAAGAAATCCAAACCGCCGAAAGCGCCCACCACCCTGCAGGCGGTGACAGTCACGGCGGATTACCGTACCGAACCTTTGCAGACGACCGCCGTCGCGGCCACCGTCCTCTCCGGCGACGACCTGAGCAAGATGGGCGTCAACGTGGTGGACCAACTGCAGTTCGCTTCGCCTTCGACCACCGTGAACAACTTCGGCCAAGGCATCGATTTCAACATCCGCGGCATCGGCAAGGCCGAGCACAATTCGCAGACGACCACCGGCGTCATCACCTATCGCGACGGTGTGGCGACGTTCCCCGGCTACTACACCGAGGAGCCCTACTACGACATCGCTTCGGTGCAGATCCTGCGCGGTCCGCAGGGCACTTTCGGCGGCCAGAACGCCATCGGCGGTTCGGTGCTGGTCAACTCGAACGACCCCGTCATCAACGGCGGCTATCAGGGCTATGTGCAGGGCCAGCTGGGCAACTACAGCGACGTGGGCCTGCAGGGCGCGATCAATCTGCCGATCAGCAACACGTTCGCCGCGCGGATTGCCGTCGACAGCGAGAATCACGACAGCTTCTGGAACATATCCGGGCCCTACAGCGGCAGCAACGCACGCTATCGCGGACGCAGTGCGCGCATCAGCCTGCTGTGGCAGCCCAACGACAACCTGTCGGTGCTGTTCAAGACCGACTACAACCATCTCGACATGGGCGCGTATCCGGCCGACCCGGTGAACTCACCCAACGATCCCCTCAATGTCACCGCGAATGCCTTCCTGAGGGCGCTGGACCAGTTCAGGCGCTCGGTGCTGCACGTCGACTACAAGTTCGACAACGGCATCAAGTTCCGCTCGATCTCCGGCTACCAGCGCGGCAGCACCGCCTATGCCGCCGATCTGGACGGCACCGAGTACGGCAACTGGACCTTCTCCGACCTGGTGCGCGACACCCTGCTTTCGCAGGAATTCAACCTTATTTCGCCGGACACTGGCCGCTTCGACTGGATCCTCGGCGCCTACTGGTCGGAGATCAACAACATCTTCCCGACCGGCAAGTTCGTGACCGGCGTGCCGCCGGGCAATCCGGCCACCGAATACGTGCTGCAAGGAACCAACCCGGTATTGAGCAAGGCGGTTTTCGGCCAGGCCGGCTTCAAATTCACCGACAACCTCAAACTCGAGGCCGGCGGCCGTTTCACCAAGAGCACCACGACCAACAACGGTTCCGTTGATCAGTACGGCCTCCCGCTGACATACCAGCAGACCGCCAGCTATACCAATTTCTCCGGCAAGGTCTCGCTCAACTGGACGTTGAACGACAGGAATTTCCTCTACGCATTCGTTGCCACCGGCTTTCGTCCCGGCGGCCTGAATGTTCCGGTCGGCCTGGGGCTGCCGGCTCCATTCAAGGCGGAAAGGGTGGTGAGCCAGGAAATCGGCTGGAAGGCGGAGTGGCTGGACGGCCATCTGCGCACGCAATTCGACGTATTCCACAATCACTACGAAAACTTCCAGGTCACCATCGGCTACCCGGATTTCCCGACGTTCGGCATCGAGATGAACACGCCCAACCCCACCAAGATCTACGGGGCCGAGGCGCAGGTCCAGGCGGTGTTCGGCAACTGGACGCTGTATACCAACCTTGGCTGGATGCACAGCAGCCTGGGCCAGTTCTACGCCAACGATCCCCGGGTCGTGGCCTACGCGCCCTGCAATCCGGAAACCGGACCGGCCAGTGCCAGTTGCGTCGACCTCGCCGGGCACGACCAGACCTATGCGCCGAACCTGACCTTCAACATCGGCCTGGAACGCACGTTCCATGTGGGTGCCGACACCGTCACGCCGCGGATCAACTACGCCCACGTCTCGTCGCAATGGGCCACGCTGTTCGAGAACACCGCGCTTGGCGACCAACTGGGCAGCCGCAACGTTCTCGGTGCGCAGATCGACTGGGACCACGGCAACTTCCTGACCACGCTGTACGGCACGAACCTGACCGACCAGCACTACATCATGGCCATCAATTCGGGGCTGCGATTCGCCGGTGCCCCACGCCAGTTCGGCCTGCGCGTCACGAAGTTCTTCTGATCCGAAATATTTCCCTGCATCGCCTCGGCTTGCGCCAGGCAATGCGAGGGACTCCTTGTGCCGGTGCCTTCATTTGCCCATGCAACCTTATGCCCTGACCGTAGACAAATTCCTCAACCATGCCGCCAAGTGGTCGGGGCAGCGCGAAGTCGTCTGTCCCCGGGCGCGGCAAGCCGGGGGGCAGCGCATCGGCTATGCCGCGCTGCGTGACCGTAGCAATCGCCTGTCGGGCGCATTGCGCGCACTGGGCCTGGCACCCGGTGATCGCGTCGGTACCCTGGCGTGGAATACCCCGCATCACTTCGAGATGTATTACGCAACGATGGGGGCGGGATTCGTCTGCCATACGCTCAATCCGCGCTATACCTCCAGCCAGCTCGCCGCGATCATCAATGAGGCGGAAGATCGGGTGCTGGCCGTGGCAGGCAGCCTGACGCCCTTGCTGGATGCACTGCTGCCGCGTTGTCCCTCGGTCGAACACATCGTCCTGATGGACGAAAGGCCCCCCAGGGACTTTTCCATCCTGGATTGGCCAGCAAAGGCCTGGTATCACGACGCCTTGCTCGAAGAGCACGGGACCGAGGTCACCTGGGGCGATTTCGACGAGGAAGCGCCGGCCGGGCTCTGCTATACCTCGGGTACGACGGGGGCGCCGAAAGGTGTGCTCTATACGCACCGCTCGAACTACCTGCACACATTGCGCGCCTTGCAGGCGGACGCCACCGGCTTGAACGGCCGCGATGCCATATTGGCGGCCGTCCCCATGTTCCACGCCAACGGCTGGGGGCTGCCTTTCGCCGCCCCGGCCGTGGGCGCCAAGCTGGTCCTGCCCGGCCGGCACACCGACGGTGCCAGCCTGGCCACGCTCATGCGCAATGAAGGCGTCACCATCGCTGTCGGTGTCCACACGGTATGGCTGGGGGTGATCGATCACCTCGACGCCGTCGGCGGCGAACTGCCGGCGCTGAAACGCGTGCTGATCGGCGGTTCGAAATGCCCGGACGCACTGATCCGGCGCATTGAGGAACGGCTGGGCGTGCATGTGCAGACGAGCTGGGGCATGACCGAGCTGTCGCCCACGGGCACCATCGCCACGCCCGGTGCGCCGTCATCCACCGAGCAGGGATCCGGGCGCCCGATCCTGGGGATCGACCTCAAGCTCACCGATGCCGACGGCGCCACGCTGCCGCAGCAGCGCGGTGTGGTCGGCCATCTATGGGTCAAAGGCGGCAGCGTGATCGATCGCTACTACAAGGCCGCGACCAGCGCCCTGGACGACGAAGGCTATTTCGGCACCGGCGACTTGGCCAGCCTGGACGACGACGGCAACCTGACCATCCACGGACGATCAAAAGACCTGATCAAATCCGGCGGCGAATGGATCAATCCGGCGGAGATCGAGGGCATCGTCGGCCAACACCCGGCGGTCGGCCTCGTCGCAGTCATCGGCCGAGCGGACGACAAGTGGGGGGAACGGCCGGTGCTCGTGGTCGAACCGCGCGCCGGACAGGCCCTCGAGGCCGCCGACCTGTTGGTCTACCTGAAAGGCAAGGTGGTGGACTGGTGGATTCCGGACAAAGTCGAGCTGGTCAACGCCATGCCCCTGGCCGCCACTGGAAAAATCGACAAGAACCAGTTGCGCGCGAGATACGGCCGCATCGGCGGGTAGCCATGTTGTTGACGCACGGGAAGGGTGGTGCATAGACTCGGGCGTCAGTCGTGACCCTTCCTCCCTCGCCGCGGCGCAATGCCAGAGATTACGAAAAAGCGGCCTCGCCGGAAAAAAGCGGAACAGCGTGCCGAGAGCATCGAACAGATCCTCGATGCCGCCGAGTATCTTTTTTCCAGGAACGGCCTTCATGGCGTCACGCTGCGTGACGTGGCCAAGCGCGTCGATGTCCATACGACGCTCGTCAACTATTACTTCAAGGACAAGCAGAGCCTGTTCGAGGCGGTGTTCGCCCGCCGCGCCGGCGTGACCAGCGACCGCCGCATGGCCGCGCTGGAACAGTACGAAGCGGAAGCGGGGGATACGCCCACGGTCGAGGGCGCGTTGCACGCTTTTCTGGATACCGACCTCGACCTCTATTACGAGGGCGGCGAGAACTGGATGAACTACGGCACCTTCGGCGCCCGGGTCAGCAATACACCCGAAGGCGCGGCGCTGATGGACGTCTACTTCGATCCGGTCGTGCTCAAACTGGTGAGCATCCTGAAGCGCGCCCTGCCGGAGCACTCCGAACAGGACATCTTCTGGGGTTACCACTTCGTGACCGGCGCCCTGATGAACACGCTCGCCCGCACCGGGCGCATCGACCGCCTCTCCGGCGGCCTCTGCCGTTCCGACGACTTTCCCGCGGTCAAGCAGCGCATCGCCCGGTTCATGGCGGCAGGGTTCCTGGCCCTGAAGCACTGAAAATCGACGGGACGCCGTTTCCACCCATGCATGGTTCCGTGCGCTGGCGAGGTGGGCGGAGGCGCACTGCCCATGCCCCCGCAACATTGCCGTGCCGGCAGACCAACCGGGCCGCGACATCATGCGGGGGAATTTCAATAGCTGGATAGACAGTAAAACTTGCCAGTTTGACTTTCATGATCTAGGCTGCGCGCATGGTCAAATCCACGCGCCACCACGCCGCCATGGAAATCGCCGTCAACGAACTGACGGCAGCCATCGGCCAGATGCTGCGCCGCCTGCGTGCGGAAACCGGTTCGGACGAGCTCAACCTGTCCCAGCTCAGCGTGCTGGCCCGGCTGGACCGCCATGGCGCGATGACGACCGCCGAGCTGGCGCGCGCCGAATCGATGAAGCCGCAATCGATGGGCACGATCCTCGCCGGCCTGGAACAGGCAGGCCTGCTCGAACGCGCGCCGCATCCCACCGATGGGCGACAGGTCCTGTTCGCGTTGACCACCGAAGGCACGGCCATGCGCCGCAAGCGCGGCATCGCCAAGCGTGAATGGCTGCTGGCGGCGATGGCAACCCTGGAACCCGATGAGTTGAAGACGCTGCTGGATGCGATTCCGTTGATCAAGCGATTGAGCGAGTCGTAGCGCATGGCGGTTTGCATGAAACACGGGAAACACCGCCTCCCTCGCTGTCAGCGCGGCCTTCGCCGGAATGACAGCGAGCGAAATTTCGCAGAGAACCGATCTGCACCCTGCTCATCAAGCGACACCATCCCCAAGGGAATCCCGGCATGATCAACTGGCTGCACGAGCTTTCGTATTTCTTCGGCGGCCTGTTCCTGGCCAATGCCATCCCGCATTTCGTCAGCGGCGTGATGGGGCGTCCATTCCAGTCGCCGTTCGCCAAGCCGCGTGGCGTCGGGCTTTCGTCATCCACCGTCAACGTGGTCTGGGGCTTTGCCAACGCCGTGGTGGCATACCTGCTGATCGTGCGCGCCGGCCTTGACCTGCACGATGCGCCATCGGTGCTCGCCATGGGCGCGGGTGCGCTGTTGATCAGCCTGTTCGCGGCCAGGCATTTCGGCCAATTCCACGGTGGCAATCCGAAGCACTGACGCATGAACACCGAAACCGGCGCGCCGGCGATGGATACGGCGGATACGCTGCCGCCATCGATCTGGAAGACCACCACCGTCGTCGTGCTGGGTTCGTTCCTTGCGCAGCTGGATGCGACGATCGCCAATGTGTCGCTCTCCAGCCTCGCCGTGGACTTGCACACCGACCTGCCGACCATCCAATGGGTGAGCAGCGGCTATCTGCTGGCGCTTACGCTGGCGTTGCCGATGAATGGCTGGCTGGTGGAACGCATTGGCGCCAAGGCGATGTACCTGTGGTGCTTCGCGGCGTTCACGCTGTCTTCCGCGTTGTGCGGGTTGGCGTGGTCGGTGCCGTCGCTGATCGGCTTCCGCGTACTGCAAGGCATCAGCGGCGGCTTGCTGGCGCCCATGGCGCAGATGATGCTGGCGCGCGCCGCCGGCAAGCACATGCCACGCGTGATCGGCTACGCCGCCGTGCCGGTGCTGCTGGCGCCGATCTTCGGGCCGATGGTGGCGGGCCTGATCCTGCAGCATGCGTCGTGGCGCTGGCTGTTCCTGGTGAATTTCCCGGTGGGCGTGTTGGCATGGCTGCTCGCCACGGTGTTCCTGCAGCGCGATGGCGAGGCCCCACGCGCGCGCAAGCTGGATTGGATCGGCCTGGCCTTGCTCTCGCCGGGCCTGTCGATCTTGCTGTATGGCACCGACCGCATCGGCACGCCCATGGGCCGGGTGGCGCTGCTGCTGGCGGCGCTGCTGCTCGGCGCGTTCCTGTGGAACGCACGCCGCAAGGGCGACGATGCGCTGGTCGACCTGCGGCTGTTCAAGGGCAAGGTGTTCCCGTTATCGGCCTTGATCCAGTTCTTGTCCAATGGCGCGATGTTCACCGGGCAGATGCTGATACCGATCTACCTGATCCGTGCCGCAGGCCGCTCCCCCGGCGAGATGGGCCGGCTGCTGGTGCCGCTGGGCCTGGGCATGTTGTGCACGTATCCGTGCATGGGCGCACTGACCAAGCGCTTCGGCATCCGCAACCTCGCCACCGGAGGCGCGCTGCTGGCGCTGGCGGGCACCTTGCCATTCCTGTACCTGGCCAACCATGGTCTGCAGCCGTGGCTGCTGGCGCTGGCGTTGTTCGTGCGCGGCGTCGGCCAGAGCGCGGTGGGCATCCCGTCGATCTCCGTGGCCTACGCATCCGTCCGCAGGCACGAACTGCCGATGGCGACCACCTCGCTCAACATCGTGCAACGTCTCGGTGGCCCGATCTTCACCACGCTATGCGCCACATTCCTGGGTTGGCTTGTCACGACACAGCCTGCACAGGCGCCGGGCATGAATGCCTATGCGTGGGCATTCGTGCTGCTTTGCGCGTTGCATGCCGGCACGGCGATACCGGCCTGGCGCCTGCCCCGTGCGATGGGGGATGTGGCGGAGATGCAAGGCGCATAGTGATGCGGCAGGGTAGGGCGGGGAGTCTGTTCCGGGTCGGGACCGACGTTCGCGGCTCGACCGCGCCTGGCCCCATGATCGACCACTCCCGTGAACCGCTCCGGCTTTTCGCCGTATCCGGTCAGCGTCGGTACGGCAGCAGGCGCCCACCGGAACGGGTGGCCGAGCAGTCCGACATACGCCATCTGGCCGGATCAAGCGATCCGGCCAGATGAGCGAGTCATGCGGGAGCCGTACCCGATGGATCGGGCCATGCGTTTTTCAGCTCGTCGGCAACCCGCTGCTGGTGAACGCGACTCAATGCGACGCGCACTCCGCGGTCTGTGGCGGCAGCGGCGGCGAGACGATGCCGACGTTCCAGCCCCAGGCCTGGTCGCCGCTGGCGCGGCGCCGGCAGACGATTTCCTCGAGTAGCCGGTACATCCCCGGCATCAGATGGTCCGACGGTTGCGGAGTGTTCTTGAACGCCATGTAGGCTTCATTCGAGCCGAAAGCCGGCCAGTCCGGCTCGCCCTTGGCGACCGGCTTGCCGGTGCGCGCAAAGCTGACCCAGTAATCCGTCATGGCGTCCGAGATGCGCCTTTCCTGCGGCGTATCGGGGATCTTCGGCCAGTGCGGCGGCGTGCCGTCGAGGTTGCCGAACACGAAGGGCAGCTCGCTGGCATGGAAAGCGTGCAAGCCGGCATCGTCGGCCGCCGGATAACCGTGATCGAAGAAATACAGATAGGCCGGCTGGCCGACCGCCGTCTGCTTGCGCACCAGGCGTTCTGCGGTCCAGCCGTAGAGCACGTCGCGCGTCGTCGCCAGGATGCTTTCCTGCATGTTCGAGCTGGGGTAAAGCCGCAGGAATTCGTCCGCGAGTTTCCCGTAATGGGCGCGAATGAGCCGATCGTACTCGGCCGCGCTGGCCGGCGGCGGCGGCGCGAGTACCCGCAACGAACGGATTTCGCCGCTGTTGAAGCCGGCCATCAACGGCACATGCGCCTGTTCGCCCTTGTCGAAAATATCGACGAGCTGATCCGGAACCACCTTCCCGTCGACCGTTACCCACGGCACGTAGCCTGACGACGATGCGACCTCGGTGATCTTTTGTGCGTCCATGGCACGCAGGGCCGCGAGGTCCGGGGCGTGCAGGGCCGCAGCGAGCTTGAGGCCGCTCTCCTCGGCGGACGGGATCCCGTGCTTGTCCTCCTTCAGCATCGGCATGGAGACCATGTACGCGCTTTGTGCGATCGCTTTCGCGAACAGTCCGCGGGCCTTGGGCGAGGCCAGGAGGTACATCACGCTCAGTCCTCCCGAGGATTCGCCCGCGATGGTCACGTTCGCCGGATCGCCGCCGAACGCGGCGATGTTGTCGTGCACCCAGTGCAGCGCCGCGATCTGGTCCAGCAGGCCGTAGTTGCCCGATACGCCGAGCGGCGACTCGGCGCTGAGCGCGGGGAGCGCCAGCCAGCCGAGCGGACCCGAGCGGAAATTGACCGTCACCACGACGATGCCGCGCCCGGCCATGCGCGCGCCGTCATACATCGCGCTGCGGCTCATGCCACCCCACAGGGCGCCGCCGTAGATCCAGAAGAACACCGGCGCATGGCGCGCATCCTTGGGCGCCCAGACGTTCAGCGTCAGGCAGTCCTCGCTCATCGGCACCGGGTTGTCTTCGTAGATGTTCGAGAGCTTGGGCTTGGGCTGCAGGCACGCGTCTCCGAATGCCGTTGCCTGGCGGATCCCCGACCACGGTGGCATCGGCGCGGGTGGCCGCCAACGCCGAGCACCGGTGGGCGGCGCCGCGTAAGGAATGCCTTTGAACACGTGCAAATCCCCCTCGGTCCGTCCCTCCAGCCTGCCCGTGGAGGTGCTCACGATCGGCTCGGGTGTGGCCTGCGGTGTGGATGACATGGCGGCACTCGGGTTTGCATAGGACGAGATCAGCAGGGCGAAACAGACCGTCAGAGCGCACGGGGCGCTTGTGCGAAGCGGGATCACGACATGGTTCCTCCGTTCCTGGTAGCCCGGCCTTGCCGTTGCAGCACCCGCGCCAGCCACAAGAAGAGCAGGATGGCGAGGAGGTAGAACGGCACCAGCGTATACAGTGCGAGTTGCAGCGAGTGGGCCGGGTGGCTGGTGTGAAAATAGTCGCTGGCGGCGCCGACGTAGGTCGGGCCGAAACCGAGTCCGATGAAATTCATGATCAGCAGCAGCAAGGCGCCCGACATGACGCGCTGATCCGGCCTGACCTCCTGCTGCACCAGCGTCACCGATGCGGTCAGGTAGAAATAGTTGAGGAAGGCCGGCCCAAGCAGGAACAGCAGCGCCAGCGGCCAGGCGGGAGCCCAGACGAAGCCCAGGTACAGCGGCACGGCAAGCGCAAGCGATACGGCCGGCAATACGCCATAGGCGGTCTTGGAATGCCGCGTGAAGCGGTCCACCAACCGCCCCGATGCGAAAATCCCCGCGCTCATCCCGATACCCACGATCAGCGCGTAGTACAACGCGACCTCGTCGAGCGTCATGCCCTTCTCGCGCATCAGGAACAGCGTGGTGAAGTTGCCCAGGCCATAGGTGACAATCTGTGTCGCGCCGCTTCCAAAGGCGGCCAGCAGCAGGGTGGGGCGCGAAAAGAACATCTTCAGGGTTTCGGCGAAACCCGCGGCCGCGGTATCCGCGCCTGCGAACCGCGGTGTGGCGGCATCGAGACCGCCGCGCAGCGGTTCGCGCACGATCCAGTTGAAGGCCACCGCCGTCAGGAGGCCGACACCTCCCAGAATGATGAATGCGTAGCGCCAGCTGAAGGCGGCAGCGATGGACGCGCCAAAAGCGACGCCCAGCGCCGCGCCGATCGGCGGCCCCAGGTTGTACATACCCAACGCGGCGCCGCGCCGGTCCGGCGGAAAATAATCGGAGATGATCGCGTAAGACGGTGGAACACCGCCGGCTTCGCCAAAGCCCACCGTCATGCGGGCCACCGCGAACTGGGGGTAGCTGGCCGCCATGCCGCAGGCCATGGTGGCCGCACTCCAGATTGCGCAGGCCAGCGACAGCACCCTGACCCGGTTGGTCTTGTCGGCCAGCCAGCCGATCGGAATCGAGATGAAGCAATAGAACAGCGCGAAGTAGAGACCGCCCACCAGCCCCAACTGGCCGTCGGACAAGTGCAGGCTGTCCTGGATGGGTTTCGCGAGGATCGCCAGCAGCTGGCGGTCGAGAAAGTTCAGCACATAGACGAAACACAGCATGCCGAGGGCAACCCAGGCGCGCATGCCGGGAACCGAAGACGGGTTGTGTGCCGGTGCCTTGATCTCACGGAGGTCGAAGGTCGCCACGGGCGCTAGACTCCAGCGGCCGCGGGAACCCCCGGGCGAGACCCGCTCGGGAATGTGCACCAATGAGGGCGCTGCACGAGCTGCCCGTGCCGAAGTTTCGCTCGCACCGGAATCCCCCCACAGTTGATCTTGGCTAATCTGGCAGGATCTTGAGAAATGCGCCGCAGCCACAGGCACATGATTCAAGCCATCAACACCGCAGCTCCGTGCGCCCCCGCTCCCCGCGGCAAGTTGTTTTCTTCCGACAGCCTGTTCGTCGCGCCTTTTGCCAGCGCATCATGCGAGCAACATTTCCCCGTGTCAACATTCACTATCGTTAGCGTGAATATTATCTCTTGACCAAGGCAAACGTTACCGCGCATCCGGATCCGCGCTATGGCAGAAGGAGCCGGGATCCGAAGAGCGCCCGACGATACCTCCCCCATCACGCATTGCGCTTTCCGCCGGGCAACCGTGCCCCCTACAACTGGGAGAAGCACGAGATAGTGCGGCCCGCGATGGCCGTGCTAACGTGGCGAGGTCGGAAAAGGCAGACTTGGTTTGGTAAGCCCAAGTCCTTTCGGTAACGAAAGCTCTGGTCTTTGGCTTCGTGCCTGGGATCCCCGCGACGAATATCGGGCGCCACCTGCGCCCGTCATTCGTCCGTGAGGGTTCCCAGACCCGAGGAACGCTCCGGTCGAACATCGACACAGGAGCCTTCCGTGCACAGCCATCCTTCGAATCCCCATGACGTAGTTGTCGCCGGCGCCGGCCCTGTTGGCCTGTTCCTCGCCTGCGAACTCCGCCTCTTCGGCCTCTCGGTCCTGGTGCTGGAGCAGGCCGGGGACCCGCGTTCGCCCTTGAAGCGCCTCCCTTTCGGCATGCGCGGCCTTACGGAGCCTACCCTCGAAGCCTTCTACCGGCGCGGCTTGCTGGACGCCGTCATCGAGGCACAGCGCACGAACGACGTCTCCGGCGCCACCCGGGCGGCCGCCCACTGGATGCAGCAGGCGCGGCGCCCGGCAGGCCATTTCGCCGGTATCCCGTTCTTCCATGAGCATGTCGATGCCTCCCGCTGGCCTTACCGCCTGCCAAGCGCCGCAGGCCCCAGCCTGACGGTGGACATGGAATCCCTCGAATCCATTCTCGCGGCCCGGGCAGGCACCATGGGCGTCGAGATCCGGCGTGGTGTCGCCGTCGAGCGGTTCGAGCAAACGGACGAAGAAGTGATTGTCCGCACCGGAAGCGGGACTTTCTGCGCCCGCTGGCTTGTCGGCTGCGACGGCGGCCGCAGCACAGTGCGCAAGGCGGCCGGTTTCGACTTCATCGGTACCGATCCGGAGTTCACCGGTTATTCCATCGAAGTGGAGATGGACGATCCGGACATCCTGCAGCCTGGCCGCACTTACACAGCGACAGGCATGTACACCTACGCCCGGCCGGGAACGGTCGCAATGGTCGATTTCGATGGCGGCGCTTTCCACCGCTCCCGGCCGATCACGCTCGACCATGTGCAGGCGGTGCTGCGCCGCGTCTCCGGAACGGAAGTGGCATTGACCGCCTTGCGGCTCGCTGCTACCTGGACGGATCGCGCCTACCAGACAACCGCCTATCGCAGAGGACGGATCCTGCTCGCCGGCGATGCCGCGCACGTTCATTCCCCCTTGGGCGGACAGGGGCTCAATCTCGGGCTTGGCGACGCGATGAACCTCGGGTGGAAGCTCGCCGCAACGATTCACGGGGATGCGCCGGCCGGCTTGCTGGACAGCTATCCGGACGAACGGCATCCGGTGGGAGCGCAGGTTCTCGACTGGTCGCGCGCCCAGGTCGCGCTCATGCGGCCCAGCCGCAGTTCGCGTGCGCTCGGGGCCATCATGCGCGACCTCATCGACACGCGCGACGGCGCGACCTACTTCGCCGAACGCGTGTGGGGCGTGTCTCTTCGCTACGATCTCGGCGGCAGCCATCCGCTGGTGGGGCGCAGCGTTCCCGACTTCGAGCTGGCCGGCGGCACGAAGGTCGGCGCACTGCTCAACCGGGGGAACGGCCTGTGGCTGGACTTCGGCGCGCATGCCCCATGGCGCGGACTCGCAAGCCGCTGGCGCGATCGGGTCACATACGTCGCAAGCGCCGCCGAAAATCGCCTGGGCCTGGACGCGGTGCTCGTTCGCCCCGATGGCGTTGTCGCCTGGGCAGGGGAAGGGAGCCCTGATCCCGGGGAAGCGACCCGGGCGGCATCGCGATGGTTCGGCGAGCCCCGGGCCGCCACTTGCTGATGCTGTCGACTAACAAGCGGATGGTGGCGCTGGGCCCACACTGCCATCCATTTATTTCGCGTGACCCGCGTGAACAGCTCTGAGCAGGCACGTGCCTGCCAATGATTGGGGCAAGTTGCCCGGGGCAGGGCGACACGAAGTCCGCTTCGCCCCTGGCAAGTCCCGCTTGCCACATATAAGGCGTGTTCGCTGCTGGCGCGACTACACTCTGGCCTGATGAACATGCGTCTACCTTCGACGAGTGTCCACGCCGACTATGGCGCGGCGTTCGCTCAGAAAAGCATGGCTGCGTTGTGGGGATTGTGGGCGCTGTTCTGGCTGCTCATGATCGGCGTTGCCATCGAGGATCAGCTCCGCAGCCCGCTTGCCCGATGGTGGGAGCCCGTCCTGACGGAAGGGAGTTCTGCGCTGGTTTCGACAGTGTGGATGTGGCTGGCCGTCCGGGTTCGCGGGCGCCATGCGCGGTATCTGGACAAGCCCTTGATCTGGTTCGCCAGCTACCTGCGGTGGCTGCCGTTGATCTTCATCACATGGATCACCGCGGTCTACACCATCCGACATGGCGTCTACGCCGCCGTGGGCCGTACCTACGAACACTCGAGCTGGGGCTTTGTCGTGGTGTATGAGAGCCTCAAAATTACCTACAACACGGGGTTGTGGCTCGGAGTGCTGTTCGGCATCGATTCGTATGGGCAATGGCAACTCCAATGGCAGCGCTTGCTGCAGACGCAGAAAGCGCTGGCCGAGGCGCAGCTCGCACAGCTTCAGGGGCAGCTGCGGCCGCATTTCCTGTTCAATGCACTCAACACCGTCTCGGCCCTGATGCATACGGACGTGGCGCGAGCCGACCGTTTGGTCGCGGCGCTCGGCGATCTGCTGCGCATCAGTCTTCGCTCCAATGAGCATGAGATGACCCCGCTCGCCGAAGAACTGCGCACGCTGGAGCTGTATGCGGGCATCATGCACGAGCGGTTCCGGGATCGCGTGACGCTGAGCTGGCAGATCGACCGGACCATCATCGACACCCCCGTTCCGGCGCTGCTGTTGCAGCCCTTGCTTGAGAACGTGTTCAAGCACGGTGTCGAGCGTACGGTGACGCCCGTACGCATCCATATCGGCGCCCGTCGCGAAAGCGGCACCCTGGAAATCGTCGTCAGCAATTCGGGCTCCATGCTGGCGCCGGAGCATCGTGACGGGGTGGGATTCCGCAACTGCCGGGAGCGGCTGGCCATCATCTATGGCAGCGCGGCGTCCCTGCTCGTCCGCAACGAGGACGGCGGCGTTGCCGCGCGCGTTTCCATACCGCTGACGGGCAACCTTCCGTGATCCGCGCCGTGGTCGCCGACGACGAGGCGCCGGCGCGCGAGAAGCTCGAACGCTGGATAGCCGAGCAACCGGGCATGGCGGTGGTGGGATCGGCCGAGGACGGGTTGTCCGCCGCGCAGTGCATCGAACAGCTCCGCCCGGATGTGGCCTTTCTCGATGTGCAAATGCCGACGTTGTCGGGACTCCAGGTCGCGGCGCAGCTTGAGCCAGCGAGCGCACCGCTGATCGTGTTCGTGACCGCATTCGACGAGCATGCGGTGAATGCGTTCGACCTCAACGCAGTCGACTACCTGCTCAAGCCTTACGACCGGGATCGGTTCGCGCGCACCGTGCAGCGTGTCAGGGAACGGCTGCACACCCGCGAGACCGGCGCTGCAGCGGTGGCGGTTGGACGGGCACAGGCGACTTCTTGCGAGCGCTTGCTGGTGCCGGATGGCGAACGGCTACGGCTGATCGATGCGGCATCCATCGAATGGCTCGAAGCCGACGACAACTACGTCCACGTGCACACGGCTGCGCGCAGCTACCTGCTGCGCAGGACATTGCAGGACCTGCTGTCCCAGCTGGGCGGACAGCGATTCGTGCGCATCCACAAGTCGACGGCGGTAAACCTCGGCTCCATCGGATCGCTCACCCCGCTCTTCAAGGGCGACCACGAAATCCACCTGCGCAACGGCCGCATTCTCCGGCTCAGCCGCCGATACCGCGAAGCGCTGTTCGCCCGCATGGGCCGCTAGCGTCCGCTTCGCCACGCCGACGTCTCCGTTCGCCCCCCATCTGCTGCCAGCTGATCGCAAGCGGGTCAGGCTCCTGCCTGTCGCCTGATGCGCGTCCCGCCGCAGCCGTCTGCAGCGAGGCGGAGCGTCCGCGCATCGACTTGCCGCAATGGAAGTGAATCGAGGAGAAAAGGAATGTTCGGCTACTACTTCGACCTTGCCTTGCACAGCCTCCGGCGCAACAAGGTACTCACCGCGCTGATGGTGCTGGCGATCGCGCTGGGCATCGGCGCCAGCATGACCACGCTGACCGTATTGCATGTACTGTCGGGGGATCCGTTGCCGGGGCGCAGCAGCACCTTGTACGCGCCACAGATCGATCCGCGCGACATGGGTGACTACCGGCCCCAGGGCGAACCGCCGGATCAGGTGACCTGGGTCGACGGCATGAACCTGCTGCAGGCGAAGCGGGCGGACCGCCAGGCGCTGATGACCGGCGGTTCGGTGGCCATCCAGCCGGCGCAGTCCGCGCTCGAACCGTTCTACGAGACTGCGCGCTACACCACGGCCGATTTCTTTCCCATGTTCGGGGTGCCGTTCCGGTATGGCCGTGCCTGGGGCGCATCCGAAGATGCCGCCAGCGCGGCCGTGGTGGTGATCAGCGGCAGGCTCAACGACAAGCTGTTCGGTGGCCGCGACAGCAGCGGACAGATGTTGCGCGTGGAGGGCCATGCCCTGCGCATCGTCGGCGTACTGGGCGATTGGCGGCCGAATCCGCATTTCTACGATCTCCGCGTGAAGAACTACGGTGGCGGCGAAGGCGTCTACTTGCCGCTGTCCACCTCGCAGGATCTGCATCTGGCGCATCTCGGCGGTGCCGACTGTTGGGGCAGCGGCGGCGCCGACGCCACGCCCGCGGCGCCTTGCGCGTGGCTGCAGTTCTGGGTGCAACTGGACACGCCCGCCAAGGCCGCCGCGTACCGGCAGTTCCTGATCCATTACTCGCAGGAACAGAAATCGCTGGGCCGCTTTCAGCGCCCGCCCAACGTACGCCTGCGCAACCTGATGCAGTGGCTGGATTACGAGCAGGTGGTGCCCGGTGACGTGCAACTGCAGACCTGGCTGGCGTTGGGTTTCCTGCTGGTGTGCCTGGTCAATACGGTGGGCCTAATGCTGGCCAAGTTCCTGCGCCGCTCCGCCGAACTGGGGGTGCGCCGTGCGCTGGGCGCCTCGCGGCACGCATTGTTCATGCAACTGCTGGTGGAGTCCGGCGTGATCGGGCTGGCCGGCGGCCTGGGCGGCCTGCTGCTGGCGTATCTGGGGCTGTGGCTGGTGCGTCGGCAGCCAGCGGACTACGCGCCGCTGGCGCATCTGGATGGCGCCATGCTGCTGGTCACACTCCTGCTGGCGGTGGGTGCCAGCCTGCTGGCCGGCGTGCTGCCGGCCTGGCGTGCCTGCCGTATCGCCCCCGGCCTGCAACTGAAGAGCGATTAGCGCGCTTTCCCTGCGCGCGGAAGCGGCCATTCATGGCCGTACCCCCCAAGAAAACCCGCTTCGACCGAAGCGAGAGACAGACATGGAACTGCGACCGATCCTCTCCACCCTGCGCCGGCACAAGATCACCGCGTGGCTGTTGATCCTGCAGATGGCGCTGACCTGCGCCATCGTGTGCAACGCGGTGTTCCTGATCCATCAACGCCTGCAGCGCATGGAGGTTCCCAGCGGCATCGACGAGCACGAGCTGGTGCAGATCCAGCTCGCGTATATCGGCGATCGACCGGATGCCTACGCGCAGGCGCAAACCGATCTGGCCACATTGCGGCAGATCGCCGGGGTGCAAGCGGTGGCCCTGGCGAACCAGTTGCCGCTCAGTGGCCGCGACATGTCCACCAGCGGCCTCAAGCTGCGTCCCCACCAGCGGCAAAACACGATCGAGGCGGCGAGCTACTACGGCCAGAACCTGTTGGCCACGCTGGGTGTGCGGCTGATTTCGGGGCGAAATTTCCAGCCCGATGAGCTGCTCGACCTGAAAGCCGTCATGCCTGCGCTGCACAGCGACGATATGAAAAATCTGCCGCATACCGTGATCGTCACCCAGGCCGTCGCCGCGCGCCTGTGGCCAGGCCAGGACGCGCTGGGCAAGACGATCTACGTGGGCGACGACATACCGCTGCAGGTGGTCGGCGTGAGCGCGCCGCTGGCGCGGCCGGACCATCTACAGATGGGCGCCCAGTACAGTATCGTGCTTCCGATACGCCTGACGGCGGCGGAAGGCGGATACTACGTGATCCGCACCGCCCCGCAGGATCGCGGGCAGGTGCTGAAATCCGCGCTGGCTGCGCTCAAGCGCCTCGATCCCGATCGCATCGTGCTGGAGCAGCGCAGCTATGACGAACTGCGCCATGGGTTCTTCGAGAACGACCGCGCCATGGCAGGCATGCTGGCGGGTGTCATCGTGGCGCTGCTGATCGTCACCGCGCTGGGTATCGCGGGGCTCGCCAGCTTCTGGGTCGGCCAGCGGCGCCGCACCATCGGCGTGCGCCGCGCGCTGGGCGCCACCCGCGGCCACATCCTGCGCTACTTCCAGACCGAGAACTTCCTGCTCGCCACGTTCGGCATCGCGCTGGGCATGGTGCTGGCCTACGGCATCAACCTGCTTTTGATGCTGCATTACGAATTGCCGCGACTTCCGGTGATCTATTTCCCGGCCGGCGCGATCGCGCTGTGGTCGATCGGCCAGCTCGCCGTGCTGGGGCCGGCGCTGCGCGCCGCCGCTGTACCGCCGGTCGTGGCCACGAGAAGCCATTGAACCTGGAGGCGGATTCAGGGATGAGACGTCGATGCCGCACAGGGACGATACGATCAGGGCAAGTTATCGAGGGCAGGGCGGACTGGCCGCGCCGGATTATTTCGGCGTGAGGTGGTACAGGCCGCCGGATTCGGCGTCCTCCAGCATCCAGAGCGAGCCGTCCGGCGCCTCTTCGATATCGCGGACGCGTTTGCCGATACTCCAGCGCTGGACCGCTTTGGCGCCACCCTTGCCGTCAAACGTGACGCGAACAATGGCCTCGCTGACGAGGCCGCTGAGCAAGGCACTGCCATTCCAGTGCGGGAACAAAGTGCCCTTGTAGAACATGAGATTGCCCGGCGCGATCACCGGCGTCCAATAGATCACCGGCTTGGCGAGATCGGGCCGCGTATCGGGGCTTGGAATGGGCACGCCGTCGTAGTTGATGCCATACGAGACCAGCGGCCAACCGTAATTCTTGCCACGCTGGATCAGGTTCAGCTCGTCGCCGCCGCGCGGGCCATGCTCGAGCTCCCACAACCGGCCATCAGGAGCAAAGGCGAGGCCATAAGGGGTGCGGTGGCCAGTGGTCCAGGTTTCGGCCGGCGTCAGGTTAGGTCCGGGGAACGTATAGGTGCTGACTACCGGCGCCGTCTTCGCTTTCTCGGTATCGGCTGCCGGATCAATCAGCGGAATGGTGCGGGCACCGACCTTTCCTGCCCACGGATTGCCCGGCGCGGGCTTGCCGTCCAGCGTCAGCCTAAGGATCTTGCCAACCGGTTGGCTGGGATCCTGCGCGGGAGTAAAGCGCTGGCGGTCGCCCAGCGTGAGGAAGAGGTACTTGCCGTCCGGCGAGAAGGCGATCTGGCCGCCGGGCTGGCCGCCCTTGCCCGGGGGCATCTGGCGCCACAACACCTGGAAGCCGTCCAGCCGGGGTTGCTTGCCGTCCAGCACGAGCCTTCCCCGGCCCAGCGTCACGCTGCCGCCATAGTCACCCGGCGCGACATAGGTGAGATACACATCATGGTCAGTGGCGTAATGCGGCGAGAGGAAGACGCCCAGCATGCCATCCTGACCTTCAACATAGCAGGGCGGGACGCCGCCGATTTCGGTCTTGGCGCCCTGCGGAGTGACCAGATCGACGCGGCCGACCTTCTCGGTCACGAGCATGCGGCCATCGGGCAGGAACGCGATGCGCCAAGGCAGATCGAAGCTCGCCACCTTGGTGATGGCGAAGGGAAGGTTGGGGTCGGGTTTCTGTTCGCCTGCATTGGTCTGCGCATGTGCCGCGCTTGTCAGCAGGGCCGCGAGAAAGATCCCGTTTGCCAGCTTCATCATTGCAGGTTTCCTCGCGTCCGAGTGACCAGGAACATCCCCATGCGCTGGATGCCGTCCCGCTGTGATAGTTCCTTTCAGGCCGGGTTGCAAGGATGTCTTGCAAGACCAGGCCGACGTGGGCTCCTTCGCTGCGCTCGAAGCCATCGCAAATGGCTTTCGCAATGACCTTAGGGTCGAGCACTGCTGAGAGCCTGTTCAAAGTCTCCCCGTGGCCCGCGTTGCCTTGCCATGGCATCCAGGTGGTAGTGCGTGGCGCAGCGCCTGCCTGGCTGGCAGGTCAAGCCGCGCGCTGACGCATGGCGGCCATGGCAAGGCAACCCCAGCACCTGTCACTTCCGGGGCCGGGTCTGTTTGCCCGCAGGCCGGCGTCATCCCTCGGTCGTGGACCGACGTCCACTCCTCGCTCCTCAGAGCCGAGTCCATCCATCGACTCTCCCCGCGTGCCTTCACTCTTCCTTGGCCTGCGGGCAAACAGCTCCCGGCACGGGCCACGGGGAGACTTTGAACAGGCTCTGAGGAAATGGGCTATCGAACGACCGGGTGCCGCTACTGACCTGGTCAGCCGCTTGCAAATCACCTATACGCGCCTTATAGTGAACCATATGGTTCACTATCAAACCCGCCTCGACACGACATTCGCCGCACTCTCCGATGCCACCCGGCGCAGCGTGCTGGAGCAACTCGGGAACTCAGACGCCTCGATCACCGACCTCGCCCAAAGGTTTCACATGACCCTCACGGGCATGAAGAAACACGTCATCGTCCTGGAGCAGGCGGGCCTCGTGACTACGGAAAAGGTCGGACGCGTACGGACCTGCAAACTCGGACCGCGCCGACTGGAAGAAGAGGCCGCCTGGATCGAGCGGCACCGTCAACTCTGGAGCGCACGCTTCGACGCGCTGGACGAGCTTGTCGAACACTTGAAATGCAAGGAGAAGGCAGATGCCCAGCACAAAAGAAAGTAGTCCCGCCGCCGTGAATCGCACCGTCGTGGAACGCAAATCCGGCCGCGAACTCGTCGTGACGCGAACGTTCAATGCCCCAGCGCACATCGTCTTCGAAGCGTGGAGCAACCCCGAACTGTTCAAGCTCTGGTGGGTTCCGAAGTCGGTGGGCATGTCGCTGCTCTCGTGCGAGATGGATGTTCGCATCGGGGGCACGTATCGCTTCGTGTTCCGCCATCCTTCCTTCGATCAACCCATGGCGTTCTTCGGCACGTACAGGGAAGTAACGCCGAACAAGCGCATCGTGTGGACGAACGAAGAAAGCGATGAGGGCGCCGTTACCACCGTGACGTTCGAAGAAAAGGCCGGCAAGACGCTGGTCACCTTCCATGAACTCTATCCCACAACGGCAGCCCTCGAGGAAGCCCTCGCCGGTTCGGCAGAAGGCCTGCCCGAACAGTTCGCGCAGCTGGATGAGTTGCTCGCAGGCAGATCGTGACCACACCGCGGCCACCAGCGGATGAAACGGATAGCGAAGCGAATCCCACGATCGACAGGATCCCTGAAAGCCAACAAGTCGAAGCAGCCGAAGTAGCGTGCGAGCTCGTGGCAATCATCGTTAACGGCTCAGCGCGATGACGATGGTCAACACGATCCCAAGGCCGCCCACAGGCAGAATTGTGGGCCCGTGGCCCGCGCCATGGACCCGTTCGTTGCCAAGAGCCTGTTCAAAATCTCCCCGTGGCCCGCGCCGGGAGCTGTTTGTACGCAGGCCAAGGAAGAGGGAAGGAGTGGACGTTCGTCCACGACTGAAGGATGACGCCGGCATGCGAGCAAACAGACCGGGCCCTTCGGGTTGCCTTGCCATGGCCGCCATGCGCCAGCGCGCGGCTTGACCTGCCAGCCAGGCAGGCGCTGCGCCGCACACTACCACCTGGCAGCCATGGCAAGGCAACGCGGGCTACGGGGAGACTTTGAACAGGCTCTAAGAAAGCCCGCCACATGGCGGGCTTTTTCTTGCGTCGTCCTCACTCGATCGGTCCTTTACCGACGCACACCGTGCCGCCGAATGATAAAAATTTATCTTGACATGGATATGTTAAGTAGTTATCAAAGTGGCCGCGAGTTGTCCATGTGGTCTCACGGGGAGAGAACGTCATGCGATTTCATCAGCTGCAACAGGGGCGCTGTTGCCTCAGCGTGGCCATAGTTGTTGCCTTGCTTGGGTCCTTCACTGCAACGGCGCAACCGTCGACATCTGACGGGGCCGACCTTGCGACAAGTACTACCGCGAGCGGTGGATCAATAAAGAGCAATGCGCCCGTGACGGGTGCCAAGGCGAAACGTGGCCAAGGCGTGCAGCCCGCATCCAGCAGCACGGCGCCCATCGACCTGGGGACGGTGGTGGTCAGCGCGAACAAGCGCAACGAGCTGCTGCAGAACGTGCCGATGGCGGTGTCGGCGGTTTCCGGCGATGACCTGCGGCGCGAGGGCGCCAACAGCTTCACCGACTACGCCACCCAGGTGCCCGGGCTCAACGTGATCTCCTCTTCGGTGGGGCAGACCCAGCTGGTGCTGCGCGGCATCACTTCGGGCAGCCAGCAGTCCAACTCGAGCGTCAGCACCTATATCGACGATGCGCCGTATGGCTCCAGCACGGTGTATGCCGAAGGCAGCCTGCTGACGCCGGATATCGATCCGTCCGATATCGAGCGCATCGAGGTGCTGCGCGGCCCGCAGGGCACGCTTTACGGCTCGAACTCGCTGGGCGGGCTGGTGAAATTCGTCACCACGCCGCCGGACGCCACGAGCGCCTACGGTCGCGTCACACTCGGCTATACCAGCGTGGACGGAGGCGGCAGCGGTTTCACCGAGCGCGCCATGTTCAACCTGCCGCTGGTGGCGGACAAGCTGGCGTTGCGGGTCAATGCCTACGACCGCGATGATCCCGGCTACATCGACAACGTGGCCACCGGCAAATCGGACGTCAACGAGGACAAGGCCAGCGGCGGGCGGGCGCAATTGCTGTGGACGCCCACGGACAAGGTATCGGTACGCCTCTCGGCGCTGGGACAGAACCTGAGCAGCGACGGCCTGGCCAACAGCGGCGTGGAAGTGGACCCGGCCACGCTCAAGCCCATCTATGGCTATCAGGAGCAGAGCCGCGCGGCAGGCACCGGCCTGTTCAAGGTCCAATATCGCCTCTACGACCTTTCGGTCAACGCCGATCTCGGCTGGGCCACGCTGGTGTCTTCGAGCAGCTACGGCACGCAGAAGGTCAACCAGGACGGGGACGTCACCGCTGCGTACGGTCCCTTGCTCAACCCGCTCTTCGGCCTGGCCGATGGTGGGTACTCGGTCAGTCAACCGGTGACCCTCGGGAAGTTCACCGAGGATCTGCGCTTGCAGTCGCCGGAGGACCAGGTGCTGGCGTGGCGCGTGGGCCTGTTCTACACGCGCGAGAACACCACCAACCACCAGGTCGTCAACGTCTTCGACGCGACCACCGGGGCGCCGATCGACCTGCCCAGCCTGGGCGACGTGTCCATCGGTCCCGGCCTGTTCAAGGAATGGGCTGGCTATGCCGACGTGACCTGGCACGCCACCTCGCAGCTGAGCGTGCTAGTCGGGGCCCGCTATACCCACGACAGCACTTCATACACGCAGGTGGGCAGCGGCCTGCTGACGGGGGACAGCGATTTCACCATACGCAGCTCGGATAGCCCCACCACCTACCTGTTCAACCCCAGCTTCAAGTTCAACGACGACCTGATGGCCTACGTGCGCGTGGCTTCCGGCTTCCGTCCCGGGGGCGCCAACGTGGGCGTGCCACCGGGCCTGGGCGCCCCGCTGAGCTTCGCGCCGGACAAGCTGACCAGCTACGAACTCGGCTTCAAATCCACCCTGCTGGACCGCAGCATGGTGTTCGACGCCGACGTGTTCTACATCAACTGGAACCAGATCCAGCTCACCTCCACCGCTGGCGGTTTCGTCTTCCTCGGCAACGGCGGCAAGGCCAAGAGCCAGGGCGTGGAAGCCAACTGGAAATACGAGCCCGTGCGCGGCCTGGTGCTGTCGGCAAACGCCAGCTGGACCGACGCGGTATTGACGGCGGATACGCCGGCAGGGCTGTACGGCTACAAGGGCGACCGCCTGCCGTGGGTGCCGAAATGGAACGCCAACGCGGGCGTGGACTACGACTTCCCGCTGGGTGGCGGCTGGTCGGGTTTCGTCGGCGGAAGCTATCGCTATGTGGGCGCGCGCATGACGGATTTCCTGTCCGTACCCGGCCCGCGGCTTGCGGTGCCCGCCTACCACGGCATCGATCTGCACGCAGGTACCTATGTCGGCAACTGGACGATCAGGGGCTACGTCAAAAACGTGACCAACGCTCGCGGCATCACTTCGCTGGCTTCGGAGACCACCGATCCGCAAGGTAGCCCATTCGCCGCGTCCTACGTGCCGCCGCGCACCGTGGGCGTGACGGTCGGTCTGGACTTCTGAGCACTGCACACGGCCCATCGGAGCAACCACCTCATGAATCGCTATGCAAGATTCCTCGCATCCCTGATCGCGACCTGCGCCGCCGGCCTGGCGATGGCGCAGGTGCCGCCGCCGAAGCCGGCGCAGGCCATCCCCGCGCTCGCACCCGCACCCGCACCCGCAAGCAGCGTCGCCGCTTCGGTCCCGGGTGCAACCGTGCAGCCGCACGCGCTCACCACCGAGGACCTGTCGAGCTTCCTCGACGGTCTGGTGCCGTTCGCGCTGCAGCGCGGCGACATAGCCGGCGGCGTGGTCGCGGTGGTCAAGGACGGCAAGGTGATCTTCGCCAGAGGCTATGGCCACGACGACCTGAAGAAGCAGACGGTGCCGTCCCCGGGGAACACGCTGTTCCGCATCGGCTCGACCTCCAAGCTGTTCACCTGGACCGCAGTGATGCAGCTGGTGCAGGCGGGCAAGCTGGACCTGGACCGCGACATCAACGACTACCTGGACTTCAGGATCCCGCCGTTCCAGGGCAAGCCGATCACGCTGCGCAACCTGATGACGCACACCCCGGGGTTCGAGGACACCGCGCGCGACCTCATCACCACCGACGGCAAGCCGGTCAACCTCGAGCATTACCTGAAGACCCATCTGCCGGCGCGGATCTTCCCGCCGGGCCAGGTGGTGGCCTATTCCAACTACGGTTGCGGTCTGGCCGGTTACATCGTGCAGCGGGTGTCGGGGCAGGATTTCGACGACTACATCGACCAGCACATCTTCAAGCCGCTGGACATGCAGCACTCGACGTTCCGGCAGCCGCTGCCGGCCGCGTTGGCGCCGATGATGGCCGCCAGCTACAAGACCGCGTCCGACGGCAAGGCGCAGCCTTTCGAGATCGTCGACCCGGCGCCGGCCGGCTCGATGAGCACGACGGCGCTGGACATGACCCACTTCATGATCGCGCAGCTGCAGGGCGGCACCTACGAAGGCGGTCAGATCCTCACACCGGCCACGACCACCTTGATGCACACTCAGCAGCGCACCGAGGCGCCGGGCCTGAACGGCTATGCCCTGGGCTTCTACCATGAGGACCGCAACGGCCAGCCCATCGTCGGCCACGCCGGCGACACGGACTACTTCCATACCGACCTGCACCTGCTGCTGGACGCAAACGTCGGTGTCTTCATGTCGTTCAACAGCGCCGGCAACGAGGGCGGCGCCGAAGTGGTCCGGGCGGCGATCTTCGACGCCTTCCTCGACCGCTACTTCCCGACCACGATTCCGCACCTGCCCACCGCCGCCACGGCCAAGGCCGATGCCGCGCGGGTGGCGGGCTGGTACCTGGCCAGTCGCCGCAACGACAGCGCCCTGCGCATGCTGTACGCGTTGACCCAGACCAAGGTGTCGGCGTTGCCCGACGGCACGATCCTGAGCGCGCCTTTCATGAATCCCTCCGGCGCCCCGATGCATTGGCGCGAGGTGGGCCCGCTGAAGTACCAGCAGGTGGATGGCCCCTACCACCTGGATTTCATCGCGGCGGCGAATGGCGACATCCGTTACTGGGCCACCGACTCCTTGCCGCCGGTCATGGTTCTCCAGTCGGTGACGGGCCTGCACACGCTCGGCAGCATCGAACTCTGGGGCACGCTGTCGTTGTTGCTGCTGGTGGCCACCCTGCTGAGCTGGCTGTGCGGCTGGCTGGTGCGTCGCCACTACCACCGTCCGCTTGCGCTCGATCGTGTGCAGCTCCGTTCGCGCCTGTTGTCGCGGCTGGGCGTGCTGGCGCTGTTTGTCGATCTCGCCGGCTGGCTGAGCCTGCTGGTCGCCACGTCGGCCGACCAGGAGATCATGTTGCACGGCGCGCTGACGCCGTGGCTGTACGTGCAGTACGTGCTCGGCGTGCTGGGCCTGCTTGGCGCACTGGCGGTGGTGGTGCATGCTGTGCGCAGCTGGATGGCTCCGCGCCGCGGCCGCTGGGTGCTGGCCGGCGAAACCTTGCTGGCGCTGGCGGCGATCTACCTGGCGTGGCTGATCGTGGCGTTCGGCATGGTCAGCTTCAGCGTCCGCTACTGACTCCATCCGCGCGGCGGCATGCAGCCGCCGCGCGTTCCATCCAGGGAAGCCAGGCATGAACATCCATGATGGCGGGCGGCTGCGCCTGCAGGCGACGCTCAAGCGCTGGGCGATCAACGCCCCGTTCCACATCACCGGCTACACCTTCACCGCGTTCGATGCATTGATCGTCGAGCTGACCGACGAGCGGGGCTTGGTCGGTCGCGGCGAGGCACAGGGCGTCTATTACCACCAGGACACGCCGGCCACGATGCTGGCGCAGATCGAGGCGCTGCGCGCGCAGGTCGAGGCGGGCATCACACGCGAGGCGCTGCAGCGGCTGTTGCCGGCCGGCGGCGCGCGCAACGTGCTGGATTGTGCCCTGTGGGATCTCGAAGCCAAGCGCGCCGGCAAACCGGTCTGGCAGCTTGCGGGGCTGGCCGCGCCGCGGCCGCTGCTCACCACGTACACGCTGGGCGCGGACGATCCGCACGCGATGGCCGCAGGCGCGATCGCCTACGAGGAGGCGAGGGCGATCAAGCTCAAGCTCACCGACGACGTCCGCAATGCCGAGCGCGTGCTTGCCGTGCGCAAGGCGCGCCCGGACGTGTGGCTGATGGTCGACGCCAACCAGGGTTTCACGCGCGAGTCGTTCGCGCGGCTGCTGCCCACGCTGGTGGAGGCCCGCGTGGACGTGGTCGAACAGCCGTTCCCGGTGGGCGACGAGTCGTGGCTGGACGGTCTGGAGCGGCCGATCCGCATCGCCGCGGACGAGAGCGTGCAGGATCGCAGCGACCTGGCGAAGATGGTCGGGCGCGTCGACGTCATCAACATCAAGCTGGACAAGTGCGGTGGACTCACCGAGGCGCTGGCCATCGCCGACGAGGCGCGCAGGCTGGGCTTCGGCCTGATGGTCGGCAACATGGGCGGTTCGTCGCTGGCGATGGCGCCCTCGTTCGTGGTGGGACAACTGTGCGACGTGGTGGATCTCGACGGCCCGCTCAGCCTGGTGGCCGATTACACGCCGTCGGTGGTGTACGAGAACGGCACCATCTGGTGTCCCGATACCCTCTGGGGCAGCCCGTTGAACGCCTGCGATCGGCGAGGAGTGCCGTCCACGTGATGTCCTTCGTGGCGGGCCCGTCCATCGGGAAAAGCTGGTTCGGCCATCCGCGCGGCCTGACCATCCTGTTCCTGACCGAAATGTGGGAGATGTTCTCCTTCTTCGGCATGCGCGCGATCCTGGTCTATTACATGACCATGCACCTGGACATGGGCCAGGAGTACGCGTCGCTGGTGTACGGCACCTACGCGGCCTTCGTCTATTTCACCCCGGTGTTCGGCGGCATGCTCGCCGACCGCTGGCTGGGCAAGACGCGCGCGGTGGTAATCGGCGGCGCGGCGATGGCGCTCGGGCATTTCATGATGTCGTTCGATGCACTGTTCTATCCGGCGCTGTGCATGATCGCGCTGGGCAACGGCCTGTTCCTGCCCAGCCTGTCCAGCCAGGTCGAGGGGCTGTACCGCGACGGCGACGCGCGCAGCAAGAGCGCGTACAACATCTATTACGTCGGCATCAACCTGGGCGGCTTCCTGTCGCCGCTGGTATGCGGCACCCTGGGCGAGGCGTACGGCTGGCACTGGGGGTTCGCCGCGGCCGGCATCGGCATGCTGCTCTCGCTGGTGATCTACCTGGCCGGGCGCCGCTACCTGCCGTCCGACCCGGCGCTCGGCGCCGAGATGCGCGCGGCGCGCCCGCCGATGGACCGGTCGGCGCGCGAACGCTTCGGCCTGCTGATCGGTATCGCCGCCATCGTGGTGATCTTCCGCGGTGCCTACGAGCAGAACGGCAACACCATTGCCTTGTGGGCGGATACCGGCATCGACCGCCAGCTGGCCTCGGGCTGGGTGATACCGATGACCTGGTTCCAGTCGATCAACTCGCTGGCGGTGTTCGCCTTCACGCCACTCCTGCTGGCGCGCTGGTCGCGGCTGGCCAAACAAGGCGTGGACACGCCGTTGCTGGCACGGATGGCCTTCGGCGCGACGATTGTCGGTGCATCGTATGTGGCCTTGGGCATGGTGGCGGCCTGGAGCCAAGCGCATGGCACGCGTGCCAGTTGGGTATGGTTGTTCGTTTGGTTTGTGGTGTTCACCATCGGCGAGCTCTATATCCTCCCGGTGGGGCTGGCGCTGTTCGGGCGCATGGCGCCTGAAGGCTTTCGCGCCACCAGCATTGCCACCTGGTTCTTCGCCGGCTTCTTCGGCAATCTGTTGGCCGGCGCGCTCGGGACCCTCTGGAGCCAGATGAACCACGGCCTGTTCTTCGTGCTGATCGGCGCGGTTTCGGGAGTGTCCGCCATGCTTTTGTATATGCTTGGCAGACGCTATCGCGGCGTGGGACAACATGGAGACATCGACGGTACCGCGGTGCCGGTCCGATGAGCGTGCACCGATGATCAAAGACCTGCAAAAAAAATTGAGAGATCGTTGGGACGGTCTCACCACGGCCGAGCAGAAGATCGCGGCCTATCTACTGCAGAACCCAGGCGGCATTCCGTTCGAGACCGCCTCGTCGCTGGGTCAGCGTGTTGGCGTCAGTTCGATGACAGTGGGACGTTTTCTCCGCAACCTCGGTTACGACGGCCTCAACGAACTGAAAAAGGAATTGCGTGGCGACGCGCCATGGCTGCAGCTGTATCGGAATCCCGACGTGGTGGGCGATCCCGCCACGATGCCCGAAAGCCTGAAGGCCGAGGTCCAAGGCGTCACCACCGCGCATGCGCTTATGCGCGCACCGGAGTGGAAGGCCATCGTCGATTTGCTGGTGCATGCCGATCGCGTATCAGTCGCCAGCTTCCACCAGGGCCGCTTTCTTGGGCTAGGCTTCGCCGCCCTAATGCAGAGCGTCAAGCCGCGCACGCGATTCGAGGAAGGACAGGACGGCGCCTACACCGACCTTCTTCTCGATTCCAGCGAGAAGAGCTGCGTGTTGCTGATCGATTTCCGACGCTATTCACGGCATTTTCGTATCTTGGCCGAGGAATGCGTGGCACGCGGCATCCCGCTCGTGATCATTACCGATAGCCAGTGCTACTGGGCGCGCCAGCTAACGGACCACGTGCTGATGCTGCCGGCCGAGATGGAACGGCCGTGGCACAACTTCACCGCGGCCATAAGCTTGTTGAGTCTGCTGATTGGTGCGGTCGCCCGTGAGCAGGGCGACATGTTCGACCGTATCGGCGACATCACGCAGATGCGCCAGAAACTGGTGGGCTATGTCGAGGCGCCGCCTGTAACCAAGAAGCGCAAGGCGCCCGCGCCCACAAAAAGGCCGCAGAGCAGTGGCACGCCGCGCAAACGCAACGGCAGAACCAAGACTTGACGGTGTCCGGCATGCCGACGCGGTAGCCGGGGCAGGGGACAACGCTATCGAAAAGGACATGCTGATGATCTATCGACTCCGTGAGCGTGGCCTGTCGGGTACGGGCGTATTTCGCTGGCTGACCACGCTGGTGCTTGCGCTGGTCGTGCTGGCGTCCTCGAGTCTCGACCAAACCACGCTGGCCCAAGCCGTCTCGCCATCGGCACTGGATGCTTACGCCGGCAAAGCCATGCAGGTTTTCGGCACGCCCGGCATGGCGGCGGTGGTCATCGATGGTTCCAAGACCACCACCTACGCCTGGGGCGTGCGCGAACTTGGCGCCAGCGCCAAGGTAGACGCGCACACAGTCTTTCCGATCGGTTCCAATACCAAGGCTTTCACAGCCGCCGCGCTGGCGATTTTGGTAGATGAAGGCAAACTGCACTGGGACGACAGAGTGGCCGACAAGCTACCTGGATTCCGCATGTATGACGCCTACGCGTCCAGCGAAATGACGGTCATCGACCTGCTCGTGCATCGCAGCGGCCTGGGGCTGGGCGAGGGCGACCTGATGATGTTCCCGACCACCGATCGTACCCGCGCGGAACTGGTGCATGACATCCGCTACCTGAAGCCCGCGCATTCGTTCCGCAGCGGGTACGACTACGACAACGTGCTGTACATCGTGGCGGGCCAGCTAATCGAGTCCGTCTCGGGACAACGCTGGGAAGATTTCGTGCGGCAGCACATCCTTGATCCGCTGCGGATGCACGATACGCAGACAAGCATCGATGCGCGCACCACGGATCAGGTGGCCTTGCATGCCAAGAACACCACGCCGGTGCGGGGCGTCGGCAAACAGGCGGTACTCGCCACGGTGATGACCGGGGATGTATTTGCGCCGGCCGGCGCGCTTCGGGTCAGCGCGGCTGACATGGGGCGCTGGCTGCAGCTGCAACTGGACGGCGGCCGGCTGAAAGACGGCGAGCGAATCTTCAGTGCAGATGCGGCGAAAATGCTGTGGACGCCGCAGACGCTGATTCCGATCGAGTCGCTGCCGTCCGAGGTCGCCTTGGCGCAGCCGCAGTTCGATGCCTACGCGCTTGGCTTCGAGGTACAGGACTACCGCGGACATAAGATCATCACCCATCTCGGTGGCGTGCTGGGCGGCGTGTCGGCGGTAGTGATCATCCCGGAAAAGCATGCTGCCTTCGCCATCATGCTCAACTCCGAGGACATCGGCACCTTGTTCGCAATGCGCGAGCATCTCCTCGATACGCTGCTGGGACTGCCTTCGCCAGATTGGATCGCCGGCTATAAGAAGATGTTCGACGACATCCACGCCAGCGCCATTGCAGCGCTGCGCGCCCATGGCGCGGCTACTCACCCGGAACGCGGACCGTCGCTACCGTTGTCCGGCTATGCCGGTGTCTACCGCGACCCGTGGTACGGCACCGCCACGATCAGCCAGGATAAGGCGCGCCAGGGCATCTTGGACATCAGCTTCGACCGCTCGCCGGGACTACGCGGTACGCTGGAACACGTGCAGTACGACACCTTCCGCACGCACTGGACGATGCCCGATGTCGAGGATGCCTACGTCACCTTCGCGCTCAGGCCCAACGGCAGCATCGACCGGATGACGATGCAGGCCATCTCGCCGATTGCCGATTTCAGCTGGGATTACCAAGACCTCAACTTCGCGCCTGTGGCCACGCACTAGCCGTCCTTGGTTGGATCGGTGCGGCGTAGACCGTAATGGACGTGAAGGTCACCTGCGTGATGCTTTATGGCGTCGTGTTGGTCTGTGCTCTAGAAATCATCGTTGGGTCTGTTTCTCTTGTGCTGAGCGGGTCGTCGCTCCAGTGATGCGATGAAGTCGCAGCACCACCCGTGTCGGGAGCTGGTGGGCCAGGGAAAATTCCATTATTTTACATAATATACATTATGCGCAATTTATGAGATCCACCAGGCGTGGCCTGGCATGTCTTCCCCGCGCGTTTCCACAAGCTTTCTGCATCGCTTATGCATTAGGCATATGGGTATGTCTTCGCGCCATGTCTCCAAGAGTAAAAGCCGATGCGCAGGTAGCGACTTCTTAACCACGGCCATGCTTTTCTCGGCTCGAGTACGCCGCCCCCACGAACGAGAGACTTTCATGCACGACGCACTCTTGCAAAACCGAGCCACCGGAACACAGGCGCTCGCGGACTGGTCGGGCCGCGTGCTGGCGCTCATCGATGACCATGTCGGCCATCGTGCCAGCGTTGACGCGCGACAGCTGGCCGGGATCCTCGCCACGGCAACGCGTTGGCCTGGGTGTCCGCGCGCAGGCGAAGTGACCGGCAATGGCGCGGCAACGTACCTGCGAATTCCCTTGTCGAGCCGGGAGGCGCGCAATTACGAAGCGCTGCTGATCTTGTGGCCGCCAGGCCACACTACGCCGATCCACGACCATGCCGGCCTGTGGGGACTCGAACTGGTGCTGGACGGGGTGCTGGAGGTCGAGGCTTTTTCGCTCGCGCTGCAACCCGTGCCGCGATTGGCTGCGCGGGACTGTACGGTATTAGGCATCGGCGATCACGCTGCCTTCTCCGGCGCCGACTATGCGCATCGCTGCCGCAATCTGTCCGCGCAGCAGCCAGCGCTGAGCCTGCATATTTACGGTGGTGCGCTCGATGCCTACCGCAGTTTCCATCGGCAGGACGCTGGCGACTGGGTCAGCGTCGAGCACCGTGCGCAGCGGGAGCTTGCGCTCGTCTGAGCGCCGTTTGCGGATGACCATTCCCCATGCGGATCCGGCTGCGGACCCGCCACGTAGCGTCTGCCCTGCGGAAGGAGCATTGCATGACTGAAATCGCGATCATCGGCGGCGGCGCCGCGGGAGCTGCCGTGTTCGGCGCCCTGCTCCGGCATGCCGGCACCGCGGGCATCCACTGGATTACCGGCCCCTCGGCGACCGGCCGGGGCGTGGCCTATGCCACTACCGACGAGTGGCATCTGCTCAATGTGCGCGCTGCCGGCATGGGGTTGTATCCCGACCAGGACGAGGAGTTCGTGCAGTACGCCGCACATCGCCGGGCCGATGTCCGCGGCACCGATTTCCTGCCGCGCCATCTGTTCGGGGATTTCGTCGAGCATCAGTTGCAGGATCGCATCGGGACGGCACGCCGGCAGGGCCGGCGCTTCGCGGTATATCCCAGCGAAGCGCTGCGCATCGAAACGTGTCACGGTGGCTATCGCTGTGTGCCTTGCCGACGAAACAGGCGTGGACGCCGATATCGTGGTGCTGGCGCTCGGCGCGCTGGCGCAGCGGCCACTGCGCGCGGTCGGCGACGACGCGCTGGCCAGCGGCGCCTACGAACTCGATCCGTGGCGCCTGGCGCAACGCGCGGATACGCCGCACCGGCTGCTGGTGATCGGAACCGGCCTCACTGCCGTCGACACGCTGCTGTCGGCGGCGCACCGCTGGCCGCATGCGGAACTGGTTGCCGTCTCGCGGCATGGGTTGCTGCCGTTGGTGCATCCGTCGCTGCCACCGGCGCCCTACCCGTTGCAGCAGGATTTCAACGATTCTCTGCTGGCCTGCTCAGGCGTGGCGCCGATGCTGAAACGGATGCGCGCTGCCTGGCATGCCTCGCCGCATACCGACTGGCGCAGCCTGATCGACGGCATGCGCCCGATCAATGCGCGGCTGTGGCAAGGTCTGACGCTGGCGCAGCGCAAGCAATTCCTGCATCACCTGCGCTGGCTGTGGGAGGCAGCGCGCCACCGCACCGCGCCGCAGACGGCGGAAGCCTTGCAGCAATTGCTCGACGAGGGACGGCTGCAGGTGCACGCGGCGCGCGTGCTGGCCGTGGACGGTCGCGGACCGCTCGCCGTCACCGTGCGTGCCCGTGCCAGCCAGCTCCAGTCCACGATGCAGGCCGACCTGGTGGTGCAGGCCACCGGGCTGGATACCGCGGCCGCCTATACCGGGCACGCGCTGTTGTCGAACCTGCTGCAGGACGGCCTCGCCGTGGCCGACCCGCTGCAGCTCGGCGTAGCCGCGCAACCCGACGGCCGCCTGCTCAACGCGCACGGCGAGGTGCAGCCAGGTCTCTACGCGATCGGATCGTTGCTGCGCGGCAACCTGTGGGAATGTACGGCGATGCCGGAGATCCGCGCCGCCGCGCACGCGCTGGCGCAGACACTCGCCCCGGGGCATCCCACTTCATCGACAACGGCCAACGGCCTGGCGCCGAGCCGGCAGAAGGGCAATGTCGTTCCCATCACCCGGCAAGACGACATGGCATTTGGCGAATTTGCGGGGGCGTGAACGGATCCGGCCAGTCGATCGCCCCTCCCCGGCCGCGCTCCCCGACCGGCAGGTCAGGAACGCGCCAGGCCTGATCCGATATCGCACGCCACGGCCATGCTCTGTCATGGTCCGCGGCAAGGCGCTCAGGAAACCGGCTTTTTCCCCTGTTTTCCGCCCGTTTCCAGCATCACCACGGCTTCGGCCGTCAGTTGCAGGAAGGTGAACGTCTCCTGCAGGTACAGCTGGACGGACTGCGCCGAATGGCCCAGGTAGCCGATCGAGAAATCCTGGCCCAGGTGGAGCTCGAAGTCGCCGCCGCGCGTGCTCAGCACGGCGCCTCCCGCGATGGCCGGCGCCCAGACGATCTCGCTCTCCACGATCTGCTGGATGTGCTTGACGATCGGATAGCCGGCATCGGTGGACTCGCTGATCCGCGTGTAGGCCTCGCCGCCGAGCACGAGCGTGTAGGGGCCGTTCACGCCGGCGTCGCGCAACGCGCTCACTGCCTGCGCGACCGCGACCGGATAGTCGTCCACCGAGGCGGGAAGCACGAGTGCCGGATTGCTGGCGCCACGGCGGATGCCCGCTATGCCGGCCGCCTCGTAGCCTTCGAACACTGCCTTGTCTTCCGCGAACGCAATCTTGCGCGCGGCATCCTTGAGCGGTTGAAGATCGGGATCGTTGGCGCCGCGCTCGACCGAGTCGACCGCCTTGCGCGTCAGCTCGAAGGGAACGCGCAGTTCTACCACCGCCCGGACATCGCGCAGCGAAGCCTGGATGCCTTCGCCCGGCGGCGGGATCTCGCTCAGGTGGCCGGTGCCCACCGATGAAAACCCGAAACCCTTCGGCCCGACCACATCCACCACCCGGCGCGCCGCCAGATGGCGCTTCAGCGTCCGGGCCGCCTCTTGCTCGATTTGCGCCCATGCCCCTTCCGAGACCGGCGCGAGTTCCCGATGCAGGTTATTCATGTGTGGATTCTCCTTTGAGCGAACCGATACCCAGCGAACCATCGCCCGCCGGCGGATGAGATGCAACCGCGTCCGTGGCGTCCTCCGCGTCCATCGCTGGAGCGCCCTGCTCCTCTCCGGACACGCTGTCCAGGAAGGTGGACGAGGGAACGAAGAACAAAGTGCCGGTGACCGGTTTGCTGACGTCGAGCAGGCGGTCGTAGTTGCCGGGCGGAAGCCCCACGAACATGTTCTCGAGCATTCGCTCGATCCGGCGCGGCGAGCGGGCATAGCCGATGAAATAGGTGCCGAACTCGCCCTTGCCGAATTCGCCGAACGGCATGTTGTCGCGCACGATCTGCAACTGCTCGCCGCCTTCGACGATGTTCGTCAGGACGTTGTGCGCATAGGCGGGCTTGGCCGGATCGGCCAGTTCGGTGTCCGAGAGCTTCTTGCGGCCGATCACGCCCTCCTGGTATTCCACCGGGAGCGCGTTCCACGCCTGCAGGTCGTGCAGGTACTTCTGCGTGATGACATAGCTGCCGCCGGCGAATGCGGGGTCTTCGTCGCCGACGATCGCGGCGTCGATCGCGTCCGGGCCGGCCGGGTTCTCGGTCCCATCGACGAAGCCGAGCAGGTCGCGCTCGTCGAAGTACTTGAAGCCATGCACCTCGTCGACCACCGTCGCGACCCCGCCGATGCGATCCATGATCACGCGCGCCATTTCAAAGCACAGATCCATCCGGGCGGCGCGGATGTGGAACAGCAGGTCGCCCGGCGTGGACACCGCATGGTGGACGCCGCGGATCTCGCGGAACGGATGCAGTTCGGCCGGCCTCGGCTGGCCGAACAAGCGATCCCATGCCTCCGAACCGAAACCCATGACGCACGACAGGCGGCCCTTCGGGCTGCGGAACCCGACCCCACGCAACAGCGAGGACAGATCGGCGCAGAGGCTTCTTGCCTCCTCCTCGGACTGAGGCCCCGGTTTCAGCGTCACCACGAGGAAGATGGCGGCCTTGGTGAGCCTGGCCGTTACTGGCTGTGCAATGGCGGGGGACACGCATGCTCCTTGGTTCGGGTTCCTTTTACGCGCAAGTCTAGCCCGGTGGCGTGGTTCAGAGATCCTGCCATCGCCTCGCCCGGCGATGCCTTCGAGTGCCCTGCCCCTGCATGCCGGGGTGCGCGCGGCCTGTCGACGCTTTCCTCCTGTCTCCGGCGATTCATGGACGCGCGCGGCACAGCCGCTGCGGATGGCTGTATACGACATGCCGGCCGGGACGCACGAAACCGATCAGGGTCAGCCGGCTGGCACGGGCCAGTTCCACCGCCAGCACGGTCGGCGCTGAAATCGCCGCCAGCAGGCCGACGCCGAGCCGCGCGGCCTTGGTCACCATTTCGTAGCTGGCGCGGCTGGTCACCAGCACGAAACCGCCGCGCGGGTCGGCTCCCGCGCGATTCAAGCCACCGAGCAGCTTGTCCAGGGCATTGTGCCGGCCCACGTCTTCGCGCACGCACAGGATCTCGCCCGCCGGCGAAGCCCAGGCGGCGGCATGCACCGCCCCGGTGCTGACATTGAGGGGCTGGCGCCGCACCAGCGCCGTGAGCGCCCGTTCCAGCGCGCCGGTTTCGAGCACGGGGCCGTCCGGCACGGTCGGTATCGGTTTGAGGACGTCCTCGAGGCGGCGGCTGCCGCACAGACCGCAGCCGCTGCGCCCCGGCAGCAGGCGTACCGGCACCGTGCCGTCGCGCTTCGCCGCAGGAACGTCGATGTCCACCACGTAGCCTTCCAGCAGCTCGTACACCGCGACGCCCCGCACGTCGCCCGCGCGATCCACCAGGCCCTCGCTCAGCGAGAATCCGTAGGCAAAATCCTCCAGGTCCGTCGGCGTGGCCATCATCACCGCAAAACTCTCGCCGTTGTAACGCAGCTCGACCGGCACCTCCTCGACCAGCCAGTCCTCGCCGCGCCGCTCCGCCCTGCCCTCGCGGACAGTGACGACACGACGCGCCAGGCCCGGATTCGCCACGGCTGCGGATCCCGCGGCCGGGCCGGGGGCCCCGTCGGGATCCTTCGGAAATACATGCATGGAACGGTCCGGCTGGCGGCAGGGGAATCGATCATAGTCCCAACTGCAATGCCGGTTGCGCATGGCCGCACGGTGGTTGCGGCATAATCGAAACCAATCGGTACCGCGAGGAGACATCCATGAGCGACGACCGCAAGCCCAGGGTCGAACCGTACACCGCCCCTGCCGGTGGCTGGGGCTCGGTGAAGTCGGTGGTGGAGATCCTGAAGCGCGAAAAGGTGCCGGTGCCGTCCACCGTGAAGGAACTGTGGCGGCAGAACAAGCCGCGCGGCTTTACCTGCGTCTCCTGCGCCTGGCCGCAGCCCGGCAAGCCCCTGATGTTCGAGTTCTGCGAGAACGGCGCCAAGGCTAGCGCATGGGAGCTGACCAGCCTGCGCACCACACCGGAATTCTTCGCGCAGCACACGGTGAGCGAATTGCGGGGCTGGAGCGACTACGAGCTGGAGCAGCACGGCCGGCTCACGCATCCCATGCGTTACGACCGCGCCACCGACAAGTACGTCCCGGTGGCATGGGAACAGGCCTTCCGCGACATCGGCGCGGAGTTGAAAAAGCTAGCTCCGAAGTCGGTGGTGTTCTACGCCTCCGGCCGCGCCTCGCTGGAAACCAGCTATCTCTACGCGCTGTTCGCGCGGCTGTACGGCAACAACAACCTGCCGGACAGCTCCAACATGTGCCACGAGGCCACCGGCGTGGCCTTGCGGCAGTGCATCGGTACCGCGGTCGGCACCGTGGTGCTGGACGATTTCGACAAGACCGACGGCATCTTCTTCTTCGGCCAGAACGCCGGCGTCAACAGCCCGCGGATGATGCACGACCTGCAGAAGGCGGCGCAGCGCGGCGTGCCGATCATCGTGTTCAATCCGGTGCGCGAGCGCGGACTGGAACGCTTCACCAACCCGCAGAACCCGGTCGAGATGCTGACCGGCCGCGAGACTCCGCTCGCCACGCAATACCACCAGGTCAAGACCGGCGGCGACATCGCCGCGATCGCCGGCCTGTGCAAGACCCTGCTGGCGCTGGACGACGAGGCGCTAGCGAACGGCGCGCCGCGCGTGCTGGACACGGATTTCATCGCCGCACACACGCACGGCTTCGACGAGTTCGCGGCGTGGGTGCGCGCGCAGCCGTGGGACGCCATCGAGGCCGACTCGGGCCTGAGCCGCGCGGCACTGGAAGGCGCGGCGCGCGTCTACGCCAGGTGCAATGCGGTGATCGGCGTGTACGGCATGGGCCTGACCCAGCACGTGCTGGGCGAATACAACATCTACATGCTCGCCAGCCTGCTGCTGATGCGCGGCAACCTCGGCAAGCCGGGCGCGGGAATCTGCCCGGTGCGCGGGCACTCCAACGTGCAGGGCCAGCGCACCGTCGGCATCGCCGACGATCCCGCGCTGGTGCCGTTGGACCGGCTGGCCGAGCAGTACGGTTTCGAACCGCCGCGCGAGCGCGGCCTGCATACCGTCGAGGCCTGCAAGGGCGTGCTGGACGGCAGCGTGCACGGCTTCATCGGGCTGGGCGGCAACTTCCTGCGCGCGATCCCGGACCAGGAACGCGTGATCGCGGCCTGGGACAAGCTGCGCCTCACCGTGCAGATCGCCACCAAGCTCAACCGCACGCATCTCGTCAACGGCGAGGTCGCCTATCTGCTGCCCTGCCTGGGCCGCATCGAGCGGGTGATGGAAAACGGCAAGGCGCAGGTGCTTTCCACCGAGGATTCCACCAGCTGCATCCACGCCTCGGTGGGCAAGGCCGAACCGGCGGACCCGGGCCTGCTGTCGGAGACGCGCATCGTGGTGGAATTGGCCAAGGCCACGCTGCCGCCGAACCCGAAGGTGCCGTGGGATACCTGGGTGAACGACTACGCGACGATCCGCGACGCGATCGAGCAGACCTACCCCGACCAGTTCCGCGACTTCAACCAGCGCATGTGGCAGCCGGGCGGCTTCCACCGCCCCAACAGCGCGCGCGAGCGGATCTGGAAGACTGCCACCGGCAAGGCCAACCTGATCGCGCCGCCGGCGCTGGTAGCCACCGGCTTCGACGACGCCCCGGGCCGCTTCCGGCTGATGACGATGCGCTCCAACGACCAGTTCAACACCACGGTCTACGGCTACGACGACCGCTTCCGCGGCATCCGCGGCACCCGCGACGTGGTGATGATGAACAAGGACGACATCGCGCAGCAGGGCCTGCAGGAGGGCCAGGTGGTGAAGCTGGTGTCGGATGCCGGCGACGGCATCGCGCGTGAGGTCGGCGGCCTGAGCGTGGTCGCGTTCGACATCCCGCGCGGCTGCATCGGCGGCTACTACCCGGAATGCAATCCGCTGATCCCGCTCTCCCACCACACCCTGTTCAGCATGCTGCCCGCGGCCAAGTCGGTGCCGGTGCGCATCGTGGCGGAAGCCGCGGGCTGAGGTGCATCAGGAGTCTTATGCGGAATGGCGCTCAGTGACCAGGGATCACATGACGTCATTCCCGCTTTCGCGGGAATGGCGAGCAAAGACGTTTGACTGGGCCACCTGAAGCATTTCACTCCATTGAAAGCAGATTGGCATTACTGCTATTGCACCAGCGGCGAAGCGGCGGCCTCCAGCTCCATGCCTTGCAGATCGGCCTGGCCGGCCAGCACGCGCACGTACTGGCCCAGCGCGCGTTGCTCGGCGGCGGCGCGCAGTTCGCGCGCCACGCGCTCGGCCACCGCGCCGAACGGCAGCGGCTCGCCGGGAATGCGCCGGTCCACCGCCACGATGTGGAAGCCGTAGCGGGTGTTCACCAGCCCGGGCAGCACGCCCAGCTCCCCGCCCTCGAACACCGCCTTCTCGAACTCGGGCACGGTGGCGCCGCGCTGCAGCTGGCCGAGCTGGCCGCCCTGCGCGCCGGAGGGACAGTTGGACTTCTCGCGGGCGCGCGCCTCGAACAACTCCGGCTGCGCGCGCAGTTCTTTCAGCATGGCCTCGGCCACCGCGCGGATTGCCGGCACCGGCGTGCCGGGCGTCACCTGGAACAGGATGTGCCGCGCGTGCACCAGCTCGCCGCTGCGGTAGCGTTGCGGATGGGCGTCGTACCAGCGGCGGCATTCCTCCGGCGTGGGCTCGGGCACGTGCACCTCGCGCGCCAGCAATTGCTCGATCGCCTCGCCGTAGGCGGCTTCGTCCGCCCCCTCGCCCAGCAGGCCGAGCTGCTGCGCGCGCTGCCGCAACAGCTCGTGCACCGCGGCCAGTTCCTCGCTGGGCCAGTCGCCGGTATCGACGGCGACGCCGTTGACGCGCACGCTCACGGGCGCACCGCCCGCTTGCGCGTGCGCACCAGCTGGTAGGGGCGGAACAGGTAGGCCACGCTGGCCACGCCGCTCCAGATGTGCACCATGCGGGTGAACGGCGAAACCAGAAAAATGCTGAAGCCGAGCAGGATGTGCAACTGGTAGATCCAGGGCACGCCCTGCAGCAGCGCGGCGCCGCCGCCATGGAAGTAGACGACACCCTGCACGTAGTGGCTGAGCACCTCGAAGGTGGCGCCGTCCATGTGCTGCGCCGACAGCGGCACGGTGGCCAGGCCCAGCAACAGCTGGAACCACAGCATCAGCACGATGGCGATGTCCCACTTGCGGCTGTTGCGGCGCACGCGCGGGTCGCCCAGCCGGCGCCAGATCAACAGGCTCAGGCCGATGATCGCCACGATGCCGGCGAGTCCGCCGGCGACCATCGCCAGCAACTGGTGCTGACCGGGGCTGAGCAGCCAGCCGATCGCCCACTCGGGAATCAGGAAGCCGGCGAAATGGCCCAGCACCACCACCAGGATGCCGTAGTGGAACAGGTTGGAGCCCCAGCGCAGCGTCTTCGCGCGCAGGATCTGCGAGGAGTCGCTCTTCCACGAATACGGCTCGCGGTCGTAGCGGATCAGGCTGCCCAGCAGCAGCACGCTGAGGCAGATATAGGGATAGATGCCGAACAGGAACTGGTTCCAGGCGGGAGAAAGGATCATGGCAGGCACTCCTGGACGTAGGCGACGATCACGGCGCGGCCCCGGCGGGCGGTTCGAAGGCGGGGCGTTCTTCCCAGCTCTTGTCGATGTCTTCTGGCGGCGGCACCGGCGCCTGCGGGTCGAGGCCCTCCTCGCCCGCCAATGCCAGCAGCGCGGCGGGTACCGCGGCATAGCGGCTGCCGCGCCGGGCCAGCGCGTTGCCCAGCTTGCGCAGCACGTGGGCGCACTCGCCCAGCAGCGCGGGCGTCTCGGCCGGCTCGCAGCAGCTCAGGTACTCCAGCAACACCGGCAGGTGGTCGGGGAGTTCGTGGCCGCTTTGTTCCAGCCCGATCCGCCGGTAGCGCTCGCGCAGCTCCAGCATCGCCGAGCCGCGCTCGCGGCCGTCGCCGTGCACGTGCTCGAACAGGTTGAGCGAGGTGGAGCGGCCGCGGTCGAACAGCTCGACGTAGCGCGCCTCGGCATCGAGCTGCTCGCCCCGCCCGAGTTCGCCGGCCAGCGCGAGCAGCTCGTCGCGGCGCTGCGCGTCGAGGCCGCGCGCGGCACGCAGCGCGTCGGCGATTTCCGGCAGCGCGGCGCGCAGCTCCCCGTCCGGGTAGGCCAGCAGCGCGGCCAGCGCGCGCAGGGTGATGGCGTGTTCGTCGCGCATCAGGTGTCGTCGTCGATCATGCGGATGGGGATCATCTTGCGCCGGCCCATCTTGCCGCCGAACAGGCCGGCCTTGGCGTCGATGCCGTCGCAGCCGTTGCCGAAGGTGAAGCCGCAGCCGCCGCGCAACTGGTAGGCGTTCTCGGCCTCTTCGCGGTGCGCGGTGGGGATCACGAAGCGGTCCTCGTAGTTGGCGATGGCGAGGTAGCGGTGCATGGCCTCGGCGGTGGCTTCGTCCAGGCCCACCGCGGCCAGCATCGCCGGATCCTCCGGCTCGCCCAGTTGGCGCGCGCGGAACCAGGCGCGCATCGCCAGCATTCGCTTGAGCGCGCCGGTCACCGGCGCCTCGCTGCCGGCGGTGAGCAGGTTGGCGAGGTAGCGCACCGGGATACGCAGCGAGTCCACGTCGGGCAGGCCGTGGTCGGTACTGTCGATGGCGCCCGCATTGGCGTGCGCCTGGATCGGCGACAGCGGCGGCACGTACCACACCATCGGCAGGGTGCGGTATTCCGGATGCAAGGGGAAAGCGATCTTCCACTCCACCGCCATCTTGTAGGTGGGCGATTCCTGCGCCGACTCGATCCACTCGGCCGGCACGCCATCGGCCAGCGCCTGGCGCTGCACGTCCGGATCGTGCGGGTCGAGGAACACCTCGAGCTGGGCCTGGTACAGGTCGTGCGGATTCTCGGTGGCGGCGGCGGCGCCGATGCGGTCGGCGTCGTACAGCAGCACACCCAGGTAGCGGATGCGACCCACGCAGGTTTCCGAGCACACCGTGGGCAGGCCGGCCTCGATGCGCGGGTAGCAGAAGGTGCATTTCTCCGCCTTGCCGCTGGTCCAGTTGTAGTAGATCTTCTTGTACGGGCAGCCGGAGACGCACATGCGCCAGCCGCGGCACTTGTCCTGGTCGATCAGGACGATACCGTCCTCCTCGCGCTTGTAGATCGAGCCGGACGGGCACGAGGCCACGCAGGTGGGGTTGAGGCAGTGCTCGCACAGCCGCGGCAGGTACATCATGAAGGTGTTTTCGAACTGGCCGTAGATGTCCTTCTGCACAGCCTCGAAGTTGTAGTCGGCGCTGCGCTTGGCGAACTCGCCGCCGAGGATCTCCTCCCAGTTCGGGCCCCACTCCACCTTGTCCATGGTGCGGCCGGAGATCAGCGAGATCGGCCGCGCCACCGGCGCGGTGGGCAGTTCCGGCGCGGTCTGCAGGTTCTCGTAGTCGAAGGTGAAGGGCTCGTAGTAGTCGTCGATCTGCGGCATCGCCGGGTTGGAGAACAGCTTGGCCAGCACCGCGAAGCGGCCGCCCTGCTTCGGCACCAGCTTGCCGCCGGACTTGCGCGTCCAGCCGCCGTGCCAGCGCTCCTGGTTCTCCCAGTCCTTGGGGTAGCCGATGCCGGGCTTGGTCTCCACGTTGTTGAACCACGCGTATTCCATGCCCTTACGCGAGGTCCAGACGTTCTTGCAGGTGACCGAGCAGGTGTGGCAGCCGATGCACTTGTCGAGGTTCAGCACCATCGCGATCTGTGCGCGAACTTTCATGTCCGTCCCCTCACGCCAGCTTGGTGTCGAGTTCGTCTTCGCGCGCCTTGCGCTGCACGCGGTCCATCCAGTCCACCTTGGCCATCTTGCGCACGATCACGAACTCGTCGCGGTTGGAGCCCACGGTGCCGTAGTAGTTGAAACCCCAGGAAAGCTGGGCGTAGCCGCCGACCATGTGGGTAGGCTTGAGCACGGTGCGGGTGACCGAGTTGTGGATGCCGCCGCGCATGCCGGTGATCTCCGAACCCGGCACGTTCACGATCTTCTCCTGCGCGTGGTACATCAGGCACATGCCTTCCTTCACGCGCTGGCTGACCACGGCGCGCGCGGTGAGCGCGCCGTTGACGTTGTAGACCTCGATCCAGTCGTTGTCGATGATGCCGACCTTGCCCGCGTCGGCCTCGGAGATCCACACGATCGGACCGCCGCGCGACAGCGTGAGCATCAGCAGATTGTCGGTGTAGGTGCTGTGGATGCCCCACTTCTGGTGCGGGGTGATGAAGTTCAGCATCATCTCGGGATGGCCGTTGCCCTTCCTGCCCAGCAGCGGCGCCACCGTGCGCGTGTCGATCGGCGGGCGGTACAGCGCGAAGCCCTCGCCGAAATCGCGCAGCCAGGCGTGGTCCTGGTAAAACTGCTGGCGGCCGCTGAGGGTGCGCCAGGGGATCAGTTCGTTGACGTTGGTCCAGCTGGCGTTGTAGCTGACGTGCTCGCTCTCGATGCCGCTCCAGGTGGGCGAGGAGATGATCTTGCGCGGCTGCGCCTGGATGTCGCGGAAGCGGATCTTCTCGTCCTCGCGCGGCTTGGCGAGGTGGGTATGGTCGCGGCCGGTGATCTCGGACAGCGCGGCCCAGGCTTTCACCGCCACCTCGCCGTTGGTCTCGGGGGCCAGGTACATGATGGTTTCGGCGGCATCGATGTCGCTGGCAATGCGTGGCCTGCCCCTGGCCGGGCCGTCGTCGACGGTGTAGTTGAGCGCGGCCAGGCCGGCCACTTCGCGCCGGGTGTCCCAGGCGATGCCCTTGCCGCCGTTGCCGAGCTTGTCCATCAGCGGGCCGAGCGCGGTGTAGCGCGCGTACGTGGCCGGGTAATCGCGCTCCACCACGGCGATGCTGGAGGCGGTGACACCGGGGATCAGTTCGCACTCGCCCTTCTTCCAGTCGCGCGCCTCGAAGGGCTGGGCCAGTTCCGCCGGCGTGTCGTGCATGATCGGCGTGAGCACCACGTCCTTCTCCACGCCGAGCCGGCCTTCGGCCAGCGAAGAGAATGTCTTCGCCACCGCCTTGAAGATCTCCCAGTCGCTGCGCGACTCGTACACCGGGTCCACCGCCGCCGACAGCGGGTGGATGAACGGGTGCATGTCGGAGGTGTTGAGGTCGTTCTTCTCGTACCAGGAGGCGGTAGGCAGCACCACGTCCGAGTACAGGCAGGAGGTGGACATGCGGAAGTCCAGCGTCACCACCAGGTCGAGCTTGCCCTCGGGCGCCGGCTCGCGCCACACCACTTCCTCGGGCTTGGCGCCGCCCTCCTCGCCCAGGTCCTTGCCCTGCAGGCCGCAGCGGGTGCCGAGGAAATGCCGGAGGAAATACTCGTGGCCCTTGCCGGAGGAGCCGAACAGGTTGGAGCGCCAGATGAACAGGTTGCGCGGGAAGTTGCCGGGGTCGTCCGGGTCCTCGCTGGCCATGCGCAGTTCGCCGGATTTCAGCGCCGCGGCCACGTAGTCCTTCGCATCCACGCCGGCGGCCGCGGCATCGCGCGCCACCTGCAGCGGGTTGCGGTTGAGCTGCGGCGCCGACGGCGTCCAGCCCATGCGCTGGGCGCGCACGTTGCAGTCGATCAGGCTGCGGCCGTAGCGGCTGCGGTCGGCCAGCGGCGAGAGCAGTTCGTCGACCTCGAGCTTCTCGTAGCGCCACTGGTCGGAGTGCACGTAGAAAAACGTGGTGCCGGCCATCTGCCGCGGCGGGCGCGTCCAGTCCAGCGCGAAGGCCAGCGCGGTCCAGCCGGTCTGCGGACGCAACTTCTCCTGGCCCACGTAGTGCGACCAGCCGCCGCCGGAGACGCCCACCGTGCCGCACAGCATCAGGAAATTGATGATGCTGCGGTAGTTCATGTCCTGGTGGTACCAGTGGTTCATGCCCGCGCCGATGATGACCATCGAGCGGCCCCTGGTTTTCTCGGCGTTGTCGGCGAAGCCGCGCGCCACCGCGATGGCGTGCTGCGCCGGCACGCCGGTGATCGCTTCCTGCCAGGCCGGGGTGTAGGGCACGTTGTCGTCGTAGCCCTTTGCGCTGACGCCGCCCAGGCCGCGGTCGAGGCCGTAGTGTGCGCACAGCAGGTCGAAGGCGGTGGCCACCGTCACCTCGCCGCCCTTGGTGGCCAGCTTGCGCACCGGCACGTGGCGCAGCAACACGTCGCCCTGCTGGTCGTTGTTCGGATAGTGCGGGTTGACCACGCCGCCGAAGTACGGGAAGGCTACTGCGCAGACCCCGTCGCGGCGGTCGATCTGGGTCAGCTGCAGTTCGATCTCGGCGCCGTCGGCGCCCTTCTGCTCCAGGTTCCACTTGCCGCGGTCGGGGCTGTCCTGGCCCGGCCAGCGGAAGCCGATCGCACCCTGCGGCACTACCGGCCGGCCGCCCGCGTCGAAGCCGACGGTCTTCCATTCGGCATGGCCCGGGCTGCCCAGCGCACCCTCGAAATCGCTGGCGCGCAGGTAGCGGTCGGGAACCCAGCGTTCGCCGTCGCGGCGCAGCGTCACCAGCAGTGGCAGGTCGGTGTAGCGGCGGCAGTAGTCCTGGAAGTATGCCGCCTGGCGGTCGAGGAAGAACTCCCTGAGGATCACGTGGCCCATCGCCATGGCGAGCGCGGCGTCGGTGCCCTGCTTGGGGTGCAGCCACAGGTCGGAGAGCTTGGCGACCTCGGCGTAGTCCGGCGTCACCGCCACCACGTGGGTGCCGTTGTAGCGCGCCTCGACGAAGAAGTGCGCGTCGGGCGTGCGCGTCTGCGGCACGTTCGAGCCCCAGGCGATGATGTAGCCGGAGTTGTACCAGTCGGCCGACTCGGGCACGTCGGTCTGTTCGCCCCAGGTCTGCGGGCTGGACGGCGGCAGGTCGCAGTACCAGTCGTAGAACGACAGCAGGGTGCCGCCGATCAGGCTGAGGTAGCGCGCGCCGGAGGCGTAGGACACCATCGACATCGCCGGGATCGGCGAGAAGCCCACCACGCGGTCGGGTCCGTGCGCCTGCACCGTATGCACGTTGGCGGCGGCGACCAGTTCCAGCGCCTCCTCCCACTTCACCCGCACGAAGCCGCCGAGGCCGCGCGAAGCCTTGTAGTCCTTCATGCCCTGGTCGGCCATCAAGGCGGTCCACGCCTCCACCGGCGCCAGCGTTTCGCGCAACTTGCGCCAGTGTTTCAGCAGCCGGCTGCGGATCATCGGGTACTTCAGCCGGTTCGCGCTGTACAGGTACCAGGAATACGAAGCGCCGCGCGAGCAGCCGCGCGGCTCGTGGTTGGGCATGCCGGGGCGGGTGCGCGGGTAGTCGGTCTGCTGGGTCTCCCAGGTCACCACGCCCTGCTTGACGTGGATCTTCCAGCTGCACGAGCCGGTGCAGTTCACGCCGTGGGTGGAGCGCACGATCTTGTCGTGCGACCAGCGATTGCGGTAGCCGTCCTCCCACTGCCGCGCCTCCTCGCGCAGCTCGCCCCAGCCGTGGGAGAAGGGTTCGCGCGGACGCGAGAAATAGCGCAGGCGTTCCAGGAACTGGCCCATGGCGGCACCCTCAGTCTTGGGTTTTGGATGGCGGTACGTGGCGGCCGTGGAAATCCACCTGCCGTACCTCGGTGAAGAAGATCAGCACCAGCGCCACGATGACGACGCCGTACAGCAGCATGAAGGCGCTGGAGCGGATGCCCAGCCAGTCGAGCAGCCCGCCCCAGATGATCGGCAGCAGGAAACCACCCAGGCCGCCGGCCAGGCCGACGATGCCGGTGACCACGCCGAGATTCTCGGGAAAGTCGTCGCCCAGGTACTTGAAGGTGGACGCCATGCCGAAGGCCAGCGCCACGCCCAGCACGAACAGCAGCGGCACGAACAGCCACAGTCCCAGGCCGATGTCGAAGCTGGCCGGGCCGCGGATGGTGTGCACCACCAGTTGCGTCTGCGGGTAGGAGAGCAGGAACAGCATCACCGACGACACCCACAACACCCACCAGGTGGTGGCGTGCGCGCCGAACTTGTCCGCCAGCGCGCCGCCCAGCGCGCGCAACGCGCCGGCCGGCAGCGAGAAACAGGCCGCCAGCATCGCCGCGGCGCCGATCGCCACGCCGTACTCGCCGATGAAGTACTGCGGCATCCACAGCGACAGCGCGGTGAAGCCGCCGAAGGTCAGCGAGTAGTACTGGCAATACTTCCACACCCGCGGATCGCGCAGCACGCGCAACTGCCCGCCCATGCTCGACGCCTTGCCACCCTTGCCCACGCCCGGGTCGGGTGCGGCCAATACCCAGAACAGCACGGCGGTGAGCAGCAGCGCCACCGCGTAGATGCGCGGCACCGTGCGCCAGCCGTAGTGGTCCACCAGCACCGGCGTCACGAACAGGTTCAGCGCGGCGCCGCTGGTGCCCGCACCGAACACGCCCATCGCGAAGCCGCGCCGCGAGGCGGGAAAGAAACGCGCTACGTAAGGCGTGCCCACCGCGAACGAGGCGCCCACCGCGCCCAGGATCAGGCCCACCAGCAACAGCTGCCACAACTGGCCGGCGTAACCCACCAGCCACACCGGCAGCGCGCAGGCCGCCAGCAGTACCGTCATCACCAGGCGGCCGCCGAAGCGGTCGGTCCAGATGCCCAGCGGCAGGCGCAGCACCGCGCCGCTCAGCACCGGGGTGGCGGTGAGCAGGCCGAACTCGGTGGCGTTGAGGCCCAGCTCCTGGCGGATCGGGATGCCGATCACGCCGAACATCATCCACACCGCGAAGCACACCACGAACGCAAACGTACTGGCGAACAACACCCGGTAGGCGACACCCATCGCACTGGCCTCCATCGGCTGGCTGGTTCCCTGTCGGCACGGCTCGAGGGCGATCCTACGGCACGCGTCGGATTTGTCCTTGTCCGCGGTCAAATACGCCGCATCTCCGCCTGCATCGTGCCCCGAAACGATTACGCCACGATGGCCGGAACCGCGTAAAACCGGAGTGATGGCGGGCAGGCGCTCAGACGGGCCAGCAACGGATCGCCGCGGAGGGCAGGCTCAGCCGTACGGTCGCGGCCAGGTCGCCGGGTGGCAGGCTGGCCCACAGTCGCGCCTGTCCACAGCGCAGGCCGACCTGGCGGCCGTGCGCACCCGTCTGCCGCAGTTCCACCCCTGCCGCGATGGCATCGACGGGCGCGCTGCCCACGCCATGCAGCACGACGGCTTCCGGCGCGACGTGCCAATCCACCTGCGCGCCGTCGGCGAACGTGGTCTGCACCGGCAGCGACACGCCCGCCTGTGGCCACAGCAGGCGCTGCATGCCCGCGGCACCCTCGATCTGGCCGCGGAACACGTTGCGCAGGCCCAGCAACCGCGCCACCGCGCCGCTGGCCGGTCGTGCATGCACTTCCATCGGCGTGCCGGCCTGCACGATGCGGCGGCTGTGCATCAGTACCAGCCGGTCGGCCACCGCGGCCAGCGCAGGGTCGTGGCTCACCGCCAGCGCCGGGATGCCCGCCGCATGCACTTCCGCGATCAGCCCGGCCAGCACGTCGTCGCGGGTGGCCGGGTCCAGCGCCGAGGTCGGTTCGTCCAGCAGCAGCAACCGCGGCCGCCGGGCCAGTGCACGCGCCAGCGCCACGCGCTGCTGCTGGCCGCCGGACAGCTGGGCTGGATGCCGCTCGGCCAGTGCGGCCAGCCCCACCCGTTCCAGCCATTCGACGGCCTGCCTGCGGCGTTCCGCGCCGCGCAAGGCGAAGGCCACGTTCTGCCACGCGTTCAGGTGCGGAAACAATGCATGCCCCTGCGGCAGGTAGCCCACCGCGCGCTGTTGCGGCGGCAGCCCGTCGAAGGGTTCGCCGCGCGCCGGCAGCAGGCCGGCGATGGCGCGCAGCAGCAGCGTCTTGCCCTCGCCGCTGGCGCCCAGCAGCACGGTGAAACCGTCCACCTCGAACGAGGCCGAAAGCGCCACCGGACGCCCGATGCGGTAGTCGACCCGCATCAGGCCAGTCGCCTGCGCACGGCCAGGCCCAGCGCCAGCGGCAAGGGCAAGGCAACCAGGAAGAACACCCACAGCAACGGGTACACCGCCGACAGGCCGATGTCCTGCAGATTCGTCCACAGCTTCACCGGGATGCCCTGCGGGTAGTAGGCCACGATCAGCACCACGCCGAACTCGCCCAGCGCGCGCACCCAGGCCAGCGCCACCGCCGCGGCCAGGCCCAGCCTGGCCAGCGGCAGGCTGACGCAGAAGAAACTGCGCGCGGGCGAGTGGCCGAGAGTCAGCGCGATCTGCTCCAGTTCGCGCGGCACGCCCTCGAAGGCGGCGCGAGCGGCCAGCACGTAGTACGGCAGCGCCGCGTAGAACTGCGCCATCACGAAGGCCGGCGCCGAATTGGTGAGCAGCAGGCCGGCGCGCTCCAGCAGTTGCCCGGCCGGACCGTAGGGGCCGTACATCGTGGCCAGCAGCAGGCCCATCGCCAGCGGCGGCGTGAGCAGGGCCAGCAGCAGCAAAGCGTCGACCAGCCACTGCCCGCGCATGCGATGGCGCGCCAGCCACCATGCCAGCGGCGTGCCCAGCGCCACGATCAGCAGCAGTGCGACCAGGCTCAGGCCCAGCGATACCGCCACCGCACCGCCGTCGCCGCGGGCGAAGCCGAAATGACGCCAGTCGGTGGCGATCACCAGGCCGGCGAACGGCAGCGCCAGCAGCAACAGGGCCAGCGCCGCAGCCACCGCGGGCAAGCGCGGTCGCGCGGCATGGATCACAGCGCGTTCCCGTGCGGCGGGTCATAGCCGCGCTGGCGCAGCATCGCCTGTCCCTGCGGGCCTTGCATGAACTGCACGAAAGCGCGGCCCAGCGCGGGCTGCTGCGCATCGGTCGGCACCGCGGCGTAGAACACCAGCGGCTGCGCCGCGACTTTCTTGCCGTTGGCCAGGGTGAAGCCGGCTTTGGCGTACCAGTCGGCCTGCATTGCCGGATGCGCCAGGTCGACCTCGGCCGGCAGGTCGACGGTCGGCAGGTGGTGCGAGAACGCGGCGCTGGCGTAGCCGACGGTGGCGTCGATCTGGCCCGCTTCCAGCCGCGACATCAGCGAGGTCTCGGCGAAGATCTGCCGCGGGTTCTGCAGCTCGCCCGCCACCTGTTGCAGCAGCCCGGGCTGGTGGTAGTAGCGCGACGCCAGCTGTAGCGCGAGCAGCGCGTTGGCGCCCTGCGGATCCACCGCGGGATCGGTACGGCCGAAGCGCAGGCCGGGTTCGCGCAGGACCTCGTACCAGGGCTTCCCGCCCTTCGCGGCCGCGGCGAAGTCGGCGGCGAAACGGCTCTTCGGGCTGTAGACCACCACCATGCGCGTGCTGGCCACCGGCACCGCGTGTTCCACCAGTCCGGCCTGCTGCGCCACTTTCATCGGGCCAGGGGTGATGCTCACGAAGACATCGGCCTGCAACTGCTTGCCGACCAGCAGGCGGGCCAGCGCGTTGGAACCCTGGCCGATGCCCTGGTAGCTGGCGTGTTGCGCCGCGGCCACCGCGGGACCGAGGTCGTGGTCCATCACCACGCCCATCGAGCCGGCATAGGCCACGCGCAGCACCGGCGCATCGGCGGCCAGCGTGCCCAGGCCGCACAACAGGAGCAACGGCGCCAGCCGGCGCGCGAAACGTGCGGAACGGTTCATGCCCTGCCCTCCTTGTTTTCACGGCGCCGGCGCACGCTGTCGCGCACGTCCACGTCGAACAGCACCTCGAGCGCGGCGCCGCCCGGCGCCGCCAGTTCGAACGACAGGCCGTCGCGGCTGGGCAGGCCCGCGGCGAACCCGCGCACCGCCGCATCCGCCAGTTCCATGCGCCAGCCATCGCTGTCGCGGTGCCAGCCATGCTGCGCGGCCAGGGCCAGTTGCTGGCGCTCGTCGCAGCCGTCGGGCCAGCGGGTGGCGTTTTCCACCGTGCCGCCGGCCAGCAAGCTCGCCAGCTCCGCTTCGTCGATGCGCAGGCGCAGCGCTTGTCCCTGCTGTTGCACTCTCATCGGTTCACCTCGTGCCAGATGGTCTCGGTGTTGCAGTCGGTCAGTTGCATGGCTTCGTCGGCGCCGAGCGCGATCTCCGCGCAACCCAGCGCCTGCTGCAGCGCGCGCAGCGAGCGGCGGCGCGGCTCGCCTTCGCGCAGCAACCCGGCGAGCGCGGCACGGCTTTCCGCATCGAGGCGAAGGCGCATCGGCAGCACATGGTCGGCGAAGCGCAGGCAGCGTGCCTGCGGCCGTTCGTCGCGCAGGCGCCGCAATAGCGCGGCCTGCAGCAGCGGCATATCCACCGGGATCGCCACGAGTTCGGCCTCGCCTCCCGTCGCCGCGGCGACGGCGGCCAGGCCGCCCAGCGGGCCCAAGCCGGGTTGCGCGTCGGCGATGCCGCGATAGTCCGGCCGCTGGCCGCTTACCCGGATTCCGTCCACGCCCGACGCACGCAGCGCGTCGAGCTGTCGCTCGATCAGCGGGCGGCCGCGCCAGTCCAGCAGGGCCTTGTCGCGCCCCATGCGGGTGGAGCGGCCGCCGGCCAGCACCACGCCGATGCACGGCAGGCGCTCAGCGGCCGTGGGCATGGCCGGCATGCTCGTGCCGCTCGGCTTCACGCTGTTGCTCGCACAGCGAGCAGCCCTCGCTCCAGGCGCTGTGGCCGTCCACGTAGTGCTCCTGTTTCCAGATCGGCGCCTCGTGCTTCACCGCCTCGATCGCCAGCCGGCAGGCACGGAAGGCCTCGTCGCGATGCGGCGTGCCGGCGGCCACCACCACGGCGGGGTCGCCGATGGCGAGCTCGCCCCTGGCATGCGCGATCCACAGCTTCAGCGGCGCGCCCACCTCGGCCTGCGCGCGCTCACCGATGGCGCGGAACATGCGCAGCGCCAGCGGCTCGAACAGGTCGTAGCTGATGCCGGTGACCACGCGGCCCAGGTTGTGGTCGCGTACCCGGCCGATGAACACGGCGATGCCGCCGAAACGCGGATCGCCGACGAAATCCAGCGCCGCGGCCGCGTCCAGCGCGGCCACGCGGCGCTCCACCACGGCGACGTGCAGGTCCGTCATCTCAGCCTCCGCTCACCGGCGGCAGTACGGCCAACTCGACGCCTTCGGGCACCATGCGGTGGTTGTGCAGGATTTCCTCGGCACTCGCAAAGGCGCAGCGGCGCACCAGCCCCGCCGGGATCGCCGGCGCGTGTTCGGCAAGATGCGCCGCGAGCCGTTCGCGCAGTTCGGCGATGCTGCTGCCGGCCGGCACGTCGAGTTCCACGTGGCCGCTGGTATCGGCTTCGCGCAATGCGCCGTACAGGGCGATGCGGGTCTTCATGCGCTGCTTCCGTCGATGAGCGGGCTCTCCAGGTGGCCGAGGCCGCACACGTCCACCAGCGTGCCGGCAGGCAGTTCGGTCGCCTCCACCGGCACCACCACCCAGGCATTGGCCTCGGCCAGCGGACGGATGCGGTAGGACTCCTGCCCCGGCAGCACGGTAGCGGCGAGGTGTCCCTGCCCGTCCAGCGTCACGCGTGCCTTGAGGTGGAAGCGCAGGCGCGGCTTCTTCGCGTAGTCGGCGCCCAGCGGCACGCGCCACGATGTTTCGCGCGGCAGGCCCAGCATGGCGCGCAGCGCCGGCTCCACGAAGAAGCGCAGCCCCGCCGCCACCGCGATGGGATTGCCGGGCAGGCCGAAGAACAGCGTGCCGTCGGGCAGCCGCGCGAACAACAGCGGCTTGCCGGGACGGATCGCCACCTTGTGGAAGATCGTCTCCGCACCCAGCCGTTCCAGCGCCTGCGGCACGAAGTCGTAACGGCCCATCGACACCGCGCCGGTGGACACCACCACGCGCGCGCCGGCGGTGCGGGCACGCGCAAAGGCGGCGAGGAAGGCTTCAACCTCGTCGCCCACCGTCTCGATATGCACGAGCTCGGCACCAGCGCGCGGCAGGCGCGCGGCGAGGAAGGGGCCGTTGGAATTGCGGATCTGCCCCGGCGCCAGCGGTGCGGCGGGATCGTCCGCCAGCTCGCGCCCGGTGCACAGCACCGCCACGCGCGGGCGTCCGGCTACCGCGACGCTCGCCACGCCCAGCGCGGCGAGCAGCATCAGCTGCTGCGGCGCCAGCACGCGGCCGGCGGCGAGCACGGTCTCGCCCGCAGCCACGTCGGAACCGGCGGTGCGCACGTTCTCCCCGGTGGCCACATCGGCGAGCAGGCGCACGCGCGGCGGCGCCTCCAGCCGTTCGGTCTGCTCCACCGGGATCACGCGGTCCAGGCCCTCGGGCAGGCGCGCGCCGGTCATGATCTCCCAGGCGCCCCGCTGCGCACGGGCGACGCCGTCGCCCGCGGCCTGCTCGCCCTCGATGGGCCATTCGCTGCCCGCGGCCAGCGCTTCGGCGCCGCCGCCCAGGGCATAGCCGTCCATCGCCGAGTTGTCGAACGGCGGCAGCGCGCCGGGCGCACGCACCGCTGCGGCGAGCACGCGGCCCGTGGCCTCGGCCAGCGAAACCTCATGCACTGGCAGTGGCGCGCAGGCAGCGAGGATCAGATCCAATGCCTCGGCCGGATCGAGCAGGGCTTGGCTCATGCGTGCCCCTCGCCCGCGGCCATCGCCAGCGCATGCGCGAGGATCGGCGCGAGGATGTCCATACCCTGCGCCACCGCCTTCGCGCTGCCGGGCAAGGCAATCACCAGCGTCCCGCCCAGCAGCACCGCCTCGGCGCGGCTCAGCCAGGCCAGCGGCGTGTGCTGGCTGCTCTCGCTGCGGAACATTTCCGCAAGCCCGGGCACGCGGCGCTCGGCCACCTGCGCCAATGTCTCGGGCGTCACGTCGCGCGGCCCGAGCCCGGTACCGCCGGTGCACAGCACCAGCCGGATGCCCGCCGCCGCGAGTTCGCGCAGGCGCGCGGCCAGCGGCTCGGCCTCGTCGGCACGCACTTCGGCGGGGCCGACGTCGGCGCCCAGCGCGCGCAGGCGTTCCACCAGCAGCGGACCGGAGATGTCCTGGTAGTCGCCGCGGCAAGCGCGGTCGCTCAGGGTGACGACGGCGGCGCTCACCCCTTCCAGCCGCGGCGTGGCGCGCGGGCGGTAATGCTCGCGCTCGGCCTCGCTCATGCCGTCGGGATGGAGCCACAGGCCCTTCTTGCCGCCTTCCTTGAACAGCAGCCGCACGCCGCCGATGGCCAGCGCAGGCTGCACCGGCTTGGTGAGGTCGTAGAGCGTGAGCAGGGCCGCGTTGACACCGGCCAACGCCTCCATCTCCACGCCGGTGCGGGCGCAGGTGGCGGCCTCGCAATACACGCGGATCGCCTGGCGCCCGGCCACCGGTTCGCAGCGCAGCTCCAGGTATTCCAGCGGCAGCGGGTGGCACAGCGGCATCAGCTGCGAGGCGTTCTTCGCGCCCTGCAAACCGGCGATCTCGGCCATCGCGATGGCGTCGCCCTTGGGCAGGCGCTTCGCCACGATGTCGTCGAAGGCGCTGCCGGCATGCAGCTCGCCCACCGCCACCGCGCGACGCGCGGTGGCGCGCTTGCGGCGCACGTCGGCCATGTGGAACGTACTGTCCTGGAGCGGGGCGCGTTCCTCGCGCTGGGGCATGGATCAACCTCCGGTGGATGCGAGATGGGGCGTGATGCCGGTGCGGCCCTCGTGCAGGAAATGCCCCTGCTCCTTGCGGCCGATCTGGCCGCCAATGGCGCGCACCAGGTCGGCTAGCTGTTCGTCGTGCTGCAGGTAGGGCCGCAGTGGAATGCCGAACTCGCCGAACAGGCACAGCCGCAGGTCGCCGGTGGCGGTGACGCGCAGGCGGTTGCAGCCGGCGCAGAAGTCCTTCGAGTACGGCGCGATGATGCCGATGCGCCCGGCGTAACCAGGGTGGCGGTATTCGCGCGCGGGGCCCGCGTCGGCGGCGCGCGGCAGCGGCTGCCAGCCCGCTTCCCGCAGTCCGGCTTCCAGCGTTTCGGCGCGCACGTGGTGGTCGCGGAAGAACGCGGGATTGTCGCCGGTCTGCATCAGCTCGATGAAGCGCAACCCCACCGCGTGGTCGCGCAGATAGTCCAGCCAGCGCGGCAGCTCGCAGTCGTTGACGCCGCGCAGCAGCACCGCGTTGAGCTTCACCGCGGACAGGCCGGCGTCCAGCGCCATGTCCACGCCGTGCAGGATGTCGTCCAGCCGGTCGTGGCCGGTGATGCGCGCGAAAGTCGCGCGGTCGAGGCTGTCCACGCTGACGTTGATGGCGTTCAGCCCCGCGTCCATCCATTCGCCCAGCCGGCGCGACAGCAGGGTGCCGTTGGTGGTCATGGCGAGTTTGCTCACGCCCGGCGCCGCGGCAGCGGTGCGCAGCACCGCGGTGAGGTCGCGGCGCACGCTGGGTTCGCCGCCGGTGATGCGCAGCTTGTGCATGCCCAGTTCGGCGAAGCCGCGCAGCAGGCGTGCGATCTCGTCCAGCGACAACGGCCCCGCCATGTCCGCGTCGGCGTGATAGCCATGCGGCAGGCAGTACGTGCAACGGAAGTTGCACGCGGGAATGATCGACAGCCGCAGGTACGGAAAGCGGCGACCGTAGCGATCGGCCAGCGGGGTCATGCGTTCGGCTCCTTTCCAATGTCCGGGAGGCGGGCGCGTTTCCCCGCCCGCCCGGTGATCCGGGGATCACGGACGCAGCGCCATGCTTCCGGAAAAGCGAAGGCCCTGCGCCTCGGAACTGCGGTCCTGATTGTGGCCCCGATACCATGGCCTGTCGATGACGGCCGTCATCGGATCGCCGCATGCCTGCGCCGTTCACCCCGCCTCCGATCGAGGGCCAAGGTTTTCGGAGCAGCCGGATCCGCGGGCCCTGGCGCAAGAAAATTCATCGTTGCCGCGCCTGTCATCAGGGAATATCTTCGGTGGCTTGTGCTCGTTCGAGGTGCCGGCGACGGCCAGCGCTGGAGGCCGGTACTGCGCGGCGCGGCCCCGGGATTTCCCACGGCGTGCCGTAATCCGCGCAATGCCTGCACGGCGCCGTCGTCGAGAGCCGGACCAGCGGGCTGCGGCGAGAGCTCATCTTCCGCCGGATTCGAGCGGCTGGCCGCTTGCCAGAGCAATGCGAGGGGGGAATACGGGTCCGCCATGGTTGCCTTGCCGTTTGCCCGAGCGCCGGTGGCGCAAGCCCTGCGATGCGCCGTACCGATGGCTGCGGCACTGCTGCTTGCTGCCTGCGCGGCAGGGCCGGATTTCAAGGCACCGGCGCCGCCTGCCGTCAGCAGCTACACCTCCCATCCTGTCGCAGCGACGGTCGCCACGCCGAAGGTGACCGCTGGTACGGCCCAGCATTTCGAACCGGGCGCGGATATCCCGGGCGACTGGTGGACGCTGTTCCATTCCGCGCCCCTGAACACGCTGATCGCGCAGGCGCTGGCGCACAACCACGACCTGAAGGCCGCGCAGGCGGCCCTGCGCGTGGCGCACGAAAACACGCTGGCGCAGCGTGGCGCGTTCCTGCCCAGCGTGTCGGCGGATATGTCGGCCAGCCGCCAGCGCCAGCCCGGTTCGCTGGCGCCGGTACCCGAGTCCAACGCCTTCCTGTACAACCTGTACACGCCGCAGCTCTCGATTTCCTACACGCCCGACGTGTTCGGCGGGAACCGGCGCGCGGTCGAATCGCTCAAGGCGCAGGAGCAGGCCACGCGCTTCCAGATGATCGCCACCTGGAACACGCTGGCCTCGAACGTGGCGGTGGCGGCGATCCAGCTGGCCGCGCTGGAATCGCAGGTCGACGCCACGCGGCAGGCTATCGCCGAGGGCGCGAAGATGCTCGGCGTCCTGCGCTACCAATATGCCAAGGGTTATGCGAGCCGGGTCGATCTTGCCGCCCAGGAGTCGCAACTGGCGCAGATGCAGGCCACGCTGCCGCCACTGGCCAAACAGCTGGCGCAGCAGCGCGACCAATTGGCGGTGCTGACGGGGCGCTTCCCGTCGCAGGCGCCGGACCAGCATTTCACGCTGGCCAGCCTGCAACTGCCCGCGGAACTGCCGCTCAGCCTGCCGTCGGAGCTGGTGGAGCAGCGGCCGGACGTGCGCCAGGCACAAGCCAACCTGCACGCCGCCAGTGCCGAAGTCGGCGTCGCCACCGCGGCGCGGCTGCCGAGCCTGACGCTCACGGCCGACACTGGCAGCACCGCACTGGAGTTCTCGAAGCTGTTCACCGGCGGCACCGGCTTCTGGGACATGGCGGCGGGTATCACTGCGCCGATCTTCGAAGGCGGCACCCTGCTCCACCAGCAGCGCGCGGCGAAGGCGGCCTACGTCGAGGCGGCCGAGCAGTACCGCAGCACCGTGCTGGCCGCGTTCCAGAACGTCGCCGACACGCTGGCTGCGCTGGACCAGGACGCGAAGGCACTGCAAGCGGCGGCCAAGGCCGAACGGGCCGCGAAACTGACGCTGGACCTCACCCGGCGCCAGCTCAAGGACGGCTATGCCAGCCAGCTGCAATGGCTGACCGCCGAACAGACCTGGCAGCAGGCACGGATTGCCCTCATACAGGCCCAGGCCAATCGCTACGCCGATACCGCCGCGCTGTACCAGGCGCTTGGCGGCGGCTGGTGGCACCACTCCGATCTGAGCAAGCAGTGACGATGAACAAGTCCGCCCCGCCCCGCCCCGTTTCCCTGCGCCGCAGCATCGCGTGCGCGGCCCTGGTCGCGACCATCGCGCTCGCCGCCTGCTCTTCCGGCAGCGGCGCACCGGAATCCGCGGCCGCCACGCCGCGCAACGTGACGCTGACTGCGGAACAGCAGCAGAGCATCCAGCTCTACACGGTGGAGCCGTCGTCGTACCGGACGGTCACCGACACCACCGGCGTGGTGGACTACGACCAGGACCGTTCCACCGCGGTACTGGCGCCGTTCTCCGGCCCGGTGGCCAAGGTGCTGGTGAGCCTGGGCGAATCGGTGAAACAGGGCCAGCCGCTGGCGACCGTGGTGTCGCCCGACTTCGCCGCCGCGGTCGACGGTTACCGCAAGGCGCTGGCCGCCGCCCATGCGGCGGCGCAGGTGGCCGCCAACGACAAGGACCTGTACGCCCACCACGCGATCTCGCAGCGCGAGAACGCGCAGGCGCAGTCCGACGCGGTCGGCGCCGCATCCGACAGCAACGCGGCACGGCAGGCGCTGCTGGCCCTGCCCGTCGACCCGCAGGTAGTGAAGGCCATCGAACAGGGCCGTCCGGTGCCGAACATCGAAGGCGTGATCCGCGCGCCGGTCGCCGGCACCGTGGTGCAGCGCTCGATCACGCCCGGCCAGTTGCTACAGGCCGGCAGCACGGCCTGCTTCACCGTGGCCGACCTGTCGCAGGTATGGGTGCTGGCCCAGGTGTTCGACAGCGACCTTGCCACGGTGCAGGTCGGCGACAGCGCCACGGTGGAAACCGGCGTCGGCGCGAAGACGCTGCCGGGCAAGGTGACCAACGTGTCGCCGGAAGTCGACCCCGATACCCGTTCGGTGACCGCCCGCGTGGTGGCGGACAACCCCGGCGACCTGCTGAAGAAGCAGATGTATGTGCGCGTGCGGATCAGCTCGGCCAGAGCGGAGCGGGGCCTGCTGGTGCCGGTGGCCGCGATCCTGCGCGACGACGAGAACCTGCCTTTCGTGTACGTGCAGGAAGCGGACGGCAGCTACGCGCGCCGCCCGGTGACGCTGGGCGTGCGCACCGGCGACCGCTACCTGATCGCCGGCGGCCTCAAGGCCGGCGACAAGGTGGTGACCGAGGGCGGCATCTTCGTGCGATTCATCCAGACCCAATGAACGAGACGACGACGCCTCCCGGAGCGCGCCCGGCCTCCATCATCAACCGCATCGTGGCGTTCGCGCTGGAGCAGCGGCTGCTCGTCGTGCTGCTGTCGTGCGCGCTCACGGTCGCCGGCGTCTGGGCCTACCACACGCTGCCGATGGATGCGTATCCCGACCTGTCGCCGCCGATGGCGGAGATCATTACCCAGTGGCCCGGCCACTCGGCGGAGGAAGTCGAACGCCTGATCACGATACCGGTGGAGCTCGGGATGAACGCGATCCCGGGCCTGGTGACCAAGCGCTCGATCTCGCTGTACGGGTTGTCGGACGTCACCCTCACCTACGCCAACGGCGTCGACGATTATTTCGCGCAGCAGCAGGTGTACAACCGCCTGCCCGGCATCACCCTGCCCAGCGGCGTCGCGCCCTCGCTCTCGCCGATGTCGCCGCCGTCCGGCCTGGTCTACCGCTACGTGCTGCAGAGCTCCGACCGTTCGCCGATGGAGCTGAAGACGCTGGAGGACTGGGTGATCGCGCCGCAGTACCGCTCGGTGCCGGGCGTCGCCGACGACTCCGCGTTCGGCGGCGGCAACATGCAGTACCAGGTGCTGCTCGACCCGGTGAAGATCGCGGCGCTCGGCCTCAGCGTGACCCAGGTCGAAGCCGCGCTGGCCGCGAACAACAGCAACGCCGGCGGCGGTTTCTACCAGCAAGGCGGCCAGTTCTTCTACGTGCGCGGGCTCGGGCGGCTGGTGACCCTGCAGGACATCGGCAACGTGGTGCTGACGGTGCACAACGGCACCCCGGTCCTGGTGAAGGACGTCGGCACGGTGAAGATCGGCATCGCGCCACGCCTGGGCGAGTTCGGCTACATGGACCAGGACGACGCGGTCGAAGGCGTGATCCTGACGCTGACCGGGTCGAAGACCCAGAACGTGCTGCAGCGGGTCGAGGCCAAGACCCGGGAGCTCAATGACGAGGTCCTGCCGAAAGACGTCAAGATCCACCCGTTCTACGACCTCACCGACCTGATCCAGCAGACCAAGGAGGTGGTGCGGCACAACCTGCTGGTCGGCATGTTGCTGGTGATCGCGGTGCTGGTGTTCTTCCTGTACGACCTGCGCGCCGGCCTGATCGTCGCGGTCACCATTCCGCTGGCGCTGCTGTTCGCGTTCTGCGGGCTGCACCTGCAGAACGCCTCGGCGAACCTGCTTTCGATCGGCGCGGTGGACTTCGGCATCCTGGTGGATGCCGCGGTGGTGATGGTGGAGAACATCTACCGCCAGCTCGCCCTGCGTCAGGGCGCCCCGCTGGACATCGGCGCGGTCATCCGCGACGCGGCGGCCGAGGTCGATCGCCCGCTGTTCTACGCGGTGGGGGTGATCGTGGCCGGCTTCCTGCCGATCTACGTGCTGAGCGGGCCGTCCGGCACGCTGTTCAAGCCGATGGCCGACACCATGATCTTCGCGATCGTCGGTTCGCTGATCGTCACACTGACCCTGCTGCCGGTGCTGTGCGCGTGGTTCATGCGCAAGGGCGTGCGCGAGCGCCGCAACGCGGTCTTCGAATCGATCAAGACGCGCTATGCGAAGTGGCTGGACGCGTGCCTGGCGCATCCGTGGCGGATCACCGTGGCCTCGACCGTGCTGCTCGGCCTGTCGCTGCTGCTGGTGCCGTTCATGGGCGCGGAGTTCATGCCGCAACTGGACGAAGGCGCCTTGTGGGTGCGCGCGACGATGCCCTACACGATCTCGTTCGACGAGGCCGCGAGGATTTCGCCGCAGATCCGCCAGGTCCTGCGCTCCTTCCCGGTGGTCACCACGGTGGCCTCGGAGCTGGCGCGCCCCGACGACGGTACCGATTCCACCGGCTTCTTCAACGACGAATTCTTCGTGGGCCTGAAGCCGTATTCGGAATGGCACGGCGCCTACCGCGACAAGCAGGCGCTGATCGCCGCGATCGACGCGAAGCTGCGGAAATTCCCCGGCATCCAGTTCAACTACACCCAGCCCGCCGAGGACGCGGTGGACGAGGCCGAGACGGGCCTGAAGAGCGCGCTGGCGGTGAAGGTGTACGGCCCGGACCTGCGCACGCTGCAGGAGAAAGGCAAGCAGATCAAGGCGGCGATGGAGAAGGTGCGCGGCATCACCGACCTGACCCTGGTGCACGAGCTGGGCCAGCCCAACCTGGCGATCAAGATCGACCGCGCCAAGACCGCGCGCTACGGCATCAACGTGGACGACATCAACAACCTGATCGAGGCCGCGGTCGGCGGCGACGTCGCCACCGAGGTGGTACAGGGCGAGAAGCAGTTCGACCTGGTGGTGCGCCTGTTGCCGCAGTACCGCCACAACCCGCAGCAGATCGGCGACATCCCGGTCACCACGCCGGGCGGCCAGGAGATCCCGCTGAAGGAATTCGCCAGCATCAAGGTCGAGAACGGGGCGTCCTTCATCTACCGCGAAAACGACTCGCGCTACATCGGCGTGCAGTTCTCGGTGCAGGGCCGCGACCTCGCCGGCGCGGTGCAGGACGCGATGGCGCAAGTCGCCAAGCAGGTGAAGCTGCCGCAGGGCTATCGTCTCGACTGGGGCGGCGAATACAAGGAATACACCGCCTCGCACCGCCAGCTGAACATCGTGCTGCCGCTCACCCTGGCCGTCATCTTCCTGCTGTTGTTCGCGCTGTACGGCAACTTCAAGTTCCCGCTGATCACCGTGCTCGGCGTGCTGCTGTCGGCGCCGGTCGGCGGCATCGTCGCGCTCTGGCTCACGCACACGCCGTTCTCGGTTTCGTCCGGCATCGGCTTCCTGGCCTTGTTCGGCGTCTCGGTGCAGACCGCCGTGGTCTACATCTCCTATGTCAACGAATTGCGCCTGAGCGGCACGCCGCTCGGCGAGGCGATTCGGGAAGGAGCGATCCTGCGCCTGCGTCCGATCATGATGACCGCCCTGGTGGCCGCGCTGGGCCTGCTGCCGGCCGCCATCGCGGTCGGCGTCGGCACCGATACGCAGAAACCCTTTGCGCTGGTGATCGTCAGCGGCCTGTTCACGCGACTGGCGATCAGCATCTTCCTGATGCCCTCGCTGTACAGCCTGGTGGCGCGCAAGGACGACCGGCTGCAGGTGTGACCGCGCATCGGCTGCCGCGGCTCGCGGGGCTCAAGTCAGCGTCCCGGCAAGGCCCGCGTACAGGCCCAGTCCCGCGGTCAGCACGATGATGGCGCCGACTGTCACGGCATAGCCGCCCTTGAGCCGGTACGGTTCGGGCAGCACACGCCGGGCCAGCAGGTAGAGGAAGCCCAGCACGATCGGCAGCAGCAGCGCATTCATCACCTGCACGCCCACGCTCAGTTCCACCAGGTCGGCGCCGGAGGCGACCAGCACGCCGCCGAGCGCCAGGATCAGCGCACAGGCGCCGTAGAACCACGGCGCCTCCTGCGGGCGATGTTTCAGGGAATGCTCGAAACCCATCACTTCGCCCAGCGCCCGCGCCGCGGTCAGCGTCACCACGATGGTCGCCACCAGCGCGGCGCCGGTCATGCCCAGTGCGAACATCAGCGTGCCGGCCCAGCGGCCGAGGAAAGGGGTGATCGCCTCGACGATCTGCTGCACCGTGTCCAGCGGTTTGCCGGGCTCCACGCGCCCGATCGTGGCGGCCACCGCGACCAGCACGGCCGCCATCACCGCCTGGGTGACGACCGAGCCGATGGCGGTGTCCCAGCGCGCGGCGCGCAGGTCGGCGACGGTCAGCCCTTTCTCCGCGACCGCCGACTGCTGGTAAAACACCATCCACGGCATGATCACTGCGCCGATGTTCGCCGCGACCAGGTACAGGTAGCGACGATCCGCGAACGGCACGCGCAGGGTCTCGTGCAGCGCGGCCGACAACCCGGGCCTGGCCTGCCAGGCGACGAACAGGAACACGCACTCGAACAGGCCGACCGCCAGCGCAATGCGCTCCACCGTGAGGTAGGAGCCGCGGCAGACCATGACGATAAGCCCCGCCACCACGATCACCATGCTGAGCCAGGCCGGAATGCCGACCAGTGCGCCCACGCCCGCGATGCCGCTCAATTCGGTGATCAGCGCACCCACGCAGGCGAGCAGCAGGGTCGACACCGACACCCACGCCCAGAACCGTCCGAAGTGCCGGCGGATCGCATAGCCATGCCCCTGCCCGGTGAAGATGCCGAGCCGTACGGTGAGCTCCTGCACCACGAACAGGATCGGCACCATCAGCACCTGCAGCCACAGCAGGCGATAGCCCGATTCCGCGCCGCTCTGCGCCGCCGTGATCAAGCTGCCCGCATCGGTGTCCGCCAGCATCACCACCAGGCCGGGACCGGCCACGGCCAGGAAACGCAGCCGGCGCCACCGGCCTGCGCCAGCGGCAGCTGGCTTCCCCGGCACCGGCTCCGTGCGCGGCAAGACCTCGACCGTTCGTGTATCCATGGTCCGGAAAACCCGATATGAGAATGATTCGGGTTTCCAGTATGCACCGGAGGCGCTTTCCCGAGCTGATACAGATCAGGCCGCGCCTGCCCCGCCTGTCCCATCAGGGCGTGGTTCGCCCCCGCTCAGCGTCGCGCGCGGAAGAATTCGCGCAGCATCGTGGCCGACTCCCCGGCCAGCAGGCCGCCCTGCACCTGCAGGCGATGGTTGTGGCGCGGGTCGATCAGGGTGTCGAACACGCTGCCGGCGGCGCCGGTCTTGGGATCGGTCGCGGCGTACACCACGCGGCCGATGCGCGCATGGATCAGCGCCATCGCGCACATCGCGCAAGGCTCCAGGGTCACGTACAAGGTGGCGCCTACCACCCGGTGATTGGTGAGTTTTTCTCCGGCCGCGCGCAGCGCCATCACCTCGGCGTGCGCGGTGGGATCGTGCAGGGTGATGTTGCGGTTCCAGCCCAGCCCCACGATCTCGTCGTTCAGCACCAGCACCGCGCCCACCGGCACCTCGTTCTCGGCATCGCGGGCATGCGCGGCCAGCTGCAGGGCACGGCGCATATAGGCCGTATCCTCGGAGGTGAATGGCTGGCTTGTTTCTTCAATCATTTCAGTGAAATAGAACCATTTCATGAGAAAGCCGGCAGGACGCCGGCTTTCCAGGTGACGCACAAGCGCTTGATTCTACTCACTCCCACTCGATCGTCGCCGGCGGCTTGCCGCTGATGTCATAAACCACGCGAGAAACGCCACGCAACTCATTGATGATTCTGTTGGAAACCCTGCCAAGGAAATCGTACGGCAGCTGCGCCCAATGCGCGGTCATGAAGTCGATGGTCTCCACCGCGCGCAGCGCGATCACCCATTCGTAGGCGCGCGCGTCGCCCACCACGCCCACCGATTTCACCGGCAGGAATACCGCGAAGGCCTGGCTGGTCTTGTCGTACAGGTCGGCCCTGCGCAGTTCCTCGATGAAGATCGCGTCGGCGCGGGCCAGCAGTTCGGCGTATTCCGGCTTCACCTCGCCGAGGATGCGCACGCCCAGGCCCGGGCCCGGGAACGGATGGCGATACACCATCTCACGCGGCAGGCCGAGCTCCACGCCGATGCGGCGCACCTCGTCCTTGAACAGCTCGCGCAGCGGCTCGACCAGCTTGAGCTTCATGTGCTCGGGCAGGCCGCCCACGTTGTGGTGGCTCTTGATGACGTGGGCCTTGCCGGTCTTGCTGCCGGCCGACTCGATCACGTCCGGGTAGATGGTGCCCTGCGCCAGCCACTTCACCTGGCCGTGGCCGGCGGCGGTGACCTTGGCCGACTCCTCGTCGAAGATCTCCACGAACAGGCGGCCGATGATCTTGCGCTTGGCTTCCGGGTCGGCCACGCCTTGCAGCGCCGTGAAATAGCGCTCGGCGGCGTCGACGCGGATCACCTTCACGCCCATGTGCTCGGCCATGGTGGTCATCACCTGGTCGCCTTCCTGCCAGCGCAGCAGGCCGGTATCCACGAACACGCAGGTGAGCTGCTCGCCGATTGCGCGATGCAGCAGCGCGGCGACCACCGAGGAATCCACGCCGCCGGACAGGCCCAGCAGCACGTGGTCTTCGCCCACCTGCGCCCGCACGCGCTCGATCTGGTCCTCGATGATGTTGGCCGCGGTCCACAGCGTGGCGCAGCCGCAGATCTCGGTGACGAAACGCTTGAGCAGCGCACTGCCCTGTTTCGTATGCGTCACTTCGGGGTGGAACTGCACGCCGTACCAGCGCCTGGTTTCGTCCTCCATCACCGCGACGGGGATGCGATCGGTGCTGCCGGTGACCACGAAGCCCGGCGGCGCCTTGCTGACGTGGTCGCCGTGGCTCATCCACACGTCGAGCCGGTGTGCGCCGGCATGGTCGGAGAGGCCGTCGAACAGCCGGCTGTTCGCCACGATGTCCACTTCCGCGTGGCCGAACTCGCGCTGGTCGGCGGCTTCCGTCGCGCCACCCAACTGCGCGGCCAGCGTCTGCATGCCGTAGCAGATGCCGAGAATCGGCAGCCCCGAAGCGAACACTTCCTGCGGCGCCTGCGGCGCACCCGGCAACGTGGTCGACTCGGGACCACCGGAAAGGATGATGCCCTTGGCGCCGAACGCGGCGATCTCGGCTGGCGCGTGATCCCACGCCCAGATCTCGCAGTACACGCCCAGCTCGCGCACGCGGCGCGCGATCAGCTGCGTGTACTGCGCGCCGAAGTCGAGGATGAGGATCTTGTCGCTATGGATGTTGGCGGTCATGAATGGCTGGCCGGAAGCTGGAGTCTGTTGCCGTCATTCCGGCGCAGGCCGGAATCCAGTGGCGAGGCGGCAACCGCCTTGTCCGGCCGCGCCGTGGGTCGCCTGGAGTGCATCCGCGGCAACCGGAACGCATGTGCACTGGATTCCGGCCTGCGCCGGAATGACGCGCGGGAGCGCAGGGACTCCCGCATTCGTCAGGAATTGAGCCGGTAGTTCGGCGCTTCCTTGGTGATCTGGATGTCATGCGGATGCGCCTCGGTGACACCGGCCGAGGTCACCTTCACGAACTGCGCCTTGTTGCGCACGTCGTCGATGGTGGCCGCGCCGAGGTAGCCCATCGAAGCGCGCAGGCCGCCGATCAACTGGTGGATGATGTTGCGCAGCGAACCGCGGTACGGCACGCGGCCCTCGATGCCTTCGGGCACCAGCTTGTCGGCGTCGGCTTCGTTGTCCTGGAAGTAGCGATCCTTGGAGCCGAGCTGCATCGCGCCGATCGAGCCCATGCCCCGGTAGCTCTTGTACGAGCGGCCCTGGAACAGCTCCACCTCGCCCGGCGATTCCTCGGTGCCGGCGAACATCGAACCCAGCATCACGGTGGACGCGCCGGCCGCCAGCGCCTTGGGGATGTCGCCCGAGTAACGGATGCCGCCGTCGGCGATCAGCGGGATGGAGTCCTTCAGCGCGGTGGCGACCATGTCGATCGCGGTGATCTGCGGCACGCCCACGCCGGCCACCACGCGGGTGGTGCAGATCGAGCCCGGACCTACGCCCACCTTCACCGCGTCGGCGCCGGCGTCGCGCAGCATCAGCGCGGCGTCGCCGGTGACGATGTTGCCGGCCACCACCTGCACCTGCGGGAACTGCTTCTTCACCCAGGCCACGCGGTCGACCACGCCCTGCGAATGGCCGTGCGCGGTATCCACCACCAGCACGTCCACGCCGGCCTCGACCAGCGCTTCCACGCGGCGTTCGGTATCGCCGCCCACGCCCACCGCGGCGCCGACCAGCAGCGCCTCGTTGCGGTCCTTGACCGAATTCGGGTTGTCGCGCGCCTTCTGGATATCCTTCACAGTGATCAGGCCGCGCAGCTGGAAATCGTCGTTGACCACCAGCACCTTCTCGATGCGGTGCTTGTGCAGCAGCTGCAGCACTTCGTCCTGGCTGGCGCCTTCCTTCACCGTCACCAGCCGTTCCTGGCGGGTCATGATGTTGCGCACCGGGTCGTCCGGCTTGCGCTCGAAGCGCATGTCGCGGCTGGTGACGATGCCCACCAGTTGCTCGCCCTCCACCACCGGCACGCCGGAGATGTTGTGCGCGCGGGTGAGCTTGAGCACTTCGCGGATCGAGGTGTCCGGACCCACGGTGAACGGGCTGCGGATCACGCCGGCCTCGAACTTCTTCACCAGGCGCACTTCGGCGGCCTGCTGTTCGAGCGTCATGTTCTTGTGGATGATGCCGATGCCGCCCTGCTGCGCCATGGTGATGGCGAGGCGCGCTTCGGTCACGGTGTCCATCGCGGCGGAAACGATGGGGATGTTCAGGCGCAGGTCGCGGGTGAACCGGGTGGAGGTGTCCACGTCGCGCGGCAGCACGGTGGAATGGCCCGGAACGAGGTAAACGTCGTCGTAGGTGAGAGCCTCGGCGAGAATGCGCATGATATGCCCCGCGGCAAAGAGAGGATTATACGCGGCACCGCAGCATGCCGCCAGCGCAGCGGCTGAATGAATCAGCGCGCCGCTTTCGCCTCGGCGGCTTCCAGCGTGTTTTCCATCAACGTGGCCACGGTCATCGGGCCCACGCCGCCGGGCACCGGGGTGATCCAGCTGGCGCGTTCGGCGGCCGGCGCGAATGCCACGTCGCCGACTAGGCGACCGTCGTCGAGCCGGTTGATGCCCACGTCGATCACTACCGCGCCCGGCTTGATCCATTCGCCTTGCACCAGCCCCGGCCGGCCCACGGCGACGATCACGATGTCGGCCTGGCGCACGTGGCCTTCCAGGTCGCGGGTGAACTTGTGGCAGCAGGTGGTGGTGCAGCCGGCGATCAGCAGCTCCAGCGCCAGCGGCCGTCCCACGTGGTTGGATACGCCCACCACCACCGCGTGCTGGCCGCGCACCGGGCGATCGGTGTGGCCAAGCAGGGTCATCACTCCCTTGGGCGTGCACGGGCGCAGGCCGAAACGGCGCAACGCGAGGCGTCCCACGTTCACCGCCTGGAAGCCGTCCACGTCCTTGCCCGGGTCGATGCGGTCGACCAGGGCGTCCTCGTCGATGTGCTCCGGCAACGGCGACTGCACCAGGATGCCGTGCACGGCCGGGTCGGCGTTGAGCCGGTCGATCAGCGCGAACAGTTCGTCCTGCGTGGTACGGGCCAGCAGATCGAAATCGAAGGAGCGGAAACCGACCTGGTGGCAAGCCTTGCGCTTGTTGCGCACGTATACCGACGAGGCCGCATCGTCGCCCACCAGCACCACGGCGAGACCGGGCTCGGCCAGGCCCTGCGCCTTGCGCTCGGCAACGCGCTTGCCGATCCGCTCCAGCAGTTCCTGGGCGATGCGTTTGCCGTCGAGGATGCGTGCGCTCATATTGATGCCAGGCCGGAAGAAGCGACATTATCCAAGCTCCGCTTGCACCGCACAAACGCCACGCCATGGTTGATGCCGTCGCCTCCGTCCCGCCTTCGCTCGCCGACGGCCGCCTGCTGCTGCGGCCATGGCGCGATGCGGATGCCGTCGAGCTGTACGTCGCGGTGCGCGAATCGGTCGCCAGCGTAGGGCGCTGGTTGCCGTGGTGCCGCGCCGACTACGACATGGAACGGGCCCGGGCGTGGACGGCGCATTGCCGCGGAACCTGGCAAACCGGCAGCCAGTTTGCCTTCGCCGTGCGCGACGCGGCCAGCGGCGAACTGCTGGGCGGCTGCGGGCTCAATCAGCTCGACCCGCTGCATCGCAGCGCCAACCTCGGCTACTGGGTGCGCGCTTCGCGCCAGGGCCGAGGCGTCGCTGTCGCGGCCGCCCGGCTGGTGGCGCGCTTCGGCTTCGCCGAACTGGGCCTGATCCGGATCGAGGTGGTCGCCCTGCCCGCCAACCGGGCCAGCCGCCGCGTGGCGGAAAAACTGGGCGCCACGTTCGAGGCGATCGCCCGCCAGCGGCTATGGGCCTGGGAGCGTGCCCATGATGCCGCGGTATACGCACTGATCCCTGCGGACCTCGCTCAGCCGGCAGCGGAACAGAGCTCGGCGATATCTTCGTAACCGGCGAATCGCGCAGTGGCGGCGCAGCCTGGACAACCCGGATCGCGCGGCAGGCGCGTTTCGCGGAAGTGCATGCCCAGCGCATCGAAAGACAGCAGGCGGCCGACCAGCGGCTCGCCCAGTCCCAGGATCAGCTTCAGCGCCTCGGTGGCCTGCAGCATGCCCACGATGCCGGGCAGCACGCCGAGTACGCCGGCCTCGCTGCAGTTCGGCGCCTCGGCGGCCGAGGGCGGCTCGGGAAACAGGCAGCGGTAGCACGGCGAATCTCCGCGACGCGGGTCGAACACGCTGAGCTGCCCGGTGAAGCGCTCCACCGCGCCGTAGACCATCGGCAGGCGCAGCCGCAGCGAGGCGGCGGCGAGCAGGTAGCGCGCGGGGAAATTGTCGGCGCCGTCGATCAGCACGTCATGGCCTTCGAGCAAGCCTTCGACGTTGCCGGCATGCAGGCGTTCGTTGCGCACTTCGATGCGTACGCGCGGGTTCAATGCGTTCAGCGCGATGCGCGCCGATTCGGTCTTGGCCATGCCCACGCGCGCATCGGCATGGATCACCTGCCGGTGCAGGTTGGAACGCTCCACGCGGTCGTCGTCGACCAGGGTGAGCTGGCCCATGCCCGCCGCGGCGAGATACAGCGCGGCGGGGGCCCCAAGGCCACCGGCACCGAGCAGCACGACCTTCGCCGCCGCGAGCTTCGCCTGCCCTGCCTCGCCCACTTGCGGCAAGCGCAACTGGCGCGCGTAGCGTTCTGCCGCATCCGTGTCCAGAGCGGCGGCGCTTATTGGCAGCCCTTCGGCCTTCCAGCGTTCAAAACCGCCAAGCACCGAAGCAACTTCACGGTAACCCATACGTTGCAATGCTTCGGCAGCGAACAGCGAACGCATGCCACTGCCGCACAGCACCAACAGCGGTCGCGTACGATCCGGCTCGATCTGCTCGATACGCAATTCGAGAAATCCACGCGGCAGAACCTGCGCGCCCGTAGGCATGCCAACGGTGCGTTCGCCCTCTTCGCGCACATCGATCAGCAATGCACCCTGCGCCTGGAGCGCCAGCGCTTCGGCAGGCGCGATTTCGGCCACATGGGTGCGCAGATCAGCTAGCCAAGAGTCGCGGGTCAGTTCGTTCATGCGGGCAAGGAATGGATCGACGCAACAGACGGAATCCACACACCGTATCAGACAGCCGAAGGTTCTTCGACGTGCAGCCGGCGCGCCAGGGCGGCATAGGCTTCGCTGGAGCGAAACCGCGCCATGGTAAGCGAAGCATCGTCGATGATCGGGTAATCGCAGGCGCCCGCAGCGAGGAATGAGGCCATCATGCGTACGACACCAATGTCTGGAACCATATCTTCCAGAAAGAGGAACTGCCCGGCCTGATTGATTTCCAGGAATTGGTGCTCGCCGTCGGCATCGATCACGAAATCGAGGCAGCCGAACACCAGGCCCAGCGAGTCCATCAAGGCATGGATGCGTTCCTCCAACGCCGGAGGCAATGTCACCTGCTCCGCGAAGAAGTCATTCTCGAAGACGTGGATCCGCCAATCGGTGTAGGCATCGCCGGAACGGCGCCGCAGACTCGCCGCCAGCAGGCGATTGCCGGCCACCGTGACGCGGATGTCGGCGGTTTTCTCCACATAACGCTGGTAGATACCCGGGCAGAACTCAATCACCTGCGCATCGGGCAAGTTTCCACGATCGAGGATGGTAGTCACCGTACTCCGCCCACCGTTTTCTTGCCACGCATACGGGCGGAAAGCCTTGAATACGACGCGGCCGTCCTGCGCCAGCCGGCGCACCGCCCCGGCATCGTTCCCCATCACAGTCTCGGGAAACGCCAAACCCACCTCACGCGCCGCCACCAGTTGCAGCAGCTTGTTCTCGGCGTTCCGCGCCGCCGCGGGTGCATTGATCCAGAACGAAGGCGCCCACTGTGGCGCCGTCGCCACCAAGTTTTCCTGGAAGCTGCGCCATTCGCCAGCCAAAAAAGCCTGGTCTTCCGGCAGACCAGGTTTCGGCTTGGGTGCTTGCGGGCGACGGTTCCATACCGAAATAGGCAGGTCGCCCGAATCACGCAGCCGTAAATGCGCAGGCCCTATTTCGACAGCAACGTCGCGACCTTGCCAATGCGCCAAACCGTTGCTGTACTCGACCGCCACTCCCATGCGCACGAGAGCCCACTGCAATGCAGCAGCATGCGGATCATCTGCCCCGGCAAGTATGTGGACGGCGCGCGTCATAGGTGGGACTTATCCATCATGTGGCAATGCGCCTTGACGTCAAGGCGCATTGCGTCGGGCAGGTTACTACCGATTGAGCAGCACCCTTAAGAGTCCATGTCCGCGGGGCCATCCATGATGCTGGGCAGGGAGTGTCCGCCGAAGGTAAGCATGGTCATAAAGCCACCTTTACTCGGATCGGCATATCCAACATCAAGTGCCGTGGCGGTAAGCCGGGCGAGTGGGCGGACTGTAGCTGGCGCTGCTTCTGCTTCAATTTTTAGCTGACTCATAAAAGCACTCCGTGATCCGCCGCACGTCGCGGCGGCACCACTATAAATGCATTTATGGGCGCATAAACATTCGTCAGCGCTTGCGTTTTTTCATCTCGCGGATCATGCGCTGGCGCTTGCGCATCTGGCCCTCGGTCAGCACGTTCTTCTTGCCGGCGTAGGGGTTCTCGCCCTCGCGGAACACGATGCGGACCGGCGTGCCTTCGAGCCTGTAGCGCTTGCGGAAGAAGTTCTCGAGGTAACGCTGGTAGGCCGGCGCGATGTGCTTGGTGCGGCTGCCGTGGATCACGATGGTGGGCGGATTGTTGCCGCCGGGATGGGCAAAGCGCAGCTTGGGGGCGTGGCCGCGCACCAGCGGCGGCTGGTAGCTCTGGTAGGCCTGTTCCAGCGTGCGGGTAAGATCGGAGGAGCCAAGCTCCTTCGTGGCGGCGGCGTGCGCGCGCACCACCGCGCGCATCAACTCGCGAAGGCCGGAACCGTGCAGCGCGGAGATGAACACGGTCTTCGCCCAGTCCACGAACTGCAGGCGGCGCTCCAGCGCACGCTGGCACTGCTCGCGCTGGTAGGCATCCAGCCCGTCCCACTTGTTGACCGCGATCACCAGTGCCCTGCCCTCGTCCACCGCATGACCGATCAGGGTGAGATCCTGGTCGGCCAGGTTCTCGCGCGCGTCCACCAGCACCAGCGCCACCTGGGCGGCGGCGATGGATTGCAGGGTCTTGATGACGCTGAACTTCTCCACCGCCTCCTCGACGCGTGCCTTGCGCCGTACGCCGGCGGTGTCGATCAGGGTGTACTTGCGGCCGTCGCGCTCCAGCGGCACGCGGATCGGATCGCGCGTGGTGCCGGCCACGTCGGAGACGATCAGCCGCTCCTCGCCGAGCAGGCGGTTGACCAGGGTGGATTTGCCGGCGTTCGGCCGGCCCACGATGGCGACGCGGATGGAATCGTCGGCGCCGCCGGCCAGTTCCTCGTGGGCGTCTTCCGGCAGCACCGGCAGCAGCGCGGCGATCAGTTCCTCGGTGCCGCGGTTGTGCGCAGCGGACAGCGGCAGCATGGCGGCGATGCCGAAGCGGGCGAACTCGGCCAGCGCGTCGTGCAGATCCAGTCCGTCGGTCTTGTTCACCGCCAGCAGCAGCGGCTTGCCGCTGCGGCGCAGCTCGTCGAGGATGTTGCGGTCCTGCGGCAGCAGGCCGTCGCGGGCGTCCACCACGAACACCAGCGCCTGCGCCTCCTCGATGGCCAGGCGCACCTGCTGCGCGGTGAGCCCGTCGAGCCCCTCGTCCACACCGGACAGGCCGCCGGTATCGACGACCACGAAGGGGCGCGCACCGGTGCGGCACACGCCGTAATGGCGGTCGCGGGTGACGCCCGGCAGGTCGGCCACCAGGGCGTCGCGGCTGCGCGTCAGCGCGTTGAACAGGGTCGATTTACCGACGTTGGGGCGACCGACCAGGGCGACGACGGGCAGCATGGCGAAACATGGTTCCCGGCGGTCAGTGCGAGGAGAGACGATAGGCGCCGATGCGGCCCTTCACGTCCTCGACGTACACGGTGTCGCCCACCACCAGCGGCTGGGCCTGGATCGGCTTCTTCGACAGGCGCTCGCGGGCGGCCAGGGCGCCGTCGCCGGCCTGCAGCCAGTGCACGTAACCGTACATGTCGCCGACCACCACGTAATTGCCCTGCACCGCGGGGCCGGTGAGCCAGCGGTATTCCAGCTTGTCGCTCTTCCACATGTCGGCGCCGCCGCTGCGGTCGAACGCCCACACTTCGCCCTGGTCGTTGACGCCGTAGATGGCGTTGCCGCCGATGGCCAGCGAAGTGTAGGTGGAGAACGGCCGGCTCCACAGCGGACGACCGCTGGGGCCGTCGATCGCGGTGAGATTGCCGTGGTAGGCGGCGGCATACAGCGTACTGCCGTCGAGCAGGATCGCGCCGTCGGCATCGTCTAGGCGCTCGATGTCGGTGCGGCCGTCGCCGTTGGCGAGCTTCTGCTCCCACAGCTTCTCGCCGTTGTCCTCGCGCAGCACGACCAGCTTGCCGTCGTCGCTGCCGATGAACACCACGCCGTTCGCGGCCAGCGGCGGGCTGTTGCCACGCAGGCTGAGCAGCGGCACGTTGCCCTGGTCGTAGACCCAGCGGCGCTTGCCGGTGGCGGCGTCGAGACCGTAGATGCGGCCGTCCTGGGTGCGCGCAATCACCAGGTCGCCGCTGATCGCCGGCGCGGTGATCACCTCGGAATCCAGCTCGGCGTCCCAGCGCGGGCTGCCGTCCTTCGCGCTCATGCCGTAGACATGGCCGTCGAGCGTGCCCACGGCGAGCAGGTCGCCGGCCACGGCCGGGCCGCCGGCATACGAGGCATCGACGCCCTTCCTGTGGCCCAGGCCGAACCAGCCCTTGCTGCTGCGGGTGGTCTTCTCCCACAGCTTCTTGCCGGTGGCCGCATCGAACGCGCCGATCTTGCCGTCGGGGCTGTCGGCGTACAACACGCCATCCACCACCGTCGGACGCAGGCGCAGGCCGCTGCGGCCCGCGCCTTTACCGATGCGTGCAGTCCATACCTTGGTAACCTGCACCGTGGGCGTGAAATGCTTTTCCAGCGGGGTCGGCGGCTCGAGGTTCTTCTTCTTGAACGAGTTGCAGCCGGCCAGCAGGACCAGCGAACCCAAGGCAACCAGCCATACGCTCTTCTTTACCACGGCTTTCATGCACCCTGCTTTCCGGCCACGGCCAGATCGTCGATTTTCATCTGCAGGACGGCATGCTGCGGCGCGTCCTCACCCAATGCCGCCATCGCCGCCTGATAGGCCGTGCGTGCGTCGTCGGCGCGTCCCAGCTTGACCAGCGCATCGCCGCGGAGTTCCTGCTTCAGGCCGGCGTACTGGCCGGCCGGCATCGCCTCGAGCGTGGCCAGCGCGGCCTGGCCGTCGCCCTTGGCCAGCTGCACGCGGGCCAAGCGCAACTGCACCAGCCCCTTCAGCACCGGATCGGTGGCATGCGCCTCGGCCCACTGCAGCGAGGCGACAGCCTTGTCCAGCTGTTTGTCCTGCACTTCCTGCTTCGCGCGGTCGCTGACCGCGAACAGCGCGTACGGCGACTTGGCGTAGTCCTTCATCAACTCGTCGACGAAGGCGGTCGCCGCAGTCGGCTTGCCGCTGGTCAGCGCGACCTGGGCCTGCTGGTACAGGCCGGCGGCCGCGGCCTCGTTGTTCGCCTGGTGCTTGCGCCATTGCTGCAGGCCGAAGATACCGACCAGGCCGATCGCGATGCCCGCGGCGATGGACAGGCCGTTCTCGCGCAGCCATTTCTGGACACGTTCGCTTTGTTCGTAGTCGTCGTATGCGTCAAATGCCATGCTTCACCGTTGGTGGTACCGCGCGCGCGGGGCGCCCGCATGCCGGAGGGCGAGAAAAACGGCCCGCCATCACCCTTCGCCCGGACACGGGCGAAGAATGGGCAAGCATAACCGAAATGGATGGGTCGCAGCGCCTGCGGCGGGCGATCAGAGGCTGGCCGCAGCGGCCTTGCCGTCCGCGATCTGCATGCGGAAATGCGCCACGTTGGCGTGGCGGAAACCGTCCAGCGCCACCGGTTGGCCATCGATGCTCACCTGCGCGCCGACGACGTTGCCGATGCGCACATCCAGCGGCTGTTCGCTGTGCCAGGTCTTGCTGGTGCCGGCGGGCAGCAGGCCGTACTCCAGCTTGGTGCCGTCCTGCCCGATCACCTCGACCCAGCTGGCCGCGCTGAGGTCCAGGGTGAGGCTGTGGCCGCCGGCATTCGCGTCGACCGCCGGAGCGGCGATCTTCGGCGGCTGCAGGTCGTCGCTGCCGAGGTTCGGGAACGGCGCCATCGAAGCCAGCAGCGGCTGCTGGTCCCCGGCCGTCTGTGTGCCCGGCGCCTTCGCCTGGGGCGCCATCGCGGATGGCGCGCTCGGCTTGCCCGGCGCGGCGGCCTGCGCATCCTGCTGCGCTACCGGCGAGGCGTCCAGCGGGGTCAGGTGACTGAGGTCGCGGTCCAGCGTGCTACGCACGCCGAACCAGATGGTGGGTACCGCGATCACCAGGGTCAGCACCACATAGGTGGCGGCGGTGGCGTAGCGGTCGAGCAGGACGCGCGAATGCGGGATGCCGCCGGTGGCCACCAGCGGCGGCTCGGCCTGGCGCAGGCGCGCCTGCTCGGCGCGGATCTCGGTTTCGTCGATACCTAGGTACTGCCCGTACTTGCCGATGTAGCTGGCCAGGTAGACCTTCGAATCGACGCCCTCGTGCTCGCCCTGCTCCAGCTTGCGCAGGATGCGCAGCGGCAACCTGAGCGCATGGGCGCAAGTCTCGAGGTCCGTGCCGCGCGCCTCGCGCGCCGCCCGCAGGCGGCTGCCGAAGGTAATGCCGTGATCGTCGATCACCCGGCTGGCGGCGGAAGCTTCCGTGACGTCCGGCCGTTCGGCCGACAGATCGTGCGCGGCCGAATCCTGGCCGGGCTGGAATGGCTGCTTCGTGGTCATTGACTGCTGGCGATAGGTTTCAGGGCGCGAGCCTGCTCCGAGTCCGGGAACTGGCTCTGCAAACGCCTGAGATAGATCTGGGCTGCGTCCGTATTGCCCAAGCGCGACTCGATATCGTAACCAAGCTTGAGAGCGGCCGCATTGGGTTGGCCCAGCGCGTCGAAGCGCTGGATGAAAGCCCGTGCACGAAACGCATCCCCCTGCCGGTAGAGTACTTCGGCGAGGTGGAAAAGTGCATCGCCATTGCGGGGATTTCGTGCGATTGCGTCACGAAAACTCGCTTCCGCGCCAGCCGTGTCGCCCATCTGCAGCTGGCAGATCCCGGCGTTGGTGAGCGCCACGTCGGGGGTGGCATAGAACGGATCGGCCACCGCCTTGCGGAAATAGCCGATCGACTCCTGCAGCTTGCCGGTGCGGCACAGGAACTGGCCGAGGTTGTTGTTCGGGCCGCCCTTGGTCGGCTCCAGTTCGACCGCCTTGCGATAGTGGACTTCGGCCTCGGGAAGGTTGTTGATCTTCTCGTAGACCACCGCGATCACGGTATGGGCGGGGGCATAGTCCGGATCGAACTTCAACGCCAGCTGCAGCTTGGCCAGCGCGCCTTGCAGGTCGCCGCCAGCGAGATAATGCTGGGCCAGCTCGGTATGGATGCGGGCGGCATCCTGGCGCTGCTGGGCCTTGCTGGTCGCCGGGATGTTGCTGGCGCCCGACTGCCCTCCGGCGTTGTTGTTGCCACCGCTCACCGTCACGCAGCCGGCCAGAGCCAGCGACAGGCCGAATCCCAGCAGTGGCTTACAGCGCATGCGTCTCCCCCAGTTCCAGGCGTTGGCGGATCCCGGCGCTGCGCCGGGTACGGTCGTTCACCTGTCCGGCCAGCTGGCCGCAGGCGGCATCGATATCGTCGCCGCGGGTACGGCGCAGCATGGTGAGGATGCCGGCATTCAGCAACTGGGTCTGGAAGGCGCGGATGGCCTCGGCGTCCGAACGCTCGAAATGCGTTCCGGGGAAGGGATTGAACGGGATCAGGTTGACCTTGCAGGTCGGCAGGCGCCGCATGAAGCGGATCAGCTGCTTCGCATGCTCGGCCTGGTCGTTCACGCCCTTCATCAAGGTGTATTCGAAAGTGATCGAGGTACGCGGCTTGCGCGCGATCCAGCGCTGGCAAGCCGCGGTGAGCTCGGTCAGCGGGTAGCGCTTGTTGATCGGCATCAACTCGGTGCGCAACTCGTCGTTGGCCGCGTGCAGCGATACTGCCAGCGACACGTCGATCACCTCGGACAGCTTGTCGATCCACGGCACCATGCCCGCGGTGGACAGCGTGACGCGCTTGGAGGCCAGTCCGAAGCCCAGGTCGTCGCGCATCAGGCTCATCGCCCGCACCACGTTGTCGAAGTTCGCCAGCGGCTCGCCCATGCCCATCATCACCACGTTGGTGATGCGGCGGTTCTGGTGGGTGACGTTGCCCAGCTGCTTCGCCGCCACCCACATCTGGCCGATGATTTCGGCGGTGCCGAGATTGCGGTTGAAGCCCTGCGCGCCGGTGGAGCAGAACTGGCAGTTCAACGCGCAACCGATCTGCGAGGACACACACAGCGTGCCGCGGGTGGGCTCGGGGATGTACACCGACTCCACCGCATTGCGCGCATCGATGCCCAGCAGCCACTTGTGCGTGCCGTCGGCGGCGGCCTTGTCCAGCAGGGTCTTCGGCGGCCCAACGTGGCAACTCGCCTCGAGCTTGGCGCGCAGCGCCTTGCCCACGTCGGTCATGTTGGCGAAGTCGGACTCGAGGTGGTGGTAGATCCACTTCATCACCTGCTCGGCGCGATACGGCTTCTCGCCGAGCTGCGCGAAGAAATCGCGCAGGCCCTGGCGGTCGAAGTCGAGCAGGTTGACCTTGCCGGCGGCGCCGGGCTGGTCGGGTGAAGTGGCGGATACCTGGGTCATGTCCTTGTTTCAGAGTGCGGCCATGAATGGCCGCTTTTTGATTTTTGCGTTCACAGACGAACGCCTTGGTTCAACTCGTGCGGCCATGGAGGGCCGCCTTTCGATCTCCGCGTTCATGGACGAACGCACAAGTAACGGCTTACCGGCTGTGGATCTCGGTGGCGGCGAAGAAATAGGCGATCTCGACCGCCGCCGTCTCCGCGGCGTCGGAACCGTGCACGGCGTTCGCGTCGATCGAGTCGGCGAAGTCGGCGCGGATCGTGCCCGGCGCGGCTTCCTTCGGGTTGGTGGCGCCCATCAGCTCGCGGTTCTTCAGGATCGCGCCCTCGCCTTCCAGCACCTGGATCATCACCGGGCCCGAGATCATGAAATCCACCAGCGCCTTGAAGAACGGACGCTCCTTGTGCACCGCATAGAAGCCCTCGGCCTCGGCGCGCGACAGCTGCTTCTGCTTGGCGGCGATCACCTTGAGGCCGGCCTTCTCGAAACGGGCGTAGATTTCGCCAATCACGTTCTTGGCAACGGCATCGGGCTTGATGATGGAAAGGGTGCGCTCCAGCGCCATGGGTGTGCTCCGGGGAATCAGGATGGGGGTGATGGTCGGCGTCGTGCCGCGGATCGGCCAAAACCGACTCGGAATGCGGGTTTAGCCTGCGAAGTTTGACAGATTCTATCCCATTCGCAAGCTGATGACGGGCCGGCCGCCCCGATGGTTTGACGGCGGCGAAGCCCCCCGCGTATGCTCAAACGATCGTTTGAACACATCTCCTGGCCACGTGGGAAGACCCGATCCGTGAACCGCTCCGGCTCCACCAAGGAACGTATCCTCGCCGCCGCCGAGACCCTGTTCGCCCAGCGCGGCTTCGACGGCGCCTCGCTGCGCCAGCTGACCGGCATCGCCGGAGTCAACCTTGCCGCGGTCAACTATCACTTCGGCTCCAAGGAAAAGCTGGTCGAACAGGTGTTCCGGCGCCGGCTGGACGCGCTGAACGCCCGGCGCCTGGCCGCACTGGTGAAGGTGGCCGAGCAACCCGGCACCCGGCTGGAGGATGTGCTGGACGCTTTCATCCGCCCCGCGCTGGAGCTTTCCCACGACGACAACGGCGCGCTGTTCATGCGCGTGCTGGCGCGCGCGTTCGCCGAGCACGACGACACCCTGCGCAGATTCCTGTCCGAGAACTATGGCCACGTGATGCGCCAGTTCACCGCCGAATTCGCCCGCCTGCTGCCCACGCTCAGCAAGGCCGAGCTGTATTGGCGCATCGACCTGGTCACCGGCGCGCTGACCCATGCGATGTCCGGTTTCGGCATGATCCAGCGCAAGAGCGACGTCAGCGAAAGCGCCCACCGCGAACAGACCGTCGCCCACCTCGTCCGTTTCGCCGCCGCCGGCCTGCGCGCCGGCACCTGATACCACCCCTTCCGCCGGGCGCCTCCCCTGTCCCGGCTGCCCCACGTATCCGCCTTCCTCCGGAGAATCCAATGACCGCTCCATCCACCCCCACCCCGACGCTGCGCATCCGCAAGGCCGCCGTGCTGGGCGCCGGCGTCATGGGCGCGCAGATCGCCGCGCACCTGACCAACGCCGGCGTCGAGACCGTGCTGTTCGACCTGCCCGCGAAGGAGGGCCCCAAGAGCGGCATCGCGCTCAAGGCCATCGCCAACCTCGCCAAGCTCTCGCCCGCGCCACTGGCCGACAAGAACCTGGCGAGCGCGATCATCCCGGCGAACTACGACGAGGACATGGACCACCTCAAGGATGTCGACCTGGTGATCGAGGCGATCGCCGAACGGATGGACTGGAAGCTGGATCTCTACCGCAAGATCGCCCCGCACGTCTCGCCCACCGCGGTGCTGGCCTCCAACACCTCCGGCCTGTCGATCAACGGCCTCGCCGAGGCACTGCCGGAGGAAATGCGCCACCGCTTCTGCGGCGTGCACTTCTTCAACCCGCCGCGCTATATGCACCTGGTCGAGCTGATCCCGACCAGGCTCACCGACCCGAAGGTGATCGAAGGGCTGGAAGCCTTCCTGGTCACTACCGTGGGCAAGGGCGTGGTGATCGCCAAGGACACCCCGAACTTCATCGGCAACCGCATCGGCGTGTTCTCGATGCTGGCCACCATGCACCACACCGAGCAGTTCGGCCTGGGCTTCGACGTGGTCGATGCGCTCACCGGCCCGGCCGTGGGCCGCCCCAAGAGCGCCACCTACCGCACCGCTGACGTAGTGGGCCTGGACACCATGGCGCATGTCATCAAGACCATGGCCGACACCTTGCCCGACGACCCCTGGCACGCCTACTTCAAGTCGCCGGTGTGGCTGTCCGCGCTGATCGAGAAGGGTGCGCTGGGCCAGAAGAACGGCGCCGGCTTCTATCGCAAGGCCGGCAAGGACATCGTGGTGCTGGATCTGGCAAAGCAGGATTACCGCCTCTCCGAGCAGAAGGCCTCGGACGAGGTCGCCGCCATCCTCGCTATCAAGAACCCGGCCGAGAAGTTCGCCAGGCTGCGCGCCTCCGAGGACAAGCAGGCGCAGTTCCTGTGGGCGACCTTCCGCGACCTGTTCCACTACACCGCTTACCACCTGGCCGACATCGCCGACACCGCGCGCGACGTGGACTTCGCGATACGCTGGGGCTACGGCTGGAAGCTCGGCCCGTTCGAGACATGGCAGGCCGCCGGTTGGCAGCAGGTGGCGAAGTGGGTGCAGGAGGACATCGACGCCGGCAAGGCAATGAGCAAGGCGCCGCTGCCCGCGTGGGTGCTCGACGGCCGCGACGGCGTGCACGGCAAGGCCGGTTCGTATTCGGCCAGCGCCAACGTCGACAAGCCGCGCTCCGCCCATCCGGTCTACGCGCGCCAGCTGTTCCCCGATCCCATCCTGGGCGAGAAGTTCGACCAGGGCAGCACCGTGTGGGAGAACGACGGCATCCGTCTATGGACGCTGGGCGACGACGGCGTGGGCATCCTCTCGTTCAAGACCAAGATGCACACGGTCAACGACCAGGTGCTCGACGGCATCCAGCACGCCATCGGCCTCGCGGAAGAAAAGCTCAAGGCCGTGGTGATCTGGCAGACCGGCGAGCCGTTCTCCGCCGGCGCCGACCTCAAGGGCGCGCTGGGACTGCTGCAGGCCGGCAAGTTCGACGACTTCGAAAAGATGGTCGCCAACTTCCAGCGCACCAGCATGCGCATCAAGCACGCAATGGTGCCGGTGGTCTCCGCGGTGCGCGGCCTCGCACTGGGCGGCGGCTGCGAATTCCAGATGCACTCGGCGCGCACCGTGGCCGCGCTGGAAAGCTACATCGGCCTGGTCGAGGCCGGTGTGGGCCTGCTGCCCGCCGGTGGTGGCCTGCACGAACTGGCCGTGCGCGCCGCCAAGGCGAATCCGTCCGATCCGTTCGAGGCACTGAAGAAGGTGTTCGAGACGGTGGCGATGGCCAAGGTTTCGCCCAGCGCGATCGAGGCGAAGAACATGGGCCTGCTGCGCGACAGCGACGTGGTGGTGTTCAACGCCTACGAGCTGCTCTACGTGGCGAAGCAGGTGGCGCTGTCGCTGGCCGAGTCCGGCTGGCGTCCGCCGCTGTACCAGCGCGCCGTCCCGGTCGCCGGCGACGTGGGCCGCGCCACCTTCCAGGCCTCCCTCGCCAACCTGCAGGCCGGCTACTTCGCCTCCGAGCATGACGTGGCCATCGCCACGCGCATCGCCGACACCCTGTGCGGCGGCAACGTCGAACGCGGCTCGCTGGTGGACGAGGAATGGCTGCTGGAACTGGAGCGCAGGCACTTCGTGGAGCTGGCGAAGACCGAGAAGACCCAGGCGCGCATCGCCCACACCATGAGCACCGGCAAGCCGCTCAGGAACTAACCAGACCTCACCAGCGCGTCATCCCGGCGAAGGCCGGGATCCAGTGGCGAAAACCGATCACTGTCGAAACTGGATTCCGGCCTGCGCCGGAATGACGAACAAAGAAACCAAGACGCGTCGCCGCATACCTGCGCGACGCCACGGAGCAAAATCCCATGACCAAGCAAGTGCAAGACGCCTACATCGTCGCCGCCACCCGCACCCCGGTCGGCAAGGCGCCGCGCGGCGTGTTCCGCAACACCCGCCCCGACGACATGCTGGCCCACGTCATCAAGGCGGTGCTGGCGCAGGCGCCGGGCATCGACCCGCACGAGATCGCTGATGTCATCATCGGCTGCGCCATGCCCGAGGCCGAGCAAGGCATGAACGTGGCGCGCATCGGCCTGCTGCTGGCCGGTCTGCCCGACACCGTGCCCGGCGTCACCATCAACCGCTTCTGCTCCTCCGGCCTGCAGGCGGTGGCGATGGCCGCCGACCGCATCCGCCTCGGCGAAGCCGAGCTGATGCTGGCGGGCGGCACCGAGAGCATGAGCATGGTGCCGATGATGGGCCACAAGATCGCGATGAACCCCGCGATCTTCAGCAACGAGCACATCGGCATCGCCTACGGCATGGGCATCACCGCCGAGAACGTGGCCAAGCAGTGGAAGGTCGGCCGCGAGGCGCAGGATGCGTTCTCGGTGGAAAGCCATCGCCGCGCGCTGGCCGCCCAGGCCGCCGGCGAATTCAACGACGAGATCAGCCCGTTCCAGCTCGACGACCGCTACCCCGACCTCGCCACGCGCGGCATCAAGACCGACAGCCGCACCATCAAGGATGACGAAGGTCCGCGCGCCGGCACCACGCTGGAGGTGCTGGCCAAACTCAAGACTGTGTTCCGCAATGGCCAGTTCGGCGGCACCGTCACTGCCGGCAACTCCAGCCAGATGTCCGATGGCGCCGGTGCCGTGCTGCTCGCCAGCGAGGCCGCATTGAAGAAGTACAACCTCAAGCCGCTGGGCCGCTTCGTGGGCTTCTCGGTGGCCGGAGTGCCACCGGAGATCATGGGCATCGGCCCGAAGGAAGCGATCCCGAAGGCGCTTAGGCAGACCGGCATCAGCCAGGACCAGCTGGACTGGATCGAGCTCAACGAAGCCTTCGCCGCACAGGCGCTGGCGGTGATCGGCGACCTCAGGCTCGATCCCGCCAAGGTCAACCCGCTGGGCGGGGCGATCGCGCTCGGCCACCCGCTGGGAGCCACCGGCGCAGTGCGCATCGCCACCCTGCTCCACGGCATGCGCCGCCGCAAGCAGAAATACGGCATGGTGACTATGTGCATCGGCACCGGCATGGGCGCGGCCGGCGTGTTCGAGGCGCTCTGAACTTCTGCGTCCCGCCGGCGAATGCCGGTGCCCAGCGCTTCCCATGGGGGAAACGGCGTCGCGGCACGACGGCGCCGTTTCCTGCGGGAGGCCTGTTGGCGAACCGTGGACGCCAGGTCGTCGATCGGCGCCGGATGATTCGCCCTGTTGTCCCGCGTATTTCGCACCCTTCCCGCATGGCGGCAATGGCCAGTCATCCGTGGGACCGCGCGGGTCCCAGGCTCACTCGTGCCGCAACTTGCCCACGATGCGCTGCCACAACGAGGGCCTGGCTTCTTGCTGTTGGGGTGGCGCAGCGGGTGGCACATAGCCCGGCTGCATCGCCTGGCAGTCCGTGTAGAACGGTTGTGTGAGTTTTCCTGCCTGCGATGGTGCGACCCAGAAACCCATCCGGACCGGACTGCCGGTGATCTCGATCCAGGCGGCCAGCGAGCCACTGTTCAACAGCTGGGCGAGTCGTGCGAACGGCATCGTGCGCTGGAACACCAGCGCGCCGCCTTCCGCCTGCGGGCGCTTGCCCAGCCGCGGCTGCCAGGCCTGCCCGCCCACCTCGAAATAGGCATACATCGCGCGCGCAGCCAGATCCCCGGCGCGTTCGCCGCCCAGGGCGTAATGCGCGGTCAGGGTGACCTGGCCGGGCGCGCATTGCAGGGCGATCTGGTTCTGGTTGCCACGCACCGTCTGCGACAGCAGCAGTTCCGGCGCGTCCCCGGGCGCCTTCTGGTAGGACACCGCCAGCGGCAGGCGACCATTGTTGGCCACCTGCGCGGGCACCAGTTTCTCCGTATTCCACCAGGCGATGCCGTTCACGACCAGGTTGCCCACCTGCCTGAGCTGCTCCGGGCGCACGTCCATCGCGGCGACGTAGCCACGAAGATCCGGCGGCGATGGCGCACCAGGCGTGGCGCCTACGCTGTCGGGCAGCAGGTTCTGGTGCAGGCCGATGCGGTCGGCGCCGCTGGGCGACCAGCGGTACACGCCTCCCAGCCAGGCGTAGGCACAGGCATCCAGGCAGGTGGCCGGGCGCGCCGGCGGCCCCGCCGTGCGCCAGCTCCCGGTGCGCCAGGTACCCAGGTGGGTATTGAAGCGTGCGGCGCGGAACAACCTGCCGAGCTCCATGCCCGCGGCGACGTCGCCGTCGGACGAGTCGAGGTAGACGTCCGTACCCGCCAAGACCCGGCCCGATTGCAGCAGCTGCCGCACCTGCTCCACCGCGGCGGCATTGATGGTACCTGCCAGATAAAGCTGGGGCGCCTTGGCGATGCGCAGGGTCATGCGATCGCTGCGGATGTGCACCGCAAGCGGGCCGTCAAAACCTGGGGATGATTTCGCCACGGCCGGGACCGCCAGCACACAGCCGGCTACCGCCAACAGCAGCCTCGCACCACTGGAAACAGGCGAATCGGGCAAGGTCACACGCCTTGAGGGGGACAAGAGGCGAAGTGTCGCGCACTCGCGCTGGGTCTTGCATGAACGCTTTCAGCGCAGCTGGCTGTCCTTGCTGCCGCGGCGGTTGTAGAGGTTGGCTGCGCGTTCGGCATCCTGCGCCTGCTGGCAAGCCACGCACAGGCGCACGCCGGGCACGGCCTGGCGGCGCGCCTCGGGAATCGGCGTATCGCATTCCTCGCAACGGGCCAGGCCCGGACCGCCCTTCAGCTGGCTGCGCACACGCTGCACCGCATCGGCGACGGTGGCGTCGATCTGGTCCTGTACCGCGCCGTCGCCGGCCCATCCGGTAGCCATGGGAACCTCCACCCACTTAACTTGTGGCTGATCCTGGAATATGCGGCCGCCGCGGCCGGATTTCCAGCATCGGCGCGGCTTGATCCAGGTCAGCGCACGCCGGACGCCGGTGGCTAGGATGCGTCCAGGGCAACAGGAACACCGGCACTCGCCATGGGCATGTTTCAACTCGCCTGGTTGCGGAAACTGATCGATGAACCGGTCGGGCGCCACGCACCCAGCCCCGGTTCGCCCGTCGCGGTGCGCTTCGCACCGGAGCCGGTGCTGATCGTCTGTGCCTCGCAGACCGGCGTGGCCGAAGATCTGGCCGAAGCCACCCATGAACAGTTGCGCGCCGCCGGCATCGAAACACGCATGGCGGATCTGGAAACATTGGACCGGGCGACACTGGAATCCACCAGGCAGGCATTGTTCCTCGCCAGCACTGCATACGACGGCGACCCGCCGGACATGGCCGAGACCTTCCGCCGCGAGGCGATGGCTCGGCCTGCGGCGCTTGCCCATTTGCACTACGGCCTGCTGGCACTGGGCGATCGCGGTTACGACGACTTCTGCGCCTTCGGTCGCGCACTCGACGCATGGCTCCAGGTCGGCGGTGCGCAAGCGTGGTTTCCACGCATCGAGGTGGACGACGAGGATGCCATCGCACTGGAACATTGGCATGCCCGGGTCGCGGCACTGGCCGCTGCCGCCACGCCACAACCCGGCGGAGCCTTCCCGGCGCGGAGGCCCGTATGAGCGCGCCGCTCCCTTCCAGTCTGCGCGAACGCCTGGGCGCGGCGCGGCCGTTCCTGCTGACAGCCCTGGCCGCGCTGCTGGCCGCCGGTTTCACCGCCGCGGCGATCGCGCACGCACCGACCCACCCGCTGGTGTGGATGGTGGCCTACCTGGTGCTGGTGGCCGGCGTGGCGCAAGGCGTGCTGGGATTGGGCCAGGCCCTGCTGCCGGCAAGGCCGCCCGCGCCGTACTGGCGTACCGGCGAATGGCTGCTGTTCAACGGCGGCAACGCCGGGGTGATCGCTGGCACCCTGCTGGTTTCGCCGGGGCTGGTCGCCACCGGCACGGCGCTGTTCGTGGCCTCCCTGCTGGCCTTCCTGATCGGCGTGCGTGATGGCGCGGGCCGGGGCTGGCTGCTGCATGCCTTCCGCGCCGTGCTGGCAGTAACCTGCCTGGGCGCCTGTGTGGGCCTGGCGCTGTCAGTGTCCGGCGTGGCGACCTGATGAAGCATCCGGCATCCCTGCGCCGCAAGCAGGAGATGGGATGTTCCAATGGCCACGCAGAAACAATCCGTTCGCCGCATGGCGGTTTTCCCGCGGCATATTCGCCCTCATGCTGTGCCTATCCATTCAGAGGGCTTTCCCATGATCGAACGCAGGCCTTTCGACCGCCTCGGCGGCGCCGACCACGGCTGGCTGAAGGCAAAGCACCATTTCTCATTCGCCGGCTACCACGATCCCGCGCGCATGGGCTGGGGCGCGTTGCGCGTGTGGAACGACGACACCATCGCGCCGCACACCGGCTTCCCGCCGCATCCGCACGCCGACATGGAGATCATCACCTATGTGCGCGAGGGTGCGATCAGCCATCAGGACAACCTCGGCAACAAGGGGCGCACGGTGGCCGGCGACGTGCAGGTGATGAGCGCGGGCAACGGCATCACCCATGCCGAATACAACCTCGAAGACGCGACCACGCGCATCTTCCAGATCTGGATCATCCCCGCGGCGCACGGCCAGGCGCCATCGTGGGGTACCCGGCCGTTTCCCAAGGGCGAACGGGCCGGACGCTTCGTGACGCTGGCCAGCGGCATTCCTGGCGACGACGGCGCGCTGCCCCTGCGTACCGATGCCCGCGTGTCGGGCGCCACGCTGAAAGCCGGCGAGACGACGGAATACGCGATGGCGCCGGGCCGCTACGGTTACCTGGTGCCGGCCAGCGGTGCGGTGGAATTGAACGGCGTGAAGCTGGATGCACGCGACGGTGCGGCGATCCGCGACGAACGCAGCCTGCGCGTCACCGCGCTGGAGGATGCCGAACTGGTGCTGGTGGACGTCGCGCCATGATTCGGCGTTCCGGCGGAGCAACGGCGGCGCCCACCATGCAAGCCATCGAGATCACCCGCTTCGGCGCGCCGGAGGTACTGCAGCTTGCGCAACGCCCACGACCGGTACCCGGTCCGGGCGAGGTGCTGATCCGCGTGGCGGCCTCCGGCGTGAACCGGCCGGACGTACTGCAGCGGCAAGGGAAATACGCACCGCCGCCAGGCGCCTCCGACCTTCCGGGCCTGGAAGTGGCCGGGGTCCTGGTCGAGGGTGACTTCGGCGACGACAACCCGTTCGGACTCAAACCCGGCGACGCGGTGTGCGCCCTGCTCACGGGCGGCGGCTATGCGGAATACGCGGTGGCGCCGCTGCTGCAATGCCTGCCGGTGCCTGCGGGTTTCTCGATGATCGAGGCCGCGGCGCTGCCGGAAAATTTCTTCACCGTGTGGGGCAACGTGTTCGTGCGCGGCCGGCTTGGCCATGGCGAGGGCGGCGCACGGGAAAGCCTGCTGGTACAGGGCGGCTCTAGCGGCATCGGCGTCACCGCGATCCAGCTCGCGCGCGCGTTCGGGCATCGCGTGTTCGCCACCGCCGGCAATGCGGAGAAATGCGCCGCGTGCGAGAAGCTCGGCGCGGAAAAGGCGGTCAACTACCGCACACAGGACTTCGTGGCCGAGACAAAGCGGGCCACCGGCGGACGCGGCGTGGACGTGATCCTCGACAACGTGGCCGGCGGCTACATCCCGCGCGAACTGGACACCCTGGCTGAAGGCGGCCGGCTGGTGGTGATCGCCACCATGGGCGGCTGCGAAGCACGCATCGACGCCGCTCAGCTGATGCGGCGCCGGCTCACCGTCACCGGCTCCACCCTGCGCAACCGGCCGGTCGCCTTCAAGGCCGGTCTTGCCCGCCAGTTGCAGCATGAAGTCTGGCCCCTGCTGGAAGCGGGCAAGGTGCGGCCGGTGATCCACACTGTGCTGCCTGCCCGCGAGGCAGCCGGCGCGCACGCGCTGATGGAAAGCAGCGCCCATATCGGCAAGATCATGCTGGCCTGGGATGCCTGATCTCGCCGATCTTCCCGCCCATTCAACGGAGCGCGCATCATGCAGGCTGAATTCTGGTTGCAACGCTGGCGCGAGGGCCGCACCGGTTTTCACCGCGACACGCCGATGCCATTGCTGCTGCAACACTGGAGCGCACTGGCGCTACCGAAAGACAGCCGCATACTGGTGCCCTTGTGTGGCAAGACGCTGGACATGCTCTGGCTCGCCGAACAGGGGCTCCGCGTGCTGGGCGTGGAGCTGTCGCCGTTGGCGGTGGCGCAGTTCTTCTCCGGGCACGGCCTCGTGCCCAGACGCCACGAATCGCCGATGGGCGTGCACTACGTGGCGGGCGACATCGAGATCATCCAGGGCGACGTGTTCGCGCTGGACGATGCCACCCTCGCCGGCTGCGGTGCGGTGTACGACCGCGCCGCCGTGATCGCCCTGCCTCCGCCGATGCGCGAGCGCTACGCGCGAAAACTCTACCGCCGCCTGCCTGCGGGCTGCCGCGGCCTGATGATCACGCTGGAGTACCCGCAGCACGAGATGGACGGGCCGCCGTTCTCGGTCGAGGGCGGCGACGTCGCCGCGCTGTTCGGCGGCGATTGGGACATTGAGCTGCTGGAACGCCGCGACATTCTCGCTTCCCAACCGGCCTTCCGGGAGGAAGGCGTGACGGCGTTGCACACCAGTGTCCACCGCCTGCAGCGCAGGCCTTGATCGGCGGCAACCAGGGAAGGAACCGGGCCCGGCCGGGTGGCGGGGGACCGGCGCTGGCGTGACCGTTTCCCCGTACCGGCGCCGCCGCGACAGCGCGCGGCGACAGGCCTGCGCATGTCAGCGGTTCAGATAGCGGACGTTGTGCTCGGTGCGCTGTTCGCTTCCCTTGCAATTGCGGCGCAGCTCCTCGTAGGGCGTCAGCTGCCGGTGCAGCCACTCGCGCATCTGCGGACCGAACAGGTTCTCGACTTTCCGTTTCGCCTGGCCCGGCAGGCCACTCACCGCATCGCGTTTCCACGGTTCGCTGCCCAGGTCGGCAATCGCCCGGTCGCAGCCCGCGTCGAGTTCGGCCACGGCGTCGAGGTGCAGGAAGGCGCACAGACGCTTCCATTCACGATGCGTGTCGCGGGTCAAGTCGTCAAGGAACACGAAGTGGTGATGCGGTTGCCGCGCATAGGCACGGTGAATCTGGGCCGCGCGGTTCCATCGTCGCGACCACTGCACAGTGCCGCCGCCGAAGGCATTGTTGTTCTCATAGCGCAGATTCGCATCCGCGATCGAGGCCAGCACATCCTCGCCGGGCCGGATGACATGCACGAAACGTGCGTCCGGCACGTGATGCTCGATCTCGGGGATGTAGAGCAGGTGATATGGCGTTTTCTCGATCCACGCCGTGCGCCCCTCGGCCTGCGTGCACGTGTCGAGCAGATCGACGAAACGGCGCACGCAGCTACCGGTGCGCAGCGGCCAGTGCAATCGCTTCGCCTCGCATGCCAGGCGCCGCTGCAGCGCGTCCAGCGCCACGTATGCCCGCTTGTGCGCGAACCCCATGCGCTGCCGGAAGCGCCGCCGCGGCGGCCTGGCGTCGCGGTCGCCCCAGCGCCACCGGATCTCTCCGTACAGGTGCTCGAAGAACGCCGTCTCCGGCAGGGTCAGCACGGCCGGATGCCGGGCCAGCATGGCTTGCACGAGGGTGGTGCCGGAGCGCGGACAGCCGACGATGAAGATGCGCTGCATGGGTAAGGCCTCCCCTGTACTGGTGCCTGTGACACAACATCTGGCCCCCTCCCAACGCACAATCTTGCACAAGGTTGACACCGAATTGCAAAAGCAGCGGCGCGGCGCACCGAGCGCGGCGGTTTCACCGCATCTCGACCAAGGTGCAACGGAGCGCGACGGGCACGTTTGTTACGCTACGCGATCCATCGCGGAGAGGCCCGGACATGGCGCCAGACATCCATACCATCGACACCGGCTTCGTGCGGCCGCGCTTTGACGCGGCCTATCTCATCGTGGAGCGCGGCCGCGGCGCCTTCGTCGACTGTGGCACCAATTTCGCGGTGCCGCGGATGCTGGCCGCATTGGACACTGCCGACCTCGCCCCCGCGGACGTCGATTGGCTGATCCTCACCCATGTGCATCTGGACCACGCCGGCGGCGCCGGCGAACTGATCGCGCGCCTGCCGAACGCCAGGCTGGTGGTGCATCCACGCGGTGCGCGGCACATGATCGACCCTTCGCAGCTCTGGGCTGGCGCCAGCGCGGTATACGGCGAGGACGTGATGGAATCGACCTACGGCCGTTTGCGCCCGGTGCCCGCCGGACGCGTGGTCGAGGCGGCGGACGGACATGTCGTCGATCTCGCCGGACGCCTCCTGCGCTGCCTCGACACGCCGGGCCACGCGAAACATCATCTCACCGTGCACGACGTGCGTACGAACGTCTGCTTCACCGGCGACGTGTTCGGCCTCTCCTACCGCGATTTCGATACTGCGGCCGGCCCGTTCATCCTGCCCACCACCTCGCCGGTGCAGTTCGACCCCGAGGCCCTGCACGCCTCGATCCGCCGCCTGGTCGCGCTGGCCCCCGCGGCGATGTACCTCACGCACTACGGCCGCGTCGGGGACGTGGCGCGCCTGGCCGCCGATCTGCACGCACAGATCGACGCGATGGTGGCGATTGCCCGCGCCGCACACGGCAGGCCCGATCGCCACGCCGCATTGACCGAAGCACTGACCAGCCTCTATGCCGAACGCGCCGCCGCACACGGCTGGATGCAGGGGCGCGGGGCGCTGGCAATGCTGCTTGGAATGGATATCGAGTTGAATGCACAGGGACTGGAGGTATGGCTGGATCGCCCATAGACCCTTCTGCCGCGCGGCTTTTGCCGGCGCGATCGCAAGTGCCCGTTCAATATGTCCGCGTGGCCCGTTACGCGGACATATTGAACAGGTTCTAGGACGCCAGACGCTTGCGATACATGTGTTGCGTCTTGATCCGCGAGAATCCCAGGCTCCCGTAGAACGCATGCGAGCCCTCGCGCGCCACGTTGGAACGCACCCCGATCGCATCGAAACACTGCGCAAGCGCCCATCGCTCGGCATCTGCCACCAGTGCGCGGCCGACCCCGCTGCCGCGTGCCGAGGCATCCACCACCAGGCCGACGATCTCGACGAATTCGCCCGATTCCAGCGTATGCCGGCGCTCGACCGCGACCCAGCCAAGCAAGCCGCCGTGCCCGCCTTGCGCCACCACGACCCTGTATTGCGGCGACGACAGCAGCGAATGCAAGCGCACGCGCATCGCAGCGGCATCCACCGGATAGCCCAGCTCGCCAGCCAGGCGCGCGATCTCCGCGGCATCCTCGATGCGCGCCGGGCACAGTGCGGCCATGTCAGGCCAGCCTCGTGCCATCCGGCACCCGGCGCTCGATGGCGGTGAGCACCACGCCATCGGGCGTGGGGAAGCCGGTGAGCAGGAACTGCGAACGGAACGGGCCGATCTGCTTCTCGGGGAAATTGATCACGCCTACGACCTGGCGCCCGAGCAACTGCTCGGCGCTGTAGAGCGCGGCGATCTGCGCACTGGTCTTCTTCTCGCCATAGGGGCCGAAATCCACCCATACTTTCCACGCCGGCTTACGCGCCTCGGGAAAGGCCTCCACCCTGGTGACCGTGCCGGCCACGACCAGCACCTTCTCGAAATCGGCCCAGCTGATTTCCGTTGTCGTCTCGCTCATCCTTCCAGCCTCGTCTTGAATCCGTCACGCGCCTGTTGCCACCAGTAGCTGCACTGCGCGGCGAGCAGGCCGAGCGGTTTGTGCGTGCTGGCTAGGCCGTAGTCCGCGAACTCGCGCCAGCCATCGTCGCCTTCGGCGATGGCCGCAGCCAGCAACTCGCCTGCGGCACAGGTGGGCGCCAGTCCATGGCCGCCAAAAGCCTGCGCCCACCACAAACCGGTGTCCCCGCCTTCGCCGCGGCCAAGCTGCGGCATCTGGTGGCGCGCATAGCTCATCAGGCCCGACCAGGCATAGTCGATCTTCGCATCCCGCAGTTGCGGGAACACCCGTAGCAAGTCACGCCTGAGCAGGCGTTGTACCGCGTGCGGCTGGCGGTTGCGGACCGAAATCCGGCCGCCCCATAGCAAACGCGTGTCCGGCAGCGGGCGGTAGTAGTCGAAGGCGAAGCGCGTGTCGTATACCGCAGCCCGCGTCTGCAGGCATTCGGCGAGACGATCGCCCAGCGGCTCGGTGGCCATCACGTAGGTGGCGATGGGCAGCACCGCGCGGTCGATCGGCTTGTGCAGGCCGGCGAGGTAGCCGCCGCAGGCCAGCACCACCTGCTCGGCCAGCAATTCGCCATGCGGCGTACTGAGCAGCCAGCGCGAACCTTCGCGCTGCAGTCGCCACACCTCGCTCTCCTCGTGGATGCGCACGCCCTGCCCGCTTGCCGCGGCCGCGAGGCCGATGGCGTAGTTGAGTGGATGCAGGTGCATCGCGTTGCGCTCGTACAGGCCGTCGTGATAACGCCCGCTCAGCACACGGGTGCGCAGCTCCGCCTGCGGCAGCCACTCCCAATGCGCATCGTAATGCTCGGCCAGCAACTGCTGGCGCCTGCGCAACACCCCGGGATCGCGGAACCAGTTGGCCCAGACCACGCCTGCGTCGACGGCGTCGCAGCTGATGGCGTATTTCGCCACGCGTTCGCGGATGCGCTGCACTGCCGATGTGGTGAGTCCGAACAGCGCACGGGCACGCGCTGCGCCAAGCTGGTCGAGCAAAGCACGTTCGCCCAGCGAATAACCCGCGAACACGAAGCCGCCATTGCGGCCGGAGGCGCCGAAACCGACTTGCTCGCGTTCCAGCAGCACCACGTCGCGCACGCCGCGTTCGGCCAGTCCCAGCGCGGTATTCAGCCCCGCATAACCGCCGCCGACGATGGCGACGCGTGTTTCCTGCCGCCCCTGCAATGGCGGATACGCCTCGTACGGCGTGGCCGTGGCGCGATAATACGACGGAACCGCTGGTTGCTTCATACCCTGGCGCCCCTGTGCGACAGTGAAGCATCCGAGCATAACGGGGATTGCGGCGGCGTGCTGCGGCACGCCGCCGCGTGGCAGTCGATCAGAGCCCGGCCGCGATCTCGCGCACCACTGGCGCCAGCGCCGGATCCTGCAACGCCATGTGCATGGTGGCACGCACCAGGCCGGCCTTGTTGCCGCAGTCGAAACGGGTGCCCTCGAACCGGTACGCCAGCACCTTGCCGTGTTCCTTGAGCAGCGCCTCGATGGCGTCGGTCAGCTGGATTTCCCCGCCGGCGCCCGGCGTGGTGCGCTCCAGCAGCTCGAAGATGCGTCCCGGCAGTACGTAACGGCCCACCACGGCGAGATTGGAAGGCGCCTCGGCGGGCCTGGGCTTTTCCACCATGTGGCGGATGCTTGCGCTGCGCTCGTCCAGCGGCGCGGCGTCGACAATGCCGTACTTGTCGGTCTGCTCGTGGGGCACTTCCTCCACCGCGATCACGCCAGCACCTTCGCGCTCGCCTACCTCGGCCATCTGCCGCAAGGCGCCCTTGCCGGCACCATTCCAGATCAGGTCGTCCGGCAGCATCACGCCGAACGGCTCGTCGCCGACCACCGGCTTGGCGCACAGCACGGCATGCCCCAGGCCCAGCGCCTCGGGCTGGGTGACGAAGATCGCACGCACATGGCGCGGCAGCGTGCCCTGCACCAGCGCGAGCAGTGCGTCCTTGCCCTTTTCCTGCAGCTTCGCCTCCAGCTCGTAGGCCTTGTCGAAATAATCGGCGATGGCGTGCTTGTAGCGGTTGGTGACGAAGATCAGCGTGTCGGCGCCGGCATCGACGGCTTCATCCACCGCGTACTGGATCAGCGGCTTGTCCAGCACCGGCAGCATCTCCTTGGCCACCACCTTGGTGGCGGGCAGGAAACGCGTGCCCAGACCGGCCACGGGAAACACCACCTTGCGCAACGGTTTGCTCACTCACTTCTCTCCTGTTTCCTGGCGGCGGATCGAGACCACGTTGTCCGGCTGCACCGTTTCGCTCCAGCGGAACGCGGGCAACAGGCCGGACACGCAACGCCGCAATTCATCGTCGTCGTCCACGGCCACCGCATCGGCGGCCCTGCGCATCATCGCCTGCAACAGCTCCCACGGTACCTGCCGGTGCTGCGCCAGGAAGATCTTGGCGTGCGTGGTGGCGCTGTACTGCTCCAGCGGATGGAACAGTTCCTCGAACAGCTTTTCGCCCGGCCGCAGGCCGGTATAGACGATGGGGATCTCGCTGCCCGGCTTCTTGCCGGCGAGCCGGATCATCTGTTCGGCGAGGTCGCGGATCTTCATCGGCTCGCCCATGTCCAGCGCGAAGATCTCGCCGCCCTTGCCCAGGCTGGCCGCCTGCAGGATCAGCTGGCAGGCTTCGGGAATGGTCATGAAGTAGCGCGAGACCTCCGGATGGGTCACCGTGACCGGCCCGCCCTCGCGGATCTGCTGGCGGAACAGCGGCACTACCGAGCCGGCCGAATCGAGCACGTTGCCGAAGCGCACCGTGATGTAGCGGGTGTCGGCGTGCGCATCGAGGTTCTGGCACCAGATCTCGGCGATGCGCTTGCAGGCACCCATCACGCTGGTGGGATTGACCGCCTTGTCGGTGGAGATCAGCACGAAGCACTCCACGCCGGCCTCGCGCGCGAGGTTGGCCATGGTGTACGTGCCCAGCACATTGTTGAGGAAGGCCGCACGCAGCTGCCCCTGCAGCATCGGCACGTGCTTGTAGGCGGCGGCGTGGAACACCACCTGCGGTTGCGCCGCGGCCAGCACCTTGCGCATCAGCACGCTGTCGCCGCAACTGGCCAGCACGCTTTCGAGCAACAGGTCCGGATAATTCGCCCGCAGCTCGCGGGTGATCCGGTAGAGGTTGTATTCGCTGTGGTCGACCACGATCAGCGACTGCGCGCCCAGCCGCGCCACCTGGCGGCACAGTTCCGAACCGATCGAACCGCCACCGCCGGTGACCAGCACGCGGCGACCGCCGATCGTCTCGCGGATCGCGGTCCAGTCCAGCACTACCGCGTCGCGGCCGAGCAGGTCCTCGATCGCCACTTCCTTGATCTCGTTGAACTGCGCACGGCCGGCGACCACGTCCTCCAGCCGCGGGATCGTCCGGTACGGCAGGTCGCTGGCGTCGCACAAGGCCACCACCCGGCGCATCTCGCTCACGGAAGCGTTGGGCAGGGCGATCAGCAGCATCTCCACCGCCGCCTCGCGGGCGATCTCGGACAACTGGTCGAACTGGCCCAGCACCGGGTGGCCATTGATGCTGGCGCCGCGCAGCGCGGCGCGGTCGTCGAGGAATCCAACCACCACGTAGCCGCCGTCACGCCGGAGATCGCGCGACAGCACTTCGCCGGCGCGGTCCGCACCCAGGATCAGCACGCGGCGCATCGAGTGCTCCCCGGTCACGCCGAGGCGGCTGTCCTTCCAGTAGCGGTAGACCAGCCGCGGTACGCCCAGCGCCACCGCCAGCACCACCGGGTACAGCAGCAACATCGAGCGGGGCACGCCTTGCAGGCGGTTCAGCATCGACAGCAACAGCCAGATCGCCCCGGAACCCAGCGCCACGGCGCGCAGGATGTTCCACAGGTCCGGCAGGCTGGCGAAGCGCCAGACGCCCCTGTACAGGCCTGTCCAGCGGAAGATCAGCCCCTGGGCCAGCAGCACCACCGGGAACTCGAACCACAGGAACTGCATGACATCCTGCGGCCGCACCGTGTAGCGCAGCAGCTTGGCGATCCACCAGGCCAGCGCGGCCATCGCCAGGTCATGCAGCATGACGGCCACACGGGGATGGATGATGCCGACAAGCCTACGCAGCGACATGGCGGTCCTTGGACGAATGGCGCCGCAGGCAGCGGCGCTTCAGCAGCAGCCAGAGTGCCGCCGCGGCCAGATAGGCGCCCATGGTAGTCGGCAGGGCCAGCCGTGGATGACTCCAGGCCAACCATGCCAGCGGCGCGGCCAGCAGCAAATTCCATGTCATGTAGATCACGCCTCCCCCGGCATGCGTGAAACCGCACCGGACCAACCACTGGTACAAGTGCTCACGGTGGGCAGTGTACCAGCGGCGGCCGCGCCAGAACCGTGACAGCAAAGTCAGACTGGCGTCGGCGACGAAGGCCGAGGACAGGATCAGCGCCGGCCACAGCAGCCTTGTCTCGACCCGCCACAGCATCGCGGTGAACGCAAAGACCAGCAAGCCCACGCTGCCGCTGCCCACATCGCCCATGAAGATGCGCGCCGGCGAGCGGTTCAGGCACCAGAAGCCAAGGCTGGCCGTCGCGAGGCAGGCAGCGGCCAACGCCAGCGCACCCTGCCCCGCGCCCCAGGCCAGCAGCGCCAGTCCGGCGCCCACGAACATCGCCTGCTGGGCCAGCAGGCCGTCGATGCCGTCCATGAAATTGTGCAGGTTGATGCTCCAGGCCCCGGCCAGCAGCAACACTGGCGACCACCACCACGACAAGCCGCCCGCAGCCAGGGCGGCAGCAAACAGCAGCACGGCCAGCAGCTGCGTACCGAAACGCGGCAGGATCGGCAGCGAGCGATGGTCGTCCCACCAGCCGGCCAGCGCCACCAGCAGCAGCGCCGCCAGCAAACCGGCCAGCAGCAAGGGCGGCCACGGCGCTGCCGCGCCCAGCAGTGCGCCGGGCAGGCAGACCAGGCCTGCGACGACGATGCCGATGCCGCCGCCGCGCGGGGTGGGAATGCTGTGCGAACGCCGCTGGCCGGGATGGTCGAGCATGCCGCGGCGGCGGGCATAGGCTATAGCCGCGCGCGCCGAGAGCCACGCGATCAGGAACGACAACAGCAACCATCCGATGGTCATGGCCGGCGGCCTCATTCGTTGGCGACGCCGTGGATCGGCCGGATCGTGCTCCAGCTCTTGCAGCTCGGGCACTGCCAGTGATGCGCCTTGGCGCCGAAGCCGCAACGGCTGCAACGGTACATCGCCTGCCCTTCCAGCAGCTTCCGAGTGAGATCGCGCAGGATCAAGAAGTTCTCGCGCGCCTCGCCCTCGACCCGGTCCATGGTGGCGTCGATCAACGCCATCAGGCCGCGTACCGAGGGGCGCCGGCGCAACTGCCCGGTGAGAAAACCGACTGCCGCCCGCTGGCCGTCGCGCTGCTGGTACAACCGGGTCAGCGCCAGCACCGGCGAGATGCCGTGGTAACGCTCCAGCATGTCGCGCAGGAAACGCTCGGCCCGGTCCATCTGCTGCGAGCAGGCATAACTGTTCAGCAGCGGCGGCAGGATCTCGGGCACGAAGGCGATATCCGCGCCGATCGCCGCCTCGTAGGCCTGTACTGCCTCGGCATGATGCCCTTCCTCGGCCTGCAGCCGCCCGGTCAGCATCCAGGCGCGCACGCAGTCGGGTTGGCAACGGAAGGCCTGTTCCAGGTAATCACGCGCCTCGACCCGTGCGCCGTGCTGGCGTGAGCGCTCGGCCAGCTCGCAGTAGAACTGCGCGATCATCGGCGCCTCGTCCTCGCCGGTCATCACTTCCAGCCGGCGCGCGTGCTCGATCGCCTTGTTCCAGTCCCGCTCGTGCTGGTAGATCGCGATCAGGTGACGCAGCGCCGACGGCGCATGGGCGTCCATCGCCACCAGATCGGCAAACAGCGCCTCGGCGCGATCGAGCAGGCCCGCGCGCATGTAGTCCTCGCCCAGCTCCAGCAAGGCCACGGTCTTCATCGGCTCGGACAGGTTCGGCCGCGATACCAGGTGCTGGTGCAGGCGGATCGCCCGATCCACCTCGCCGCGGCGGCGGAACAAGTTGCCCAGCGCCAGGTGCGTTTCCACCGTGTCGCGGTTGTACTCGGCCAGGCGCAGGAATACTTCGATCGCCTTGTCCTGCTCCTCATTGAGCAGGTAGTTCAAGCCGCGGAAATAGTCCGAGGAAAGTTCGTTGACCGCCGCGCCGGAACGCCGTGCGCTGGCACGGCGGGACGCCCACCAGCCCAGCACGAAGGCGGCGGCCGCCAACGGCAGCAGGGCGTACCAGGAGATCATGCGCCGCCCGTCTTGCGACTGGTTTCCTTGCGGCGCTGCCGCTGCAGGCGCCGCTGCCGCAGGCTCACACCCAGCCAAGCGGTGAGGCCGCCCAACAACCAGCCCAGCACCAGCGCAGCCAGCAAGGCCGCTCCCTTGGGCAATTGCAGGCGCGCGAAGGCGAAGTCGTAGTCGACCAGGCCGGCATTGAGCGCGCCCACCACCACGCCGGCGGCAGCGAAGAACAAGAGGACGAGAATCACGATCAGGCGCATCCGGCGACTTTACCCGATCACCCGTACCTGGCACAGCAAGCAGACCCACCCATGCTGTCGCGATTCATATGAAAAGTGCGGCCATGGATGGTCGCCCGTTTGATCCCCGCAATAGGGATGGTCGCATAAACAAAGAAAAAGGCAGGACCGGCTCGCGCCGCCTGCCTTGGTACATCCTGCCTGCATGTGGCGTCAGCCGGCGGCGTTCTCTTCCAGCCGCTGGTTGACTCGCTCGCGCAGCTCCTTGCCGGGCTTGAAATGTGGCACGTGCTTGCCGGGCAACGCCACCGACTCGCCGGTCTTGGGGTTGCGCCCCATGCGCGGCGGCCGGTAATGCAGCGCAAAGCTGCCGAAGCCGCGCACCTCGATCCGCTCGCCCTGGGACAATGCCTGGCTCATCTGCTCGACCACGCTCTTGACCGCAAGCTCGACGTCGGCAAACGCAAGATGGGTCTGACGCCTGGCCAGCGCCTCGATCAATTCGGATTTGGTCATGGTCCCCGTGTCCGCAACGTGTGACTCTGCGCTGCGTGGCGCGGGGCGGTTCGTGGCCGCCCCGCGCCGGTGCCGCAACGCTTACTCGGCCTTGTTCAGCTGCTCCTTGAGCAGCGCGCCGAGCTTGGTGGTGCCGCCGGCGGCCGAGGAATACTCGGCCAGCGCCTCCTGCACGTCCTCCTCGTCCTTGGCGCGGATCGACAGCGACAGCTGACGGCCCTTGCGGTCCATGCCGGTGAACTTGGCCTCGACCTTATCGCCCACCTTCAGGTGCTGGGTGGCGTCGTCGATGCGCTCCTTGGCGATGTCGTTGGCGCGGATGTAACCCTCCACGCCCTCGCCCAGGTCGATCACCGCGCCCTTGGCGTCCACTTCCTTCACCGTACCGGTGACCACGCTGCCGCGCGGATGGTTGGCCATGAACTGGCCGAACGGATCCTGCTCCATCTGCTTGATGCCGAGGGAGATGCGCTCGCGTTCCGGGTCCACCGCCAGCACCACGGCCTCGATCTCGTCGCCCTTCTTGAAGTTGCGCACGAGGTCTTCGCCGGACATCTGCCAGGAGATGTCGGACAGGTGCACCAGGCCGTCGATGCCGCCTTCCAGGCCGATGAACACGCCGAAGTCGGTGATCGACTTGATCTGGCCGGAGACCTTGTCGCCCTTCTTGTGCATGGCGGCGAAGGCTTCCCACGGGTTGGAGCGGGTCTGCTTGATGCCCAGCGAGATGCGGCGACGCTCTTCGTCCACGTCCAGCACCATCACTTCGGTCTCGTCGCCGACCTGCACCACCTTGGCCGGGTTGACGTTCTTGTTGGTCCAGTCCATCTCGGACACGTGGACCAAGCCTTCGACGCCCGGCTCGATCTCGACGAAGCAGCCGTAGTCGGTGACGTTGGAGACCTTGCCGAACAGGCGCGAACCCACCGGGTAACGGCGCGAGATGTTCACCCACGGATCGTCGCCCAGCTGCTTCAGGCCCAGCGAGACGCGGTTGCGCTCCTTGTCGAACTTCAGCACGCGCACTTCCAGCTCGTCGCCGACGTTGACGACTTCGCTCGGGTGGCGCACGCGCTTCCACGCCATGTCGGTGATGTGCAGCAGGCCGTCGATGCCGCCCAGATCCACGAACGCGCCGTAGTCGGTGAGGTTCTTCACCACGCCCTTGATCACGGCGCCCTCGACCAGGCGCTCCAGCAGCTGCTCACGCTCGGCGGAGAACTCGGTCTCGACGACGGCGCGGCGGCTGACCACCACGTTGTTGCGCTTGCGGTCCAGCTTGATGATCTTGAACTCGAGTTCCTTGCCCTCGAGGTAGGTCGGCTCGCGCACCGGGCGCACGTCGACCAGCGAGCCGGGCAGGAACGCGCGCACGTCCTTGATGTCGACGGTGAAGCCGCCCTTGACCTTGCCGGAGATCATGCCCTTGATGGTCTCCTCCTTGTCGAACGCCTCCTCGAGGTCGTCCCACACCATCGAGCGCTTGGCCTTCTCGCGCGACAGCTTGGTTTCGCCGAAGCCGTCCTCGAGCGCCTCGAGGGCCACCTTCACGTGGTCGCCGACGTTCACTTCGAGGGTGCCGTCTTCGCCCTTGAACTGTTCGATCGGGACGATGCCTTCGCTCTTCAGGCCCGCGTTGATCACGACGACGTCGTTGCGGATTTCCACCACGATGCCGGTGACGATGGCGCCGGGCTTCAGCTTGGCGATGGCCTGCTGGCTCTGTTCAAACAGTTCGGCAAAACTTTCGGTCATGTTGATTCCAGATTGGGAAAGGACGGCTGCGATGTCCCCGTGGGGCTTGCATCGGCAGCGATCCACCGGTTGGGGTGCCTGGGGAGCGTCCTTGCGGGACGTCCGTCGCCACCTATGGTTGAGCCCCGGCCGCCATGGCCGGGGAACGGGAACCGCCGCGCCGCCCCCTTCAGGGCTGCACGACGGCGAGAACTTCTGCGACTACCTGATCGATGCTCATGCCGGTGGTATCCACCAGCACGGCCTCCGGCGCGGGCCTGAGCGGCGCGACCGCCCGCGACGCATCGCGGTGGTCGCGCGCTTCGATCTCGCGCTGCAGACTCGCTAGTGTAACGTTGAGTCCCTTTTCCTTCAACTGCTTATAACGCCTTTTCGCCCGCTCGGCGGCACTGGCGGTGAGGAACACCTTGAACGGCGCGTCGGGGAAGATCACCGTGCCCATGTCGCGCCCGTCGGCCACCAGGCCGGGCGCCTTGCGGAAGCCCAGCTGCAGCTCCACCAGCGCCTGCCGCACCGGGACGATTGAGGCGATCGCCGAGGCCGCCGCGCCGGCCGTTTCGGTGCGCAGCTCGTCGGTGGCGTCGTGGCCGTTGACCAGGATGCGGGTATCGCTGCCGTCGGCACTGGGCTGGAAGCGGATCTTGGTGGCCTGCGCACAGCGGGTCACCGCCTCGGCATCGGACAGGTCCAGCCCCGCCGCCCCGGCGGCGTAGCCCACCGCCCGGTACAAGGCGCCCGAGTCGAGCAGCCGCCACCCCAGATGCTCGGCTACCTGCCGGCTGATCGTGCCCTTGCCCGAGCCCGAGGGGCCATCGATGGTCAGCACGGGGACGGGGGCGGTTCGGCTCATGACGGATCCTGGTCTGGCGAGGGTCTCGCATGGTATCGCGCCGGCCCGCACGGCATCGCGTACCATGGCGGGATTCTGCACCGCACACAGCGCCAACCCGCCATGAGCGATCTCCGCCCCGCATTCGACCAGGCCGCCGAGGACGTGAAACGGCTGGATCACCGCCCCGACAACGACACCCTGCTCAAGCTCTACGCGCTCTACAAGCAGGGATCGGAAGGCGATGCCGGCGGCGGACAACCCGGCTTCTTCGACTTCGTGGGCACCGCCAAGCACGAAGCCTGGATGCAACTGCGCGGCCTGCCGCAGGACGAGGCGATGCGCCGCTACATCGCCCTGGTGGAACAGTTGCGGGCCTGAAATCCGGGGGACGCTTGCGTCCGCGCCCGCCAGCAGGCACATTCATACGATCGTTTGAACACGGTCGTGCCATGGACTATCCCCATCTGTTCGCCCCGCTCGACCTGGGCCACCTCACCCTGCCCAACCGCATCCTGATGGGCTCGATGCACACCGGGCTGGAAGACCGGGCCGCCGACTACGACAAGCTGGCCGTCTACTTCGCCGAGCGCGCCCGCGGCGGCGTGGGGCTGATGGTCACCGGCGGCATCGCGCCAAGCATCCAGGGCTGGCTGAAGCCGTTCGGCGGCCGCCTCACCCTGCCCTGGCACAAGCCGCGCCACCGCAAGCTCACCACTGCGGTGCATGCCGAGGGCGGGCGCATCTGCATGCAGATCCTGCATGCGGGACGCTACGGCTACCACCCCTTGTCGGTGGCCCCCTCGCGGATCAAGTCGCCGATCACCCCGTTCACGCCGCGGGCGCTTTCCGCAGGCGGCGTGGAGCGCACCATCCGCGACTTCGTGCACTGCGCGCAATTGGCCCGCGAAGCGGGCTACGACGGCGTCGAGGTGATGGGCTCGGAGGGGTATCTGATCAACCAGTTCATCGCCGCGCGCACCAACCGCCGCGACGACGTTTGGGGCGGCGATGCCGCGCGGCGGATGCGCTTCCCGGTGGAAATCGTGCGCCGCACGCGCGAGGCGGTGGGCCGCGACTTCATCATCATCTACCGGCTGTCGATGCTGGACCTGGTCGAAAACGGCCAGAGCTGGGACGAAATCGTCGCGCTGGCCAAGGCCATCGAGGCCGCCGGCGCCAGCATCATCAACACCGGCATCGGCTGGCACGAGGCGCGCGTGCCCACCATCGTCACCAGCGTGCCGCGCGCCGGCTTCGCCTGGGTGACGCGGAAGCTCAAGGGCGAAGTGGCGATCCCGCTGGTCGCCACCAACCGCATCAACATGCCCGAAGTGGCCGAGCGCGTGCTGGCCAAAGGCGACGCGGACATGGTGTCGATGGCGCGCCCGCTGCTGGCCGATCCCGCATGGGCGAACAAGGCGAAAGCCGGCCACGGCGAGCGCATCAATACCTGCATCGCCTGCAACCAGGCCTGCCTGGATCACGTGTTCCAGAACAGGCGCGCCAGTTGCCTGGTCAATCCGCGCGCCTGCCACGAGACCGAGCTGAAGGTCGAACCGGCGGCGCAGCGCAAGCGCATCGCCGTGGTCGGCGCAGGGCCGGCCGGCATGGCCTGCGCCGCCACGCTGGCCGAGCGTGGTCACACGGTGACCCTGATCGACCGTGCCGGCGAAATCGGCGGCCAGTTCAACTACGCCAAGCGCATCCCGGGCAAGGAGGAGTTCCATGAGACCCTGCGCTATTTCCGCCATCGACTGGCCGATACCGGCGTCGAACTGAAACTGGGCCACCAGGCAGACGCCGCCTCGTTGCAGGCGGCCGGCTACGACGAAGTGGTGGTCGCCACCGGCGTGGTGCCGCGTCGCGCGAGTTTCCCGGGCAGCGACGATCCGCGCGTGCTCGGCTACCTCGACGTGCTGGCGCGCGACCGGCCGGTGGGCGCCAGGGTGGCGATCATCGGCGCCGGCGGCATCGGCTTCGACATGGCCGAATTCCTGGTCGAGCAGCAACCCTCCCCCGCTAACAACGTGGCGCGCTGGACGCGCGAATGGGGTGTGGACATGCAGCTTGCGCAACGCAGCGGCCTTCGGCCGCCGCAACCCGAAGCGCCGTTGCGGCAGGTCTGGCTGCTCCAGCGCAGCGAAGGCCGGCCCGGCGCCAGGCTCAACAAGACCACCGGCTGGGTGCATCGCGCCACGCTCAAGGCCAAGCACGTGACCATGCTGGGCAAGGTGGGCTACGAGCGTTTCGACGACCAGGGCCTGCACGTCACCGTCGATGGCGAGGTGCAACTCCTCCCGGTCGACAACGTGGTGATCTGCGCTGGTCAGGAACCGGATCGCCGGATCGCCGACGAGCTGACCGCTGCCGGCATGACCGTGCACGTCATCGGCGGTGCCGACGTGGCCGCCGAACTCGACGCGAAGCGCGCGATCGACCAGGGCACGCGGCTAGCTTGCCGGCTCTGAAGCCAGTCAATCGCCGGCAAGAGCCAACGCCGGCGGCCTGGCACCTGGCGAGCACGCAAAGAAAACGCCTCGCGAGTCGACGCATCGATAGGGCCCGGGGGGGAGGTGGCCAGTATCGTGTCTAGCGTCGCTGCGAGGCGAGGGTCGCCACCATCGGGGGGAGGGAGGGGGATGGTGGGACGAAGGGTATTTTATGAGCGACGCGTTCAAGTATCTAATATATATTTAGAACGATATTTATATCCAAATCATATATGTTTGACTTCCGCCAGCTACGCTACTTTGTCGCGGTCGCCGAGGAGCTGAGCTTCACCCGCGCCGCGATCCGCCTGCATATTTCCCAACCCCCGCTCTCGCAGCAGATCCAGGCGCTGGAGCGCGATCTGGGCGTATCCCTGCTGGAACGCAGCAAGCGCAAGGTGGAACTGACCGAGGCCGGCCGGACCTTCCTGGAGCAGGCGCGCCAGATCCTGGCCCAGGCCGAACTGGCGCGCAGCCGCACCGCCGCGGTCGCGGCCGGCCACAGCGGCCAGCTGCGCCTGGCCTACACCGTGTCGGTGTCGTTCCACCCCGTCCTGCCGCGTGCCCTGCTGCGCCACCGCCGGATAGCGCCGGAGGTCAACATCCAGCTGTGCGAGATGTACACCGAGCCGCAATTCGCGGCCCTGCTGGCGAACGAGATCGACATCGGCTTCGTGCGCGACGAGCCCCGCCATCCGCAGGATGCCCGGCAGTTGCAGCTGCACGTGCTCGACCGCGAACCGCTGCTGCTCGCCCTGCCCTCCAGCCACCCCCTCGCCACACGCAGGGAGCTGCACATGGGCGAGGTGGCTGGCGAAGCCTTCGTCAGCCAGCCGCGCGAGCTGGCTGCCACCCTGCACGACCGGCTCGCCTCGCTGGCCGGCGCGGCAGGCTTCCAGCCACGCATCGAGCAGCAGGCCCAGCAGATCAACGGCCTGCTGGCACTGGTGGCGGCCGGCCTCGGCCTGGCACTGGTGCCGGCGACGATGCAGGCCGTGCATCTTGCCGGAGTCAGCTACGTGCCGCTGGCCGACCATGAGGCCCATCTGTTGCTGGCGGTAGCCAGCCGGGCCGGCGATCCCTCGCCGGTGCTGGCGCAATTCCTGGCCACGGTGCAGGCATCGGCCGGCGATTCCGGCGCCCGAGCCGACGACTTGTAGCTGGCGATTCAGCAAGTTATACTTGCCCGCTATCGTTTTCCGTTTGGTATCAGGAGCTCGCCGTGAAGGTGCTTAACTCGTTGAAGTCCGCCAAGGCGCGGCACCGCGACTGCAAGATCGTGCGTCGTCGCGGCAAGGTGTTCGTGATCTGCAAGAGCAACCCGCGTTTCAAGGCCCGCCAGCGCTGATTCCAGCGCGGCTTGCGCCGACGAGAAGGCCGCGCCCTGCGCGGCCTTTTTGCTGCCTGGTGCGCGGAAACGGGACCACACGCGACCCCAAGAATCCGTTCGAAATCTCCGCCTAGCCCACGCCGGAAACTGTTCGCGCGCAGGCCGAGGAAGAACGCACGCTGCGCCACGCACTACCATCTGACGGCCACGGCAAGGCAACGCGGGCCACGTGGAGATATTGAACAGGCTCTCAAGACAAAAGGCCCCGCACTTGCGGGGCCTTTGCTTTCAGCCGGGCGATTGGCTCACTCGTAGCGCACGCCGGTGATCTCGTAGCGCTTCACGCCGTTCGGCGCGTTGAATTCGAAGCTGTCGCCTTCGAGCTTGCCGATCAGTGCGCGCGCGATCGGCGAGGACACGGCGATCAGGCCCTGCTTGATGTCGGCCTCCAGGTCGCCCACGATCTGGTAGGTCACCTCGGCGCCGCTGTCCTCGTCCGCCAGGTCCACGATCGCGCCGAACACCACCTTGTTGCCGGGGTTCAGCCGCGACACATCGATCACCTGGGCGGTGGAGAGCAGCGCCTCCAGCTGGGCGATGCGGCCTTCGATGAAGCTCTGCAGCTCGCGCGCGGCGTGGTACTCGGCATTCTCCTTGAGATCGCCGTGCGCGCGGGCTTCGGCGATCGCCGCGATGATGCGCGGACGCTCCTCTGACTTCAGCCGATCCAGCTCGGCCCGCAGGCGTTCCGAGCCAGCCTTGGTGATGGGGGCGCGAGCGCTCATGCGTCCAGCTCCTTGTGCAGTTCCTGCAGGCTGTGCACGTCTTCGCTGCCGTGGAAATCCAGCGAATGGACCAGCGCGCGCGCGCCCGCGACGGTGGTGGAATAGGTGACGCGCTGCTGCAGCGCCTCGCGCCGGATCGAGAACGAGTCGGCGATCGCCTGCTTGCCCTCGGTGGTGTTGACGATATACACGATCTCGCCGTTCTTGATGTGGTCGACGATGTGCGGACGACCCTCGACCACCTTGTTGACCCGCTCGCAGGCCACGCCATGGCCACTGAGGTAGGCTGCGGTGCCTGCGGTGGCCACCAGGCTGAAGCCGCGACGCAACACCTCCTGCGCCACCGGCAGCAGGCGGTCCTTGTCGGCATCGCGCACCGAGACGAACACCTTGCCCTTCGGCGGCGTCTTGATGCCGGCCGCATCGTGGCCGCGCGCGAACGCGGCGCCGAAGCTGCGGCCCACGCCCATCACCTCGCCGGTGGAACGCATCTCGGGGCCGAGGATCGGGTCCACGTTCTGGAACTTCAGGAACGGGAAGATCGCTTCCTTCACCGAATAGTACGAAGGAATCACTTCCTTCGTGGCGCCCTGCTCCGCCAGCGACCTGCCGGCCATCGCGCGCGCGGCGATCTTGGCCAGCGGCACGCCGGTGGCCTTGGACACGAACGGTACCGTGCGCGAGGCGCGCGGATTCACTTCGAGGATGAACACGGTGTCGCCCTGGATCGCGAACTGGGTGTTCATCAGGCCGACGACCTTGAGCTCCTTCGCCATGGCGGCAGCCTGCCGGCGCATCTCGTCCTGCACTTCGGCGGTCAGCGAGTACGGCGGCAGCGAGCAGGAGGAATCGCCGGAGTGCACGCCGGCCTCCTCGATGTGCTCCATGATGCCGCCGATCAGCACGTTGCCGGCAGCGTCGGCAATGATGTCCACGTCCACCTCGACCGCGTGGTCGAGGAAGCGGTCGAGCAGCACCGGCGAGTCGTTCGACACTTGCACCGCCTCGCGGATGTAGCGCGCGAGGTCGGCGTCGTCGTAGACCACTTCCATCGCGCGGCCGCCCAGCACGTAGCTGGGACGCACCACCAGCGGATAGCCGATCTCGCGCGCCAGCGCCAGCGCCTCGTCGGCGTTGCGCGCGGTGCGGTTCGGCGGCTGGCGCAGGCCCAGCTTCTCGATCATCTGCTGGAAGCGCTCGCGATCCTCGGCCAGGTCGATCGAATCGGGCGACGTGCCGATGATCGGCGCACCGGCCGCTTCCAGCGCGCGCGCCAGTTTCAGCGGGGTCTGGCCGCCGTACTGCACGATCACGCCCTTGGGCTTCTCGAGGTCGACGATCTCCAGCACGTCTTCCAGCGTCAACGGCTCGAAGTACAGGCGGTCGGAGGTGTCGTAGTCGGTGGAGACGGTTTCCGGGTTGCAGTTGACCATGATGGTCTCGAACCCGTCTTCGCGCAGCGCCAGCGCGGCATGCACGCAGCAGTAGTCGAACTCGATGCCCTGGCCGATGCGGTTCGGGCCGCCGCCGAGCACCATGATCTTGTCGCGACCGGTCGGGTTCGCCTCGCACTCTTCCTCGTAGGTCGAATACATGTAGGCAGTGGTGGTGGCGAACTCGGCGGCGCAGGAATCCACCCGCTTGTACACCGGGCGCACGCCCAGCGTGCGGCGCAGGTGGCGTACGGCGGCCTCGCCGGAACCGGTCAGCTCGGCGAGGCGCGCGTCGGAGAAACCCATGCGCTTCAGCTCGCGCATGCGCGGCGCATCCAGCGCGGCGATGCCCTGCGCCTGCACCTCCTTTTCGGCCAGCACGATGTCCTCGAACGCGGCAAGGAACCACGGATCGACACGGCTGAGCCCGTACACTTCTTCCAGCGAAAGGCCCGCGCGGAACGCGTCGGCCAGGTGGAACACGCGATCGGGCCGCGGTTCGCGCAGTTCGCGCTTCAGCGTGGCCAGGCCCTCGTCGGTACCGATGTCCAGCCCGGTCGGGTTGAGCCCGGTCTTGCCGATCTCCAGCCCGCGCAGCGCCTTCTGCAGCGACTCGTGGAAGCTGCGGCCGATCGCCATCACCTCGCCCACCGACTTCATCTGGGTGGTGAGGCGCGCATCGGCGGCCGGGAACTTCTCGAACGCGAAGCGCGGGATCTTGGTGACCACGTAGTCGATGGTCGGCTCGAACGAGGCCGGGGTGAGGCCGCCGGTGATGTCGTTCTTCAGCTCGTCCAGCGTGTAGCCAACGGCGAGCTTGGCGGCGATCTTCGCGATCGGGAAGCCGGTGGCCTTGGAAGCCAGCGCGGAGGAGCGCGACACGCGCGGGTTCATCTCGATCACCACCACGCGACCGTTTTCGGCATTGATGCCGAACTGCACGTTGGAACCGCCGGTATCCACGCCGATCTTGCGCAGTACCGCGATCGAGGCATCGCGCAGGCGCTGGTATTCCTTGTCGGTGAGCGTCTGCGCCGGCGCCACGGTGATCGAGTCGCCGGTATGCACGCCCATCGGGTCGAGATTCTCGATCGCGCAGACGATGATGCAATTGTCCGCGGTATCGCGGACCACTTCCATCTCGAACTCCTTCCAGCCCAGCACCGACTCCTCGACCAGCACTTCGTGCACCGGCGAGAGATCGAGGCCGCGCTTGACGATCTCCTCGAATTCCTCTTTGTTGTAGGCGATGCCGCCGCCCGAACCGCCCAGGGTGAAACTGGGGCGGATGATGGTCGGGAAGCCGACCTTGGTCTGGATCTCCACTGCCTGCTCGTAGCTCTTGGCGACTTCGGCCTTGGGGCAATCCAGGCCGATCTCGGCCATCGCCTGCTTGAACAGCTCGCGGTCCTCGGCCATGCGGATCGCATCGCGCTTGGCGCCGATCAGCTCGACCTGGTACTTGTCCAGCACGCCGTGGTCGGCGAGGTCGAGCGCGCAGTTCAGCGCGGTCTGGCCGCCCATGGTGGGCAGCACCGCGTCGGGCTTTTCCTTGGCGATGATCCGCTCCACCGTCTGCCAGTTGATCGGCTCGATGTAGACGGCGTCGGCCATCTCCGGGTCGGTCATGATGGTGGCGGGGTTGGAGTTCACCAGGATGACGCGGTAACCCTCTTCCTTCAGCGCCTTGCACGCCTGCGCGCCGGAGTAGTCGAACTCGCAGGCCTGGCCGATCACGATCGGGCCGGCGCCGATGATCAGGATGCTCTTGATGTCGCTACGCTTGGCCATCTCAGCGGACCTCCTGCATCAGCTTGGCAAACCGGTCGAACAGATAACCGATGTCGTGGGGGCCGGGACTCGCTTCCGGGTGGCCCTGGAAGCAGAACGCGGGGCGGTCGGTGAGCGCGAAGCCCTGCAGCGTGCCGTCGAACAGCGAGCTGTGGGTGACGCGCACATTCGCCGGCAACGTGGCCGGGTCCACCGCGAAACCGTGGTTCTGGCTGGTGATCAGCACGCGGCCGTCGTCGTGGTCCTTCACCGGATGGTTCGCGCCGTGGTGGCCGAACTTCATCTTCAGCGTCTTCGCGCCCAGCGCCAGGCCCATGATCTGGTGGCCGAGGCAGATGCCGAACAGCGGGACCTTCGCGTCGAGGAAGGCCTTGGTGGCGGCGATCGCGTAATCGCAGGCCGCCGGGTCGCCGGGGCCGTTGGAGAGGAACACGCCGTCGGGCCGCATCGCCAGCACCTCGGCGGCCGGCGTCTGCGCCGGCACCACCGTGATGTCGCAGCCCTGCTCGGCAAGCAGGCGCAGGATGTTGTGCTTCACGCCGAAATCGTAGGCGACGACCTTGAAGCGCTTCGCCGGCTGGTCGAAGGCCTGGCGGTCGAGGTCGTAGACGCCCGCGTCCCACGCATAGGCCTTGTCGGTGCACACCACCTTGGCCAGGTCCATGCCGTTCAGGCCCGGGAAGGCCCGCGCCTTGGCCAGCGCGGCCTCGGCCGTGAGACCCTCGCCGGCGAGGATGCAGCCGGCCAGCGCGCCCTTGTCGCGCAGGATGCGGGTAAGGCGGCGGGTGTCGATGCCGGCGATCGCCACCACACCCTGGCGCTTCAGGTAATCGGGCAGGCTCTCGGTGCTGCGCCAGTTGCTCGCCCTGCGCGGCACGTCGCGCACGATCAGGCCGGCGGCATGCACCTTGCCGGATTCGACATCCTCGGCGTTGCAGCCGGTGTTGCCGATATGCGGATAAGTCAGGGTGACGATCTGCCGGCTGTACGAGGGATCGGTGAGGATCTCCTGGTAACCGGTCATGGCGGTGTTGAAGACCACCTCGCCGACGGTTTCACCAGTCGCGCCTACGGCATGGCCGTGGAACACGCTGCCGTCTTCGAGGGCAAGCAGAGCGGGGATGGGCATGGGAACCGCCTTTCGGGTGCAGCAAAGTCCGCAAGCCGCGGCAAGCAGGCTTGAGAACCTTGGAAGGGAGGACATTCGGGCGGGTCGCAATGATAGGCGCAGCGGCGCCAACTGTCCACTTCGATCGTGGCAAAAGGCGCGTTATTCGTCAGCCTCCGTATCGCCGCCCGGCGCTACACTGGCGCAAAGTTTCCCGGGGAGTAAAACCTGTTCATGAGTCCGGACGCCCTGCTCGATCCCGCGCGCCTTGATCGCCCGGACACCCTGGTGCGGCACGAACCTTTCCCGTTCATGGTCGCCCACGGCCAATTGCCCGACGAAGCCCGCGGCGACCTGGACCGTGACTTCCCGCGCTACTCCAGCGCCGGTTTTTTCCCCTGGGACCCGGCGGATTGCGGGCCCTCGGTCAACGCACTGGTCGAACAGCTCACCGCGCCGGCCTTTGCCGGGCTGATCGGCCAGCGGCTGGGCATCGACGACCTCGGCCGGTATCCCACCCTGGTGACGCTGTGCCGGCTGCTGAACAGGCGCCACGGCACCATCCACACCGACAGCAGGTCCAAAGTGGCCACGGCCCTGCTCTACCTCAATCCGCAATGGCCCGATACCAGCGACGGCTGCCTGCGTTTCCTCGGCAAGATCAACGATATCGACGCCACGGTGGCGCCCGAACTGCCGCCGCTGTACGGCGAATTCGCAGTATTCAAGCGCTGCGACAATTCCTTCCACGGCCACCTGCCCTACGAGGGCGAGCGCCGGGTGATCCAGGTGGCCTGGCTCACCAGCGAGGAGGAAAAGCTGCGCAAGACCAGGCGCGGCAAATTCTCCCGCCTGTTCAAGAAGTTGTTCGGCAAACTGGATACGCAGTACGGCGCCGGCCGCGACCGCAACGCCGCGCACCCGGATTGAACCCGCCGCTCAGCGGACGAAGCGCCAAACCACGAAGATCGCGAACACGCCGTACAGCAGGCCGACCGGCAGCAAGCGGCGTGCGTCCACGCGGCCGCGCCGGAACAGCCGCCACAGATAGACGATGGCGGCCACGGTGAGCCCCCCGGAAACGACCAGCGGCGTGTCGAACCGCCAGGGCGTGGCGAAGATCGCCAGCGCACTGGGGACGGTGGCCTGGATCATCATCGCGCCGGAAATGTTCGCCAGCGCCAGGCGTTCCTTGCCCTGGCGCACCCAGATCACTGCGTTGAGGGTTTCCGGCAACTCGGTCGCCACCGGGCTCAGCACCAGCGCCACCAGATGCGGCGGAAAGGCGAAAACCTCACCAATCGCCTCCAGTTGCCCCACGAACACCCGCGAAGCCACCGCAATCACCGCCAGCGCGGCCACGGTCTGCATCAGCACCCAGCGCATCGCGGGCTCGGCCTGCCGCGGACCCAGTTTGAGCGGCTCCAGCACCTCCTCTTCCTGCCATGCGCTGTCGCTGCCGCGCATCTCGCGCCATACGTACAGCGCGTAGGCCAGCAGGAACAGCACACCCAGCAACGGCTTGAGCGCGAACGCGACCAGTCCCAGGCCCAGCTTGACCACGAAGATCGCCAGGAACCACGACTGATCGCGCGCCAGCCTGAGGTGATCGACCCGCACCAGCTGATCGGCGCGTCGCAACCGATGCCGGTTGCACCACAACGCCGCGCCGACGACCGCATAGGCGATGGTGGCCAACACCAGCGGCCCGCCCATCGCCGCACCCACGCCGATGTCGCGCGCCGCCGGGTTCTTGCCGAGGATCACCGCCACGAAGGTCACCGCGCTCTCGGGCAAGGCCGTGCCGAACGCAGCCAGCACAGTGCCGGTGGCCGTCGCGCCAAGCCTGAGCTTGCGGCCCAGCCATTCGATGCCGTTGACGAAGTATTCGCAGGCGAGATAGATCGCGCCGGCCGAGACGAGGAACAGGCAAAGGGTGAGCGGCATGGAATGCACGGGGCCGGGCGAACAGGACGACCGATGGCGCAACGACACTGCTCGCCCGGCCGGGTGAGATGTCGCTGGCCAAAGGTCTCGCCGGACAAGATGCCGCCGGGCGGCGGCATTTGCTGCCCGCACCATGGTTCCGCCGGACGGCGGCCAAGTCTGTTGATGCGGACGCCTCTGGGGACGAGGCTGGCTACTCCCCAATGACAGGCTGGCGATGCTAACGGATTCAGCCTGGCGACGCGAGCACGTCTTCCAGCCGCCAATGCCCGGCCGCGCGGCCGACTAGCCAGTGCGCGGCCTGCAACGCGCCGCGGGCGAAGATCGCGCGATCGGTGGCGCGGTGCCCGAGTTCCAGCCGTTCGCCCGATCCGATCAGCAGCGCCTGGTGCTCGCCCACGATATCGCCGCCGCGCACCACCGCGAAGCCGATGCTGCCGGCCGCACGCACGCCGGTGCGTCCCTCGCGGCTGTAGACCGCGGCGGCGTCCAGCGTGGTGTCGCGCGCGGCGGCGGCGGCCTGCCCCAGCGCCAGCGCCGTACCGGAGGGCGCGTCCTGCTTGCGGCCGTGATGGGCCTCGACAATCTCCAGGTCCCAGTCCGGCAGTGCGGCGGCGGCTTCGCGCAACAGGCGCGTGAGAAGCGCCACGCCCAGGCTGAAATTCGCCGCGCGCAACAGTGCGATGCGCGTGCCGGCAGTCTCCAGGCGCGCCTGCAGGGTCGCGTCGAAACCGGTGGTACCGGTAACCAGGGGGATGCCGTGCGCGAGGCAATGGTCCAGTGCCGCAGCCAGGCCGGCGGGACCGCTGAAATCAATCACTGCGTCGAGCGAGGGTGCCTGCGACCAGTCGTGCGCATGGCGCAGGGAACGCCCGAACCAGACCGGTTCGCCGTCATGCGCCGAGCCTGGCGACACTACCGCGTGCGCCAGCTCGAAACGGCCATCCGTCCGCAGCAGCGACAACAGAGCCTGCCCCATGCGGCCGGAGGCGCCGTTGATGGCAAGGCGGATCGGTGGTGTGGTCATGGCGTGCAATCCGGGAACGGGACGGGACAAGCCGCGCGAGAGTAACAGGACGCCAGGCCGACGCCAGCATGCCGCCACGCCGTCCCACGCCGGGTTACGAAGTCACCCGCGACCAGAACTGCTTTACGCCGTCGACCCAGTTCTTCGCACGCGGCATATGTTCCTCGGCCTTGCCCTCGTTGAAGCTGGCCTCGAGCTGTTCCAGCAGTTCGCGCTGCTGTCTGGTGAGGCGCACCGGGGTCTCCACCACCACGCGGCAGATCAGGTCGCCGGCGCGGCCGCTGCGCACGGACTTCACGCCGCGCCCGCGCAGGCGGAAGGCCTGGCCGGTCTGGGTCTCCGGCGGAATATTGATCGGCACCTCGCCGTCCAGCGTGGGTACCGGCAACTCGGCGCCGAGCGCTGCCTGCGAGAAGCGGATCGGCACTTCGCAGTACAGGTCGCTGCCCTCGCGCCGGAAGATGCGGTGCTCGCGCACCTGCACTTCCACGTACAAGTCGCCGGCGGGCGCGCCGGCCGGGCCGGCCTCGCCCTGGCCGGTGAGCCGGATACGGTCGCCGTTGTCCACGCCGGCGGGGATCTTCACCGAAAGCGTGCGGGTTTCCTCCAACCGCCCTTCGCCGTGGCACTGTTTGCACGGCTTCTCGATGCTCTGGCCGCTGCCGCCGCAATGCGGGCAGGCCTGCTGGATCGAGAAGATGCCGTTCTGCATGCGCACGCGGCCGTGGCCGTGGCAGGTCTTGCACTGGGTGGTCTTACCGTCGGCCGAGCCGCTGCCGTTGCAATGGTGGCAGTTGACCTGGGTGGGAATCTCGATCTTCCTCTCGACGCCGAACACCGCTTCTTCGAGGTCGAGTTCCATGATGTAGCGCAGGTCGGCGCCGCGCCGCGGCTGGCGGCCACGGCCGCCGCCGAAAATGTCGCCGAAGATGTCGCCGAAAATATCGCCCATGTCGCCGAAGCCGCCGCCACCGCGGCCGCCCATGCCGCCTTCGAAGGCGGCATGGCCGTACTGGTCGTACATGGAGCGCTTCTGCGCGTCGGAGAGCACCTCGTAGGCCTCCTTGGCCTCCTTGAACTTCTCCTGCGCGTGGGGATCGTCCGGACAGCGGTCCGGGTGGTACTTCATCGCCAGGCGGCGGAAGGACTTCTTCAGTTCGACCTCGGTGACGGTGCGTTCGACACCAAGGACTTCGTAGTAATCACGCTTGCTCATTGCTTGATCCGCGATTCGATGCGCCGATCAGGAATGAACCAGATCGCTGCCACCGTGGCGTAGAAAACACAGGACAACCAGGGCGCCACGAACGCCAGCAGGATGCCACCCAGATACATGGCGACGGCGACCTTGCCTTTCCAGTCGCCGCCGACCGCCTGCGCCAGCAGCGAGGTCTTGCCGCCGTTCGCGCAGATCAGGCTGTATTGCAGCGGCAACCAGGCGACGGCGCACATCAGCAACACGAAACCATAGACCGCGACCGGCAGGCGGGCGAACTGGTTTTCGCCCATCCAGCCCGTGGTCACCGGCATCAGCGACAGCCAGAACAGCAGGTGCAGGTTGGCCCACAACACGCTGCCATCCACCCGCTTCGCCGCATGCAGGAAGTGATGGTGGTTGTTCCAGTAGATGCCCACGTAGACGAAGCTCAGCACGTAGCTCAGGAACACCGGCCATTGTGCGGCCAGGACACTCCAGCCGGCGCCGTGCGGCACCTTCAGCTCCAGCACCATGATGGTGATGATGATGGCCAGCACACCGTCGCTGAAGGCTTCCAGACGCCCCTTGTCCATCGCTCCCCCGCAAACAGGAAAACGAGCGCCGCTCGCGCGACGCCCGTTCCGGGTCAAGACAGCCTTACTTCTTGTCGTCCTTCACTTCGGTGAACTCGGCATCCACCACGTCGTCGGGCTGGGCCGAGCCGCCCGGACCCGGCTGCGCGCCGGCATCGGCCGGACCGCCCTGGCCCTGGGCGGCGGCGTACAGCGCCTGCGCGGCCTGCTCCAGCTTGCCGATCTTCGACTCGATCAGCTCCTTGTCGTCGCCGTCCTTGACCTTTTCCAGCTCCGACAGCGCCTCCTCGATGCTGCCGATCTGCGCGCCGACCTTGCCGCCGTGCTCCTTCAGCGCACTGCGCGTGGCGTGCACCAGCTGGTCGGCCTTGTTGCGGGTGCCCACCAGCTCGTGGAACTTCTTGTCCTCTTCCTTGTTCGCCTCGGCGTCGGCGACCATGCGCGCGATCTCTTCCTCGGACAGGCCCGAGCCGGCCTTGATCTCGATCTTCTGTTCCTTGCCGGTCTTCTTGTCCTTGGCCGACACGTGCAGGATGCCGTTGGCGTCGATGTCGAAGGTCACTTCGATCTGCGGCATGCCGCGCGGCGCCGGGTCGATGCCGGTGAGGTCGAACTTGCCCAGCGACTTGTTCGCGTTGGCGCGCTCGCGCTCGCCCTGCAGCACGTGCACGGTCACCGCGGTCTGGTTGTCATCGGCGGTCGAGAAGGTCTGCGAAGCCTTGGTCGGCACCGTGGTGTTCTTCTCGATCAGCTTGGTCATCACGCCGCCCATGGTCTCGATGCCCAGCGACAGCGGGGTGACGTCGAGCAACAGCACGTCCTTGACCGAACCGCCCAGCACGCCGCCCTGGATCGCCGCGCCCACGGCCACCGCCTCGTCCGGGTTGACGTCCTTGCGCGGCTCCTTGCCGAAGAAGTCCTTCACCGACTCCTGCACCTTCGGCATGCGGGTCTGCCCGCCGACCAGGATCACCTCGTCGATGTCGGACACGCGCAGGCCGGCGTCGTTGAGCGCGGTGCGGCAGGGCTCGATGGTGCGCTTGACCAGGTCTTCCACCAGCGCCTCCAGCTTGGCGCGGGTGAGCTTGATGTTGAGGTGCTTCGGACCGGAGGCGTCGGCCGTCACGTACGGCAGGTTCACCTCGGTCTGGTGCGACGAGGACAGCTCGATCTTGGCGCGCTCGGCCGCATCCTTCAGGCGCTGCAGGGCCAGCGGGTCCTTGCGCAGGTCGATGCCCTGGTCCTTCTGGAACTCCTCGACCAGGTAGTCGATCACGCGCATGTCGAAGTCCTCGCCGCCGAGGAAGGTGTCGCCGTTGGTGGCCAGCACCTCGAACTGCTTCTCGCCGTCCACTTCGGCGATCTCGATGATCGACACGTCGAAGGTGCCGCCGCCGAGGTCGTACACCGCGATCTTGCGGTCGCCGCCCTTCTTGTCCAGGCCATAGGCCAGTGCAGCCGCGGTCGGCTCGTTGATGATGCGCTTCACTTCCAGGCCGGCGATGCGGCCGGCGTCCTTGGTGGCCTGGCGCTGGCTGTCGTTGAAGTAGGCGGGCACCGTGATGACGGCCTCGGTGACCGGCTCGCCGAGATAGTCCTCGGCGGTCTTCTTCATCTTCATCAGCACCTTGGCGGAGACTTCCGGCGGCGCCATCTTCTTGCCGTCGGCGGTCGCCACCCAGGCGTCGCCGTTGTCGTTCGCGACGATGGCGTAGGGCACGATGTGGAGGTCCTTCTGCACCTCGGCATCGGTGAACTTGCGGCCGATCAGGCGCTTCACCGCATAGAACGTGTTCTTCGGGTTGGTCACGCCCTGGCGCTTGGCCGGCGCGCCCACCAGCACTTCGCCGTCCTTGCTGAAGGCCACGATGGAGGGCGTGGTGCGGTCGCCTTCCGAGTTCTCGATGACCTTGGTGGTGCTGCCGTCCATCACGGACACGCAGGAGTTGGTGGTACCCAGGTCGATGCCGATGATCTTGCCCATGTGTCTAGCTCCCGAATCTTCAAGCGGCGCCGCGGCCGCACAATGACTTGTCAGATGGGGCCCGCACCCGGCGTATCAATGCCGGTGGCGTGCCGAATTCCCGAACGACGCGGTTCAGTCCTTCGCTACGGCGACCAGCGCCGGGCGCAGCAGGCGGTCGTTCAGCACGTAGCCCTTCTGCAGCACGCTGACCACGGTACCCGCCGCCGCGCCGGGCGCCTCGACCATGCTCACCGCGTGGTGGCGCTCCGGGTCCAGCGGCTGGCCCAGCGGATCGACCTGCGCCAGGCCGTGGCTCTCGCCCACCTTGAGCAGCGATTTCAGCGTGAGGCTGAGTCCCTCGCGCATCGCCGCCACGTCGGCGGTTTCCACCGCCAGGCCGCTTTCCAGCCCGTCGAACACCGGCAGCAGCTCGTTCAGCAGCTTCTCGTTGGCGAAGCGGCGGGCCTGTTCCAGGTCGCGGTGCAGGCGGCGGCGCTGGTTCTCGATCTCGGCCTTCTCGCGCAGCACGGTTTCGCGCAGCTCGGTGTTGCTGGATTCCAGCTCGGCCACGCGGGCCCTGAGCGCTTCCAGGTCGGCCTGGGCCACAGCATCGGCGGCATCGCCATCGGGTGCCGCCTGTGGCGCGTGCGGATCGTTGTTCTGCATGAATGACTCCAAACCTCGTCCATGGCCGGCACATGGCGCCGACCGGTTCAAATCCGCGGGCTGTCTTCCGCCTCCCGCGGCGGTTATGAGGCCGTCGCGGCGCGATTCAAGGCATCGCTGAGCAAACCGGCAGTGGCCTGCACTACCGGGATCACCCGCTCGTAGGCCATGCGCGTGGGCCCGATCACGCCCACCGCCCCCAGCACGCGGCCCTGCGCGCCGTAGCTGGCGGTGACCACGCTGCAGCCGTCCAGCGCCGCAAAGCCGGATTCCTCGCCGATGAACAGCCGCACGCCGGGTGCCCGCGCGCACACTTCCATCAGCTGCAGCAGCTCGTTCTTCTGCTGGAACGCCTCGAACAGCTCGCGCAGACGCTGCAGGTCGGCCAGCTCGGCGTAGCCCATCAGGTTGGTCTGGCCGCTGACCAGCACCTCGTCGCCGCCGGCCTGCGGTGCGAACGAGGCCGTGGCCAGCTCGGTGGCGGAAGCCACCAGCCGGTTCAGCTCGCTGCCTGCCGCGCGCAGCTCGGCCAGCAGGTGCGCGCGAATGTCGTCCACGCGCAAGCCCACGAAATGCGTGTTGATGTAGTTGGCCGCCTGCTCCAGCTCGCGGCCGTCCAGCGGCTTGGCCAGCTGCACCACGCGGTTCTGCACCTGGTTGTCGGAGAACACCAGGATCACCAGCACCCGCGCGTCGGGCAGCGGCACGAAGTCGATGTGGCGCAACGGGAAGTCCGCCTGCCGCGGCACCGTCACCACGCCGGCGAAACGGGTCATCGCCGACAGCAGGGCCGAAGCGTTGCCCAGCAGGTCGCGCGTGGTGGCCTGCGCCGGCGGCAACTCGCGCTGCAAACGCGCCATTTCGTCATGCGGCAACGGCTGCAGTTCGATCAGGCTGTCCACGAACAGGCGCAGGCCCCGCGGCGTGGGAATGCGCCCCGCCGAAGTGTGCGGCGAAGCCACCAGGCCGGCCTCTTCCAGGTCGGCCATGATGTTGCGGATCGTCGCCGGGCTCACGTCCAGCCCCGACGAGCGCGACAGCGTGCGCGAACCCACCGGCTCGCCGTCGACCAGGTACTGCGCGATCAGGCTGCGCAGCAGGCGCCGCGTGCGGGCATCGAGTTCATGGTCGCGGAGACGGGACATGCGCTGCTGTAGCAATGGATGAGACGACAAAGAAATAAGGTCTGCGGGCCCGCGACGCAAGCCGTCCGCCGCATTGTAGCGGCTGGCCTGCCGCTACAATCACCCGACCACTTCCGGACTGCCGCCAGCCCGCCATGCTCACCTCGCTCCATGTCCGCCAATTCGCCGTCGTCGAACAAGCCGAAGTCGATTTCGGCGCCGGCCTCACCGTGGTCAGCGGCGAAACCGGGGCCGGCAAGTCGCTGCTGGTGGACGCGCTGCTGCTGCTCGCCGGCGCCCGTGCCGACAGCGGCATGGTGCGCGCCGGCAGCGACCGCGCCGAACTGTCCGCCGAATTCGATCTCGCCGCCCTGCCCGAGGCCCGCGCCTGGCTGGCGCAGGAGGAACTGGACGACGACGAAACCTGCCAGCTGCGCCGGGTGATCCGCGCCGAGGGCAGCTCGCGCGCCTGGATCAACGGCCGCCCGGCCAGCGCCGGCCAGCTCGCCGAACTGGCTGCCCTGCTGGTGGAGATCCACGGCCAGCACGAGCATCAGGCGCTGCTCTCGCGTACCCACCAGCTCGCCCTGCTCGATGCGTTTGCCGGTCACGAACCTGTCGCCGCACAGGTGCGCGGACTGGCCACGCAATGGCGCGAACTGGGTGCGCGCATCCGCCGCCTCAGCGGCGGCGAAGATCGCGAGCAGCGGCTGGAACTGCTGCGCCACGAGCTGGCCGAGCTCGAACAGTGGGCGTTGCCCCCGGCCGAACTGGCCGAACTGGAAGCCAGCCACAAGCGGCTCGCCAACGCCGGCCGGCTCGCCGAGGGCGCGGCCGGCGTGGTCGAGCTGCTCGACGGCGACAGCGAGTTCGCGCTGCGCCGCGCGCTGGGCCGCGCCCATGCCGAACTGGGCAAGCTGGCCACGCTGGACGATGCGCTGAATCCCGCGCTGGAGCTGCTGGACAACGCGGCGATCCAGCTAGGCGAAGCCGCCGACACGCTGGGTCGCTACGCGCAGGACGTCGATCTCGACCCCGAGCGTTTCGCCGAAGTCGACGCCCATCTCGCCCGCCTGCACGAGCTGGGTCGCCGCCACCGCCTGCCGGTCGCCGAACTGCACGACAGGCTCGTCGCGCTGCGCCGCGAGCTGGACGAACTGGAAGGCGCCGGCGAGGCGCTGGAGAAGCTCGCCGCCCAGCGCGAACGCGCACAGGCCGATTACGACAAGGCCGCCGCCACGCTGGGCAAGTCGCGCCGCAAGGCCGCGGAAAAGCTCGGCAAGGAAGTCAGCGCCCTGATGTCCGAGCTGGGCATGGCCGGCGGCGTGCTGCAGGTGGAACTGGAAGCGGCCGATGGCGACGAGCCCGACCCGCAGGGCCGCGAACGCTGCGAACTGCTGGTCAGCGCCAACCCCGGCCAGCCGCCGCGCGCCCTGCGCAAGGTGGCCTCCGGCGGCGAACTGGCGCGCATCAGCCTTGCGATCGAGGTCGCCACCCTGGGCAAGGACAGCATCGGCACCATGGTGTTCGACGAGGTGGACAGCGGCATCGGCGGCGCGGTGGCCGAGGTGGTGGGCCAGAAGCTGCGCGCGCTGGGCGGCCAGCGCCAGGTACTTTGCGTCACCCACTTGCCGCAGGTCGCCGCGCAGGGACACGCGCACCTGTACGTGAGCAAGCACAGCGACGGCGAACATACCCGTACCCGGATCCAGGCGCTGGACGCCGAGGGCCGCCGCGACGAGCTGGCGCGCATGCTGGGCGGCGTGCAGATCACCCGCGAAACCCGCGCCCACGCCAGGCAGATGCTGGAACGCGCGCAGGCCTAGCCGGAGGCCGGCAACAGCCCGCGTTCGCTGGCCATCCGGTACAACTCCAGTTCCGACCCCGCGTTGAGCTTGCCCATCACGCTGGCGCGGTGAATGTAGACGGTCTTCTGGCCGATGCCGAGCTCGGCCGCCACCTGCTTCGGCGTGCGGCCGCAGGCCAGCAGCAGGAACACCTCGCGCTCGCGCGCAGTCAACCGGTGCAACGGATCGAGCGCGCACTCGGGCTGCCCGGCGCGGCGCTGGCGCAGGTCCGAACTCAGAAACTGCTCACCCTGCATCACCGCGCGCAGCCCGGCCACCAGTTCCTCCGGCGCCACGCCCTTGGTCACGTAGCCGCTGGCGCCGCGGCGCAGCGCCTCGGACACGTAGGGTTCGCCGTCGTGCATGCTCAGCACCACGATGCGCGTGTCCGCTGCCACGCTGCGCAGGTGTTCGATCAGCGGCAGGCCGCTGCCGTCGGGCAATGACAGGTCCAGCGCCACCAGGTCGGGGCGGTGCTGGGCCACCGCTTCCACTGCGTCGTCGGCGCTGCGGCACTCGGCCACCACCTTGAGATCGGGCTCCAGCCCGATCAGCCGCTTGAAGCCTTCGCGCACGATGGCGTGGTCGTCGACCAGGACAATGCTGTACATGGCTCTACTGTATACGGACCGGAACCGGTCTGCGCCAGCGCCCATGTACCATCCGCGGATGCGCCTGAAACCGTCCCGCCTGTTGCACTCCGGCCCCTTGCTTGGCGTGTCCTACCTGCTGCTGTGGCTGCTGCTGTGGCCCACCGCACAGCCGTACTGGATGCTGCCCTACGGCCTGCGCTTCGGCGCATTGCTGCTGCTGCCTGTGCGCCAATGGGGCTGGCTGCTGGGCGCGGAACTGGTCGCCAGCGCCGGCATGAGTCTGCATGCCGGGCTGCCGATGGGCTGGAGCGGCTACTTCCTAGGCGAGCTGCCCGAGCCGTTGGTGACCGCGGCCGGCCTGTGGCTGCTGCGCCGGCTCAACCCACACGCGGGCGCGAACCTGCACAACCCGCAGGAGACCGCCCGCCTGCTGCTGGCCGCGATCCTGGTGGTGCTTTCCACCACGGCTGCGGACATAGGACTGCTCACGGTCATCCACACCGCCGCGGCCGAGGATGCGCTGATCCACATGCTCGGCAACGAGTTGCTGGGCGGTTACCTGGGCGTGCTGCTGATGGTGCCGGTGATGGTGTTGCTGCTGCGCGCGCCGCCGGACCGCCACGCACTGGGCGGCCTGCTGCTGGACGGCCTGCAGGTGATGCTGCCGGCCATGGCCATCCTGCTGCTGCTTTCGGAGCAGGCCACTTCGCAGCCGCAGTTCGCCCGCGCGCTGTCGCTGGCGCCAGTGCTATTCTTCGCCTTCCGCCACGGCTGGCGCGGCGCCAGCCTGGCGATGATCGTCTCCAGCCTCGGCATGACGGTGCTGGACCAACGGCTTGGCCACGACCCTTCGGCGGCCGGCTACCTGTTCCTGGCCGTGGCCGGCACCGGCACGCTGATGCTCGGTTCGGCCACCGATGCCCTGCGCCGCAGCAAGCTGCGGGTGGCCGAGCAGAACACCCACCTGGCTGCGGTCAACCGGCGGCTGGACCAGCTGGCGCGCCAGTTGCGCGCCGCCGCCCGCGGCAACCTGCAGGCCGACGAGAACCAGCGCCGCCACCTTGCCGCCGAGCTGCACGACGAGCTGGGCCAGAACATCACCGCGATCCAGACCCACGTCAAACTGGCGCAGGCACGCCTGCGGCAGGCCGGGCTGGAAGACATCGGCACCTCGATCAACGGCATCCTCGCCCACATGCGCCGTGCCCTGCACCGGCTGCTGGACGACCTGCGCCCTGCCGTACTGGACGAATTCGGCCTGCTGCGGGCGCTGGACGAGGGTCCGATCCGGGACCTCCTGAACACCGCGGGCATCCGCTACCTCACCGAACTGCGCGGCGATCCGCGCCTGCTCGACGACGACACCCGCACCACGATCTACCGGCTGGCGCAGGAAAGCGCCACCAACGCCGTCAAGCACGCCAAGGCCAGCGAGTTCCGCCTGCGCCTGCGCATCGGCGAACGCCACGGCACGGCGCTGGCCCTGCTCGACCTGCGCGACAACGGCATCGGCCTGCCCGAGCGCCTGCCGCGCGGCGGCCGCGGCTTGCAGGGCATGCGCGACCGGGTCACCTCGCTGGGCGGGCTGTTCCGGCTGCGCCCGGTGCGGCAAGGCGTGCACCTGCGCGTATTGCTGCGGAGCAACATCGAATCACCCGTCACAAATCGGAACGCCTAGGAAATTTTCCGATACACACCCCGTAAAGGCTTCGTTAGGATCGGTCCATCGATGTGGGGGAGCCGCCATCGTGAGATGGCGTGCCGGGGTCCTCGTGGGGACGGCGACTCCGGAGAGATGGCAGGATGCCATCTGGTCGTTACCTTTGGACGCGCACGGCCTGAGCGAGCAACTCGCCCCGCCGGACGTCCAGTCAGGTACCGAAGCAATCGCGGGGTGGACAGGAGTCCTTCCTCGCGATTTTTTTGCCCGGCTTTCGCCCTTTCCCCGGCCTGAACCGTGCCCCGAAGCGGATTCGGCAACCCCTCCGGCGAAAGCCGTCGGCTCCCGGCCCGGCACAGGGAACGGCTGAAGATGCCGCCCTGCCCGGACTCAGGCCTTGCGCGGGCGATGCTTGGGGCGCACGTACAGCACCAGGCTGTGGTCCTCGATCACGTAGCCGTGGCGCGCCGCGATCTCGTGCTGCAGGCGCTCGATCTCCTCGCTGACGAACTCGATCACCTTTCCGCTGTCCACATCGATCATGTGGTCGTGATGGCGGCCGCGGTCGAGCTCGTAGACGGCCTGGCCGCCCTCGAAATTGTGCTTGATGATGATGCCCGCGGCCTCGAACTGGGTCAGCACGCGGTACACCGTCGCCAGGCCGATGTCCTCCTGATGGGCGAGCAGTTTCTTGTAGACGTCCTCGGCGGTGAGGTGGTTGCCCTCCTCTTCGTCGAAGATCTGCAGGATACGCATGCGCGGGTGGGTCACCTTGAGGCCGACCCGGCGCAATTCTCTGGTTTCCTGTTCCATCGTTGTCACCTGTTGAGAGGCTGTTTGCGATCTCCACTTGACCTGCGCCTGGGCTGTTTGCACGCAGGGTCGGGGAAGAACGTTAGGAGTGGACGCCAGTCCACGATCGAGTGACGACGCAGGGACGCGGGCAAACAGACCCGCCCTTTCGGGTTGCCTTGCCGGGGCGCCATCCGGGGATCGTAAACAGGCCCCAAGCCCGGCGCGGCGATGCCGAACCGGTAGTGTATCATCCGACACCTTCACGATCTGGACGCAACACGCATGCAAAAGCTGATCACCCTGCCGGTCGTCGCCCTGCTGGCGCTTGCCGTTTCCGGTTGCCACCTGGTCTACACGCCTGACGTGCGCCAGGGCAACCTGCTCGACAAGACCATCGACCAGAAGGCGGTGGACCAGCTCAAGCCCGGGCTGACCAAGCGGCAGGTGCTGTTGCTGCTGGGCACTCCGTCGGTGAGTTCGCCGTTCGACCAGAGTCGCTGGGACTACGTTTCGACTTTCTCGCACCGTGGCGGCCCGATGCAGGTCAGCACGATGAGCCTGTATTTCAACAACGATACGCTGGCCCGCGTCGAAGGCAGCCCGTTCCTGGAAAACAACAAGACCTTGCTCAAGGAGAGCAAGAAGTACCACGTCGACTATCCGGTCGACGAGGCCAAGGGCGACAAGGACATGAGCGGCAAGGACGACAAGGGATCCGGCAACGATTCGGGCAACGACTCGGGTGGCGACAACAGCAACGGCAACTGAGTCCCGCCGCGGTGAAGGGCCCGCGCCCGGCCAGCCTTTCGGCCCCATTCCCGGGCCATGCGTGCCCGCCCGTTTCCAGTTGCGCCCGGCGCGGCCGGAAACATGCTCACTTGCCGGCTCTGCGCCTGCGCGCGGCCATCGGATCGAGCGCCAGCGGCCGGTAGAGCTCCACCCGGTCGCCGTCGCGCAACACATGATCCGCCCCGACCCGGCGCGAATGGACACCCAACCGCAACGGACTCAGCGCTTCGAACGGCAGTTGCGGCAGCAGGCCCGAAGCCTCGACAGCCTGCATCGCGGTGCTGCCGGCCGGCACGGAAATTCGGCGACGCCATGTGTTCCGTGCGTCGGCGTGCACCACCTCCACGCTAATCACCGCTTCATCCATATACCTGGTCCGCGGCGCGGCAGAAATCGTCCACCATGCGGTTGGCCAGTCCCTGGAAACCCAGCTTGAGCACGCTGCCGCCAATGCCGGCGTAGTCGAAATCCAGTGCCAGCGCCACTTTGCAACCGTCCTCTCCCAGCGCGGTGAAGCTCCACAGCCCATCCAGCGAGCGGAACGGGCCGTCGACCAGGCGAATATCGATGCGCCGCGGCCGTTCGGCGGTGTTGCGCGTGGTAAAGCTGTGCCGCAGACCGGCGAAATGCAGGTCGAGCCGCGCCACCAGCACGTTGTCCGTACGCTCGACCACGGTGGCCGCCGAGCACCAGGGAAAGCGCTTTGGGTATGCTTCCACTCCGTCGACCAGGTCGAACATCTGCTCTGGCGAGTGGCGCACCAGCGCACTGCGGCGTATCTCGATCACGATATCCTCGGTGGTTTCTGCGTTCGTTCGTGGATACACGGGGTGGTTTCTGCGTTCGTCCATGAATGTGGAGGCCAGACCGGCATCCATCCATGGATGCGAAGGTCAAACGGGCATCCATCCGTGGATGCACTCTCAAACAAGGCGCGCAGCCCGGAAGGGCGCGCAGGCAACGTGGCCGCCCAGTGCCCGAAGTTTAGCGGACATGGCCAAGAACAAGGACAAGGACACCACCAAGGGCAGCGGCACCATCGCGCTCAACAAGCGCGCGCGTTTCGAGTACCACATCGACCAGCGTTACGAGGCGGGCATCGCGCTGCAGGGCTGGGAGCTGAAGGCGCTGCGCGCGGGGCGGATCAACTTCGGCGATGGTTATGCCATCGTGATCAAGGGCGAGATTTTCCTGGTCGGCGCCTCGATCCCTCCGCTGATCAGCGCCTCCACCCACGTGATCGCCGAGGACCGGCGCACGCGCAAACTGCTGCTGCATCGCAAAGAGATCGATCAGCTGATCGGCGCGGTCGAACGCAAGGGCTACACCCTGGTGCCCACCGCGATGTACTGGAAGAACGGCAAGGTCAAGGTAGAGGTCGGGCTGGCCCGCGGCAAGCAGGAGCACGACAAGCGCGATACCGAAAAGCAACGCGACTGGCAGATCGAGAAGCAGCGCACCATGCGCTCGCACAACCGCCTTTCCTGATCCGGTTCCCAGGCTCCGGAAAATCCGCATGCACCGTGTCGATCCGGCGCGCCGCCATTCGTCGTACCCGTGAAAGGGAAATTATCCCGTCCACAGGAGGCAGACCGATGCGCTGCATGCTGATTGTGAAAGCAACCGGGGATACCGGAGCCGGCGTCGTGCCGACTGGCGAAGACCTGCATCCCGGTCCGCGTGACGACAGATTCACGGATGCCATGCGCGGACGAGAAGCAAGCCTGCGCGCACACCCCGGCAACCGCCAGTAAACCCGGCCCGGCAAGGAGAATCGCCATGCAATTCGTCGCCTACCTCAATTTCGACGGCAACGCCGAAGCCGCCTTCGACTTCTATGCCCGTTGCCTCGGCGGCAAGGTCACCCAGCGCGTTACGGCGACGCACCGCCCGAAATGCCCATGCCGGCGGAGATGCGCGACAAGATCATGCACGCGCGGCTGGAAGTGGGCGACCAGGTGCTGATGGCCTCGGACGCGATGGCGCCGCAATGCCCATACACGCCGATCAAGGGTTGCTCGGTATCGATCCAGCTCGACTCGCCGGAACAGGCCGAACGCATCTTCTATGCACTGGCCGAAGGTGGCACGGTGCAGATGCCGATCCAGCAGACCTTCTGGGCCGCGCGCTTCGGCTCGCTGGTGGATCGCTATGGCGTTCCGTGGATGGTCAACTGCCCACCTGCCGCATGACGGCTTGCCGCCGCGGGGCGATGATGCTCTGATCGGTCGCCATGACGGCAACCGACACCCATCGCAGCATCGAGGCCATCTGGCGCATCGAATCGGCACGCATCATCGCCGGGCTCGCGCGCATGCTGCGCGACGTGGGCCTGGCCGAAGAGTTGGCGCAGGACGCGCTGGTAACCGCGCTGGAGCAGTGGCCGCGGAACGGCGTACCGGACAATCCCGGCGCCTGGCTGATGACCACGGCGAAACACCGCGCGATCGACCGTCTGCGCCGCCATCAGCTGATGGAGCGCAAGCACGAGGAAATCGCACGCGAGCTGGAGGCCGAGCAAGCCGATGCCATGCCCCGTTTCGACGCCATGCTTGACGACGACATCGGCGACGATCTGCTGCGGCTGATCTTCACCGCCTGCCATCCTGTGCTGCCCGCCGAATCGCGCGTGGCGCTCACTCTGCGCCTGCTGGGCGGCCTCGGCACCGCCGAGATCGCCCGCGCCTTCCTGCAGCCGGAGCCCACCATCGCCCAGCGCATCGTGCGTGCCAAGCGCACACTGGCCGAGAAGCGGGTGCCGTTCGAGGTACCGCGCGGCGGAGAACTGGCCGAACGGCTGGATGCCGTGCTCGGCGTGATCTACCTGATCTTCAACGAGGGCTACGCCGCCACCGCCGGCGCCGACTGGATGCGTCCTGCGCTGTGCGAGGAGGCATTGCGGCTGGGCCGCATCCTCACCGGGTTGATGCCGAGACAGGCATCGGTGTTCGGCCTGCTCGCGCTGATGGAACTGCAGGCCTCGCGCACGCCTGCACGCAGCGGCCCGGATGGAGAGCCGATCCGGCTGCTGGAACAGGATCGTACGCGCTGGGACCGGCTGCTGATCCAGCGCGGCCTCAGCGCACTGGAACGTGCCGGCCAGCTCGGCGGCGAAGCGGAACCCTACACCCTGCAGGCAGCGATCGCCGCCTGCCACGCCCGTGCGCCCGCGGCGGAACGGACAGACTGGAACCGTATCGCGGCGTTATACGCCATGCTCGCCACCGTCGCGCCTTCGCCGGTGGTGGAACTCAACCGTGCGGTGGCGGTGGCGATGTCCAGCGGACCGGCCGCAGGCCTCGCCCTGGTCGACGCGCTGCGCAACGAACCCGCGCTGGCGAACTACCACCTGCTGCCCGCAGTGCGCGGCGATCTGCTGGAAAAACTCGATCGCCGCGACGAAGCCCGCGCCGAGTTCGAACGCGCCGCAAGGCTCGCCCGCAACGCACGCGAATGCGAGTTGCTGCATGCACGCGCTGCCGCCTGCGCAAACGACTGACGCCGGCTCTTTGAGAGGGGCTGGAAGCCTGCGAGTCGCCGTCTAACCAACAATCCTCGGGAAGCCTCGTCCTTCAACGGTTTCGCTAGTTTGAGTTTTCAATCCACCGTCAAAGTTACCGTCAGCGAACCGCGGTGACCCATCTCAAACGCCAGTGCGCCCTCCAAAACGTACCTGTTCCAGCGCACGACACCTGTCAGCGCGGCACGCGAAGCGAGGAGTCGCGCAGCGCTTCCTCGCGCGCCAGCCCCTCGGCACAGTCGGTGGCCTCGCCATCCAGGTCGGACGGTAAGGGCTTGGGCATGTGGCCGGTATGGGGTGGCTGGTCAGCACCAGCCGGTCGGTCGGCAGAGGTCATTCAATCGGTCCCAGGTCGCGGGTTAGGTGATGGCGCTCCCGGGATGTTAGCGCCTGCCCCGTGAATCAGGCAGCGGCCGACGTGCGATCAGGCGCGAGCCAATGGCAGGTGTGCCTCGCACGTGCAATGCATGGAAGGAGGATGCATGCATAAGCGAGAACCGACAACGAGTAGTCGTAGGCGTACATCTGCGAGATGATCCCCTTACAGGAATAGGGGAAATCCATGTCCAAGCTACTTGCGCTGGCGCTCGCGTCGGTTATCTCGTTCGCTGCCGTCGCACCCGCTGCAGCCTTCCAAGACGCACAGACGACAGCTGCACCAGCCGCACCAGCCGCACCAGCGAAAGGCTACGACAACCATCTGGTGGAGCCCGGCAGTTACGTGAACAGCGACGGGAAGAGCGTCCATCGCCCAGCCCACACCGAATCCGGGAGGCCTCCCGAAGGCGCTACCGCTCAATGCCGGGACAACACGTACAGCTTCAGTCAGCACCGCCGGGGCACTTGCTCGCATCATGGCGGCGTGGCGCGCTGGCTCTAACATCCCTGCATCGACAATGCCTTACAAGGAGGAACCATGACTTTGATCGAATATCCAGACTTCCGTCAAAGCTACCTCCACCAGACGGTAGCTTTCAATGGACATCCTTGGACTACATGAGACAAGAAAAAGGCCGGAGCCGTTGCTACTGCAAGGGTTTCCGGCCTTTATTGGATGCCGTTGGACGGCTTGTTGGTGGGGTGGCGACCGCCACACTGATAGCGCCTTGTCAAGCAGAGATGAATGCCGGCGCGCCCCAGGCCAGCGACAAACTCGAGCCGGTCTGCGTGGTCGCGCTGGCCAGCGTAACCGTCGTGCCAGAGATGTCGATGACCTGGCGCGCCGTCGTATCGGCCCCCACCTTCACGAACTGACCTGCCCGCAACGAATCGGCGGTGTCGGAGAGCGCAATGAGCGTGGCCGTGCCGTTGGCCGTCACGGTGGGCGCGGTAGTGAAGGTGCCAAAGGTTCCTCCCGCCGTGCACATGAACATGGTCGAGGCGGGCGCCGGCGAGGACTTGGAGGCGAAGGTGCCGATGGACCAGCTCCCCGATGCTGGCGTGGCCGTCATAATCGAGCCGTTGCCGTAAGCTGCCTGCGTGCCGCCGGGACTACGCGACACAGCATCATTGATGATGTTGTCACGGTCGTAGAAGTGGTGATTGATGAATTGGTTGTTGTTGGCACCGTCGTTGATGGTCGAGCCCGTGGTGATGAAGGTACTCGTGGTCGGCCCTGAGTTGTAGCGTGCCTTGTTGTTCACCACGTTACCGCGGAGCTCGAAGTTGTCGATGATCTGGCCCGTGCCCGCGACCGACTTCGTGATCACGTTGATGCAGTTACCGGCGACGTCGTTGAAAACGTTGTTCTCGATGGTGAGGCCGACTGCGCCGTAGATCGTAATCGCACCGTTCGGCGGTAGCAAACCGTTGAACTTGCAATCACGGATCGTCCAGTCGATGGCGTTGAAGCAGCCCGGATAGCCGACGTTGATGCCGCCCTGGTAACCGCTGGTGGCGATGGGCAGCTGCTCGAATACGCACCCCATGATATTGACCTTGTTCAGGCCTTGGCACGCCATGTCCGCGCTGGTCGTGTTGAGGAAGTGGCACTTCGCGACTGTCAGATTGTCGATCACGCTTAGCGTATTCTTGGAGCCACTGGATGCCTGGATGCCGATATAGCAGGTATTGAACTCGCAGTTCTCCACGATCCAATTGCAGATGTTACCGTTCACCTGTTCCGCGTCGTGGAACGTGATCGCCGCAGTGTTGGTCGAGTTAATGTTGTAGAACCGGCAGTTGCGGATCGTGCAGGCGCGATAGACATTCCAGGTGTTGTCCGGCTCAAAGTCGATGGCGCCCACAGAACTCGACAGCGTGGGATTGCCGATGTTCTCGAACACGCAGTTGTCAATCAGTAAGCCATCACAGTCAATGATCGAAATGCCGTTACGGTTGGTTTGCGTCACACCGTTGAAGGTGCAATCGCACACGGTCACGTTGAAATTGTGGCGCGTCTCGCCGGCCAGCGGGCCGGAGCCAATATAGAGGCCGTCGCCGCGGAAGCCCAAGAAGTCGACGCGCTCGATAACGCAATCCGTCACGCCGTTCAGGGACACCAGGCAGGTGAAGGCGCTGTAGCCCAGTGAGCCGACCTGTCCATTCAGCGTGAGATCGGCGATGTATATCCCGTTGAGGTTGCTGGCCTCCGTAGCGCTCTGCGAGTCGGCGTACAACAGACCATAGGCACCCGAGAGATAGCCGTTGTTGATGGTCGTCTGGTTACGGCCTTGCCCGATGATGCGCTGGCCGTTCGTCATCGTCAGGTAATTGGTGTTGACGTTGTAGGTGCCCGCCGGCAGAAGCACCTGTTGCGCTTCATTCAGCGCGTCCTGGATATCCGCCGTGCAATCGTAGGTCGAAGTGCCTGCACTGATTGCCTCTTGTTGTGCGACTGGAATGTAATCGAAGGCGCTCACCGACTCAAAAAGCTTTGCTTGGTAGGTGCGCAGTACTGCGCCAGAGCCTGCCTGTTGGAAGCCGAAGCGATTACCCAGCGCGTAAGCAAGAGGATCGTAGTCTGTGACCCAGGCACCGCCCTGCCGCACGTAGCTTCTATTGTTGGCCGGCGTTGGGTCAGCATAGACCACAGCCATCGTGCCATCCGGTGGGCTGGCCGCCTCTAAGGCTGCAAGCGTGGTATAGGACGTTACGTTCGGTAGGATAGGCGTGGCCATGAGGCGTTCTCACGTGAGGGTAAATGAGAGTACAGGCCCTAGAGGCGAAGCCTGGCAAGGGAACAACGTCAATGCGTCATGATCCTGGAGGCGGTGTCGGGAGCGTCGTCCTCAACGGCACGCTGGACACGACCCGGGCGATGACCAACAGGCTGTAGCCGCCCATATGTCCGTAACCGCCCCACAACTTGCTAGGGGTCGGCATGGGCCGCCCGGCGAAGAAGCGACCGATCAAATCCGCATGCACTGCGGTGTTCCCTTCCCGGTGAATCAGCTGATCGAAGGTTTTGAATGCAGCATCTTTCTTGAGCTCGCAGGGTATGCCTTCAATGACTAGAGGGCGGGAACCCACGCCAGCTGCCGGCTCCCCGTACTCATACCGTCCTCCTGAGCTATCCCGGTCGCCGTATTCCAGCCATATCCCAGCGCTCTTGAGCTGCGCTGTGCAGTCACCTTGCCATACGTTGAACACTTCGAAGCCGAACACTATGTCAGTCGACACTTCGACTAACCGATGGTCATACCGCCACGGCGTCTCCATCAGCTGACAAGCCGTCACTTGGATGAGTTGCTCAGAGCCCACTTGCTGCGGAGACGAGGTCAGTCGTGCGCCCCGCTGGAAGGCGCACCCTGTAAGTAGAACGGCCGCCAGCATGCAGCCCACAGCGATCGTCCTCATAGAGCCCCTCCCCTGTGACGAGAACCTCCTTAGGCTCCGCACGAGGTACCGTCTTCCAACGCCAAGGCGCCGTCAAGCGGTTAGCAAGACCATCGTTGGGTGGGTCGGATTTGGCGGGCCATTGCGTGCCTGGCGCATGGCGATGGCGTAGCGCATCACCTCCCGCAGGTCTGCAACACGCGGTGCGCGGACTCGATGGCGCCCCGCTCCTCCATGCGCCGCACCACCCGCAGGAACTCAGGAGCGGACAATTCGGCTACCGGACGGCCGCCGATGTACGGATAGACGTCGTTCACCATCCAGGCCTCGACCTTGACCCGGTAGTGCTCCACCCACGTCCGCTTACCCAGCAGCATGCCCCGGCCGTCTGACAGTTTGTAGGGCTTGGCCTGCGGCTTGGCATTGGCAACGGCGGAAGAGGTCAATGGGGGCGGCGTGCCTGGGCATTGGGGCCGCTCCGGTTTTCGGGTACGCGTTCCACCGGTCGTCTCGATACCCCTACGGCGTCAACAGCCCCTACTCGTAAAGTCGATCAATCGCTGCAATGGCAGCATCCAGCGCCGGAACCGTTTCTCGCGCTACCGAGGCCTGCAAGGAGCCACAATTAGCCTCCACCTCGCCCACACCGAGATCAGCGCTTCGTTGTGAGGTAGATGCTCGCTATCGACAAGGCCAGCGCGGCCACAGCTATGGCCCATGTGAACAGCTGGACCCTTCGCTGCTCTCGCATACCCGCCAAGATCGAGACCATGTAAGGGAAGTGAATGCAGTGTCTGTCTGTTCCAGCCTGCAGCTGAAAGACGGCACCGCTCGTGTTTGGCCGAGTCTCAGGGTCATATCGTTTGGCAAGGTCGTGATAGAGACGGCCAAACAGGATGTGTTGACTGCACCTCAAACGCTTCGCGACAGCAGTGACATCGATGGGAAAGTACACGCGACGCTGAGTTTGCTCATGCTCTTGCGCCAGGTAATCGCCGAGATATATCGCATAGATGGCCTCAAAGATCTTCCGATCGGAAGGAATGTTCATCCTGGCCTCCCCTGTAGTCCGGCTAGTCATCCAGCCTGCGAAATACCGTCCGCCAACGCCGGCACACCGTCAAGTGGCGAGAGCAAGGTCGGTCAGATGACGAGTAGACGAGCAGCCCAGAAAGAAGAAGCCCCGCGCTTGGCGGGGCTTTTGCTCAACATCTCAATGGATAGCTCAAGCACACTTAGCCAAGTGCTCCTGAGCCTCGCGTTCGATAAATCCATCCACCGCCTTGGACACCGCGCCATCAGTGGACGCGTTGACCTTTCGCATGGATTGGTCGATCTCAAAAGCGATGTTCTTCAACTCGGACTCGGCGAACCGGCCAAGCAGATCTCGGATCATGGGTTGATAGGCAATCCCATGGTGTGCCGCGATCAATTTCAAAATTTCGATCAGCTGGATCGGGAGACGCATTGTCACCAGCTTCATGGCCATGGCCTTGTCCATGGCGGCATCGGTAGCTTCGTCAACCACCACTACATGCGCTTCGTCGCGCCCAAGCTGGCCCGTCTCCCACTGCTCGGTGATGGCGTGGTCAAGATCAGCGTTCATCGTATACACCCTTAAAAATCGGTAGGTTGACCGTACTTACGGTAGATTCTTAGCTCTTCGTCGTCAGGCGGAAAGCAGGAACGCAGGAAGTAGTCGCCATCAGGCACAAAGCAAATCTTCAGCAACCGACCTTTGTTCGTCGGTGCGATAAACCACTGCGTTGGCGGAATGCTCTTGTGCTTGTCGCGATTGTCAGCGAGAAGCTTGCCGGTACGGTTGGCGAAGCATTGGCTCACCTCCTCATCCGTGACGCCGTGTTTGTCGAGGAGCTTCCCTCGGATCTTGTCCGAAATGATGATGGTCATGTCAGCCCTATCCCTAGGTAGGCCATCGTATTTACGCTACAGCCATACGTCAATAGTACCAACGGCATGTAGCGTATTTACGTTCATCTGCCAGCACCCTTGTATCGGCCGCCAGGTACTGAGACTGTAGGTACGGCCAGCACCTAGGAATTGCAACGGCCATGGCATCACCGGCGTGGCAGATCACCCAGCCTTGTGCTTGAACGGCACCACGTCGCCACCAGAACCCGGATTGCAATGGATGCCCCCGGACGACATCGGACAAGAAAAAGGCCGGAACCGTTGCTATTGCTAGGGTTTCCGGCCTTTATTGGATGCCGTTGGACGGCGTATTGGTGGAGGTGGCGGGAGTCGAACCCGCGTCCGAAGGCGCTTGACGCCCGGTACTACATGCTTAGCTCACCGTTGGATCTCGTCCCGCGACAGCACGATGTGCGAAGCGCATCGAAGGACCAGCCTGCTTGATTTGACCCTGGCCGACAGGCGGCGGCTTCGGGCGATCCCGTGATAATGACCCTACACCGACGAGCACGAGCACAAGTGGGTTCGGGGCTAGGCCTTAGGCGGCCAGAGCGTAGTTGTCGTCGTTGGCAACTATGAGTTTGCGGCTGGATTAACGAGGAAAGCTGCCCCCTCGGCATGCACCAAGCCATCTCACTACCCCCGTCGAAGCCAGTACACCCCCGGGGAAACAGTATGGCCGCACAAGTATATGGGGTCGCCGCACGCGGCATCAATGCGATCGCGCTGCCGACCCTGCTGCGAAATCCGGCAAGCCGCCGACCGGGTCCACGCGTTCCCCGACCGCAGTCAACTGAACCGTAGCCCGCCTTTCACTTCGCGGTCACGGTTTTTTTCAAGCGCTGTTCCGAGTGCGATGGTCACATTTGTGCTGCCAGGCTCGATCCGGCGGTCCCCACCCGTTCGCGATCGCCGGGCAGCGAACCTGCCTGCCGGCACGACCCGGCCCCATCACCAAGGAGTGCATCATGAGCAAGCGCCTGCTTCCCCTGTTGATCGGACTGTCGTTTGGCAGTGCCGTCTTTGCGCAAACCCAGCCCTCGCCGATGGCCGCGTCGTCCACGACCCGGGTCACCACAACCACCACCACGAGTACCTGGTCTACGCAGCCGCCGAACGGCGCGTTGAGCGAGAACGCGATCAAGGCCGCCATCGCCGGCGCCGGCTACAAACAAGTAAAAGGCCTGGAGTTCAAGGACGGCGTGTGGCGCAGCAAGGCCCGCGGCGGCAATAAAAAGTGGGTCAAACTCGCCGTCGGCCCCGTTTCCGGCAGGGTCTATCCATCCGATGCGCCGTCCAGGCTCGACGGGGACGAGGTCAGCGCCAGGCTGACCGCCGCCGGCTACCAGAACGTCAAGGACGTGAAATTCGACCACGGCCTGTGGAGCGCGAAGGCGAAGTCCCCGGAGGGCCACAGCGTCGACCTGCTGGCCGACCCGGGCGACGGCAGCGTGGTTGCCCAGTCGCACGGCTGATCCGTTTTCCCGATATCCCGCGCATACCCGGCGCCATCGTGGCGCCGGGCAGGCCGCTCCCGATGTACGGGCCGAGCCCATATCGCGGGGGCCGCCAAGGCAGGCCCCGCTCTTCAGCGGGTTGCGGGGAAGGCTCTGGACCGGGCCTTACATTTCCACGCAGTCGAAGCGCCGGTCCGTTTCCACCTCGGCGTCGTAGTCCACGTCGCTGCGGTCAAAGCCGAACAGTTTCAGGAACTCGTGCTTGTAGCCGGCGTAGTCGGTGATCTGGCGAAGGTTTTCGGTGGTGACGGTGGGCCACAGCGCCTTGCAGGCATTCTGCACGTCGTCGCGCAGTTCCCAGTCGTCCAGGCGCACACGGCCCTCGTCGTCGGTGGGCGCGACGGCGCCGTCGGCGCGATAGAGGCGGTCGTGGAACAGGCGGTTGATCTGCTCGATGCAACCTTCGTGGATACCCTTGTCCTTCATCACGCGGAAGGCGATGGAAACGTACAACGGAATCACCGGGATCGCTGCGCTGGCCTGGGTGACCACCGACTTCATCACACCCACGCGGGCATCCAGGCCCGCATGGCGCTCACGCAGCGCCCTGGCGGTGTTGTCGAGGTGCTGCTTGGCCTGGCCCAGCGTGCCGTGCCAGTACATCGGCCAGGTGATCTCGGTGCCGATATAGCTGTAGGCGACGGTCTTGGCGTCCTTCGCCAGCACGCCCGCCTTGCCCAGCGCGTCGATCCACAGCGCCCAGTCCTCGCCGCCCATCACGGTGACGGTGTCCTTGATCTCCTGCTCGGTGGCCGGCTCCACGCTGGCCTGGATCACCACGTCTTTGTTGGTGTCGACCGAGCTGGCGGTGAAGGTCTCGCCGATGGTCTTGAGCGCGGAGCGCACCACTTCGCCGGTATCCGGAAGCCTGCGCACAGGCGAGGCCAGCGAATAGACGACGAGATCGACCTGCCCGCCCATCTCGTTCTTGATGATCTCGATGGCACGTGCGCGCGTCTCGTTGGCGAAGGCATCGCCGTTGATGGACTTGGCGAACAGCCCTGCTTCCTTGGCGAACTTGTCGAACGCGGCGGCGTTGTACCAGCCGGCGGTGCCGGGCTTGTCCCCGCTGCTGGGCTTCTCGAAGAACACGCCCAGCGTGGCCGCGCCGTAGCCGAACGCGGCGGTGATGCGCGAGGCCAGGCCGTAGCCGGTGGAGGCACCGATCACCAGCACGCGCTTCGGGCCCTTGCCGTCGTTGTGGATGGCGGCCTTGGTAGTGGCGATCTGCCCGGCCACGTTGAGCTCGCATCCGACCGGGTGGGCCGTGACACAGATGAAGCCGCGCACTTTGGGTTTGATGATCACTGGTGTTGCTCCACGGGGAATTCGCAAGGCGGCATCTTAACCAAGGCGGGGGAACATGCGCTGCGGTAGGGAGCTGCGCACCCTCTCCCGCGGGGAAAAGGAAGGAGTGGACGTCCGTCCACGACTGAGGGACGACGCAGGGATGCAGGCAAACAGACCCGGCCCTTCGGGTTGCCTTGCCATGGCCGCCATGCGTCAGCGCGCGGCTTGACTTGCCACCCAGCCAGCCAGGCGCTGCGCCACGCACTACCACCTGGCGGCCATGGCAAGGCAACGCGATACAGGCTCTTAGCCGATGGATCGCAGGGCCTGCACCAGTGCGTGCACCTGATCCACATCGCTGCGCAGTTCGCCGCCCTGCATGTCGCCCAGCAACGCTGGGCGATGGCGCATGCCTGAGGCGAGTTGCCGCTTGGCGGAGGCATGGAATTCGCGCGCGCCGGTGGCGGCGGCCAATGCGGCGAGATTGCCGGCAGTCACGCCGGCGCCGGGCATGATCGCGAGGCGGCCCGCCGCTTGCGCGACCAGCTCGCGGATCAGCGCGGCGCCCTCCATGGCGCCGGGCTGGCCACCGGAGGTGAGCAGGCGTTCGCAGCCCAGCGCGATCACGTCTTCCAGCGCCCGCCGCGGGTCGCGGGCGAGATCGAAGGCACGATGGAAGGTGGTGCCCATGCTGCCGGCCGTGGCGATCAAGGCACGGCAGCGTGCCATGTCCACGTCGCCATCGGAGTCGAGCGCACCGAGCACCACGCCGTCGCAACCCAGCGCGGCACAGGTTTCGATGTCGCGCTGCATGGCTTCGCATTCGAGGTCGTTGTAGAGGAAATCGCCGGCGCGCGGACGGATCAGCACGTACAGCGGGATGCGCAACCGCTCGCGCACCATCGCAATGACAGCGTGCGAAGGCGTGAGGCCGCCCAGTTCCAGTGCGGCGCACAGCTCCACCCGCCCTGCCCCGCCCGCCTGCGCGGCCAGCGCCGAAGCTACTGAATTGGCGGCCACTTCCAGCAGATATCCGTTCATGCGGGATAGATGCTCTTCGCGGGGACCAGCGCGCGCTGGTCCTTCGTATCGCACACGGCGTAGGAGAAGCCGGGCTGGATCGCCCAGGCGCCCACTTCGCCGTCCCGGTTCATGGCAAGGAAGGCGACCTGGATCTCCTTCGCGGTCTTTGCGCGCTTGCGCACGATGCGCATCACTGCCTCGTGGCAGGCTTCCGCGGGCGTGCGGCCCTGGCGCATCAGTTCCACCACGAGGAAGCTGCCGGCGTTGCGGATCACTTCCTCGCCCACGCCAGTGGAGGTGGCGCCGCCCACCTCGCCGTCCACGTATAGGCCGGCGCCGATGATCGGCGAATCGCCCACGCGGCCGTGCAGTTTCCAGGCCATGCCGCTGGTGGTGCAGGCTCCCGCCAGCTTGCCGTGCGCATCCAGCGCCAGCATGCCGATGGTGTCGTGGTTGTCCTGGCCGCCCGGCAACCCGGCGGGAGCGCCGGCGCCGTAGTCGCGCACCTCGCTGTTGATCACCGGCCGGTAATGCGCGGTCTTCAGCCATTCGTGCCAGGCCTTGTCGGCTTCCGGCGTCAGCAGGTTCTCCTTCTCGAAGCCCTGCTCCAACGCGAACTGCAGCGCGCCGTCGCCGGCCAGCAGTACATGCGGGGTACGTTCCATCACCCGGCGCGCCACCGAAACTGCATGCGTGATGTGCTCCAGCACGGCCACCGCGCCGCAATTGCCATCGGCGTCCATGATGCTGGCGTCCAGGGTGACCTTGCCGTCGCGATCGGGATAGCCGCCCTTGCCCACGCTGTGGTTCCTGAGGTCCGCCTCCGGCACGCGCACGCCGGCTTCGACGGCGTCCAGTGCATGGCCTCCCTGGCTCAGGACCGTCCATGCCGCCTGGTTGGCGGCGACGCCGAAGTCCCAGGTGGAGGCCACGCGCATGGCGGAAGGGCCACGGGCGCTGCCAACCGCTGCCCCGGTCGCGTCGAGGCGCTTGCTTATCGCCAGCGCCGAGGCGCCCAGCAGCGAGGTCTTTAGGAATTGCCGGCGATCGGCGGCCATCTCTGCTCCTGTATTTTGCAATCGTCCACGGTCGCGGGACTCACGCGGGCAGCCATCTACGACCGCGCTTCTCGAAACAAAGAGCCCCGCGCCAGGGCGCGGGGCTCGGTTTCACTGCTTGGCCGGCGCACAGCCGGCCGATGGAACTCAACCCGCGACTTCGACGCCCGAAGCCTGGGCTCCCTTCGGGCCCTGGGTGACTTCGAACTTTACGCGCTGACCTTCCTGCAGGCTGCGGAAGCCCTTGGAGTTGATCGCAGAGAAGTGGACGAACACGTCCTCCCCACCGTCCTCGGGCGCGATGAAGCCGAAGCCCTTGGCATCGTTGAACCACTTGACCGTACCGAAACGCATTGCTGGAACCTCTGGAAGCATGGACAGGGCGCACCCGGCCGAGCTCGAACCATCCCCCTGGCTCACCGTCCTGGTGCCCTGAAAGTATCATCATGTTTCCAGTCAAAGCGCAATATGCATTTGCCGATTCGGGGCACGAAACCCCAATCGGGCTTATGAAAAGGCGCCATGCGCTAATGCGCCAATGCACGATCACGCGCGCAGCATCGCCCCGAGCAGGCGCGGGACCTCGGCGGTGGCCGCGGCGAGGTGGGCAAAAATCTCCTCGATGCTGATTTCCGCCTCGTCGCCGCAGCCGGCGGCGTAATTCGCCACCAGGGCGAGGCAGGCGTAGCCCAGCGCGAGCTCGCGCGCCAGCGCGGCCTCGGGCATGCCGGTCATGCCGACCAAGTCGCAGCCATCGCGCTTCATGCGCGCGATCTCGGCCCGGGTCTCCAGCCGCGGTCCCTGGGTGGCGCCATAGCAGCCGCCATCGATCACCGCGATGCCGGCCTTGCGCGCGGCTTGCAACAAGCGATGGCGCAACGACGCGGTATATGGCTCGCTGAAGTCGATGTGCTTCACCTCGGCGCCTTCCGCATCGCAGAAGCTGGTGTAGCGGCCATGGGTGTAATCGATCAACTGATCGGGCAGCACGATGGCGCGCGGGCCCATGTCGGAACGGATACCGCCCACGGCGTTGACCCCGATCACCGCGCGCACGCCGAGGCTGTGCAGGGCCCACAGGTTGGCGCGGTAGTTCACCCGGTGCGGCGGCAGGCTGTGGCTTTCGCCATGGCGGGCGAGAAACGCCACGCGCCGGCCCGCGAAGTCACCGATCACCACCTCGCCCGAGGCGGCGCCCCATGGCGTCTCGACGGCCCGGCGCTCGGCGTTTTCCAGTCCCTGGAACTTGTACAGGCCGCTGCCGCCAATTACGGCCAGGTCGATCGGGTGATTGCTCATGGGAAGGTTCCGGGGAAGTTGTGAAGGTAGCGCGCCAGCAGCTCGCGGGCGCTTTCGTCGGCAAGCCGGCCTCCGGCGGCGGCCTCCAGCAGCGCGATGTTGAACGAAGCCAGGCGCAGACTGCCGGAGATACCCTGGATGTCCATGCATGGCTCCCGCGGATGCGCTCAGCGCAACGCGTAGATCGCCGGCAGGTTGCGGCCCTGCTCGTGATAATCCATGCCGTAGCCGAACACATAGCGGTCGGGCAGCTCGACGCCGTTGAAATCGGAGGCGACGCCTTCGACCAGGCGGTTGTGTCGCTTGCTGCACAGGCTGGCGATCAGCACGCGCCGCGCGCCGCGACGCAGGCAGTCGTCGCGCACGGCCTTCAAGGTGTGGCCCTCGTCGAGGATGTCGTCCACCAACAGCACCGTGCGCCCGGCGAGATCCGCCGTGGGTTCGCGCAGCCAGTGCAGCTCGCTGCCGGAAGTGGCGCCGCGATAGCGGGTGGCGTGCACGTAGTCGAATTCGAGGTCGGTGCGGATCGAGAGCGCCAACTGGCCGGCGAACATCAACGCGCCGTTCATCACGGTGAGGAACACCGCTCGCTCGCCGTCCAGCGCGGCATCGATCCGCCGGCCGAGATCGGCGATCACGGTTTCGAGTTCCGCGCGCCCGAACAGCACGTCGGCGTTCGCCAGTGCGTCGCGGAGGGAAGGAAGCGTCTCATTCATGCGGGGCCCTGTGCGGCGTCCAGCGCCGTGATGCGCGCGACGAAGCGGTCGCGCTGTGGATTGTCGGTGAGGCTGTCCCAACTGGCGCCGATCGCGCCGCGCAGCGGAGCCAAGCGCTCTGGATGCGCCGGCGTGCGGCCGGCGACGGCGGCGATCGCTTCGTCCACCACCTCGGGGAAGCAGGCCAGCACCAGGTCGCAGCCCGCATCCAGGTGGCCGTGCACGCGCTCGGCCACGCCGCCGGCCACGCCCGCAGCGGCCATGCTGATGTCATCGCTGATCGCCGCGCCGGCGAAACCCAGTTCGCCGCGCAGGATCTCGCCGATCCAGGCACGGGAGTAGCCGGCCGGCTGCGCATCGACGGCGGGATAGACCACGTGCGCCATCATTACCGCCTCGGCTCGCGACGCGATGCACTCGGCGAACGGCCGTAGGTCGTCGCGGCTGATGACGTCCAGCGGGCGCGGATCGATCGCCTGCGCCTTGTGCGTGTCGGCGGCCACCGAGCCGTGGCCGGGGAAATGCTTCAATACCGCGGCCATGCCGGCCAGGTGCATGCCGCGCACATAGGCCGTGGCGAGTTCAGCGGCAACGGCAGGATCGGCGTGGAAGGCACGCATGCCGACCGCCGCGTTGCCGCGCGCCAGGTCCGCCACTGGCGCAAAGCTGAAATCCACGCCGCAGGCACGCAATTCGCTGGCCATCACCCAGGCGTGCTCCTCGGCAAGGCGCACTGCCTCGGCCGGATCGCGGTCGTAGACCTCGCCGATCCGCGCCAGCGCGGGCAGCCGCGTGAAACCGTCGCGGAAGCGCTGCACCGGGCCGCCTTCCTGGTCCACCGCGATCAGCAGCTCCTCGCTGCCGAGCTCACGGATGGATTCGCACAAAGCCATCAGCTGCGCGCGATCGGCATAATTGCGCGCGAACAGGATCACGCCCGCCACGCCGGACGCGGCGAGCCACGCCCGCTCGTGCTCAGCGACTTGCAGTCCGGCCAGACCGATCAGCAGCATCAGGCGGTTCCCCCTTCGGCAGCGTCGCGCTCGGCCTGCGTCCAGCGGGCATACGGATGCGCGATCAGGTTGACGTTGTAGTAGCGTGCCAGCGCACTCACCTCGTAGCCCAGCCACGACGGCCGCGGGAACGGGGCGTCCGCCTGCGGCAGTTCCACCTCGGCCACCACGAGGCCGGCATTGTCGCCCAGAAACTCGTCGATCTCGAACAGCGTGCCGTCGACCCGGACGTGGTGACGCTGCTTGGCCAGCATGCCGTCGCACAGCGTGGCCAGCAGCGCATCGGCATCGTCCGGCGGAATCGGGTAGTCGTACTCGGCACGCTCCACGCCAAGTCGCGCAGCCTTGATATTGAGCCAGGCGGCGGCGCCCGCCCGGCGCACCCGTACCGAGGCGCGCGCGTGCCCGGCGGCCAGCGCCGCCGCGCCGACCAGATAGCCCTGCGCGATGCGTTCGCTGTGTTCCACCTGCGCGCGCCAGCTGTCGTCGCGCAACAGGAACTTCCGTTCGATCTCTATGCCCATGGAGTCCGGATCTCAACCAGCGACGACGCCTGCAATGAAACGGCTTTTGTTGAAAAGTGCGGCCATGGATGGCCGCTTTTCGACTTTCGCATTCATGGACGAATGCACAAGTATCACCGCACAAACACCGCAATCGATTCGACGTGGGCCGTATGCGGGAACATGTCCATCACTCCCGCCGCGCTGAGCCTGAAGCCGTGCTGGTTGACCAGGATGCCGGCGTCGCGCGCCAGCGAGGCGGGATGGCAGGAAACGTAGACGATGCGGCTGGTCGCCTTGTGCGGCAGGTAGGCCAGCACCTGGTCGGCGCCGGCACGCGGCGGGTCGAGCAGCAACTTGTCCCAGGGCTGGCGCGCCCAATCGGTGCCGCGCTGGTCCTCGAACAGGTTGGCGACATGGAAGCGCGCGTTGGCGATGCCGTTGCGTGCTGCGTTGTCGCCAGCACGCGCCACCAGGCCATGCTCGCCCTCGACCCCGGCCACCTCGGCCACCCTGCGCGCGATCGGCAAGGTGAAATTGCCCAGTCCGCAGAACAGGTCGAGCACGCGGTCGCCAGGCTGCGGATCGAGCAGTTCCATCGCCCGCGCCATCATCCTGCGGTTCATGCCGGCATTGACCTGCACGAAATCCAGCGGCTGGAACTCCAGCTCCACGTCCTGCGCACCGCCACCCGGCGACAGCGTGAAGGCCAGCCGCGGCGCCTCCGGCCATAACGGATGCACGCTGCTCACGCCGCCGGGCTGCAGGTAGATCGCGAAACCATGCGTCTTGCCGAATGCGGTCAGCGCCTCGCGGTCGCGCCCGCTCAGGGGTTGCATATGGCGAAACACCAGCGCCACGGAGTCGTCGCCGGCGGCGAATTCGATCTGCGGGATGTCGGCGGCGGCGTCCATGGCGCCGACCAGGTCGCCGATCAGCTCAATTTTCGAGCCAAGCGCTGGGTGCAGTACGTCGCAATGGCGGATATCGGCCACATAGCGCGGATTGGCCTCTTCGCGGAAACCGACCAGCACGCGGCCCTTCTTCGCTACCGCGCGCACCGACAACCGCCCCTTGCGGCGATAGCCCCAAGGCTCGTCGATGAGCGGAGGCAGCCAACGCTCCGGCTCGACCTTGCCGATGCGTGCGAAGCTGTCGGCCAGTACACGCTGCTTGGCGGCGATCTGCGCCGCGGCATCCAGGTGCTGCAATGAGCAGCCCCCGCACTGGCCGAAGTGCGGACACTTCGGCTCGACCCGGTGCGGCGAGCGGCTGAGCACCTCGGCCACCTCGGCCTCGTCGAAATGGCGATGGCGCTTGCGGATGCGCAGGCGTACCCGTTCGCCTTCCAGCGCACCGGCGACGAACACCGCCTTGCCGTCGACACGGGCGACGCCGCGGCCATCGTGGGCCAGATCGGTGATGTCGGCTTCGAGCTCCGCGGCAGGCGCGCGGGAATGGGATCGGGACATGGTCTGCGGGGTTTCAGCAAGTCTGGGGCAGACCGGGCATTATCGCCGATTGCATCCGCGGGCGCTCCCTGCCCTTTCCCCCGGCGCAGGCGAACGCGGTCTCGAACGCCCGCTTACTTGCGCAGCCAGCCACCGGACGCATCCTGGTAGTACCAGCCAGGGCGCGCATGCTCGATCCAGGTCTGGGCGAAGGTGGCGCGGATCTGCGCCTCCCACTCGGGATGGTTGTTGGCATTGGCGATCTCGCGGTACAGCGCGGCGCGGTCGCGGTTCTCGTCGGCCACGGCAGCGTTGGCCTGGGCGCGTTCGCTCAGCGGCACCTTGGCGGCGTCGCGCATGGCGACCATGCCGTCGCGGGTGAAGCCCACCGCGCCGCTGTCGAGCAGCGCCTTCAGGGAATTCTGGAAGCGTGCGCGCATGCGGTCGTGGATCGCCTGCACCGCCGGCGTCTGCACGCGCAGGTTCGGCACCTCGGAGGCCTGCGCAGCCGGTACCAGCAGGTCCAGCAACATCGCCGTGGGCTGCTGCTCCCGCGGCGGGTTGTCCCGTGCGGGAACGTTCTTGCCGGCGGACGGCGCCGCCTGGCCGCCGCCATCGAGCACGGTGCCGATGAACTGGTCTGCGGCCTTTTGCGCCGCCGCCTCGGGAAAGTAGACGTTGATCGTGACGCAGCCCACCAGCACGGCGGCCAGCATGGCGAGGATGGTGCAGGTGAGCTTGCGCATGAGTCACTCCTGTGAACGACGGTGGGGACGACCGCCGGTGCGTCAGCGGACCACCGGCGCATGGCCGTTGACGGCCTCGCGCAAGCGGCGCACCAAGGTAGGCCAGTCGACCCGGGTCTGATGGCCGATCACCTCGAGGTGCGGCAGGCCGCTGCCTTCGACGATAGTGTAGCCGCCATCCTCGTTCTCCAGCCCCCCCATCTCGCAGACTGCGCCGTGCAGCGTGCAGTTGAGGCCGATGCGCTTGTAGCCGAAGGTCTTGAACAACTTCAGCATCACGCCCTGCAGGCCGCCGGCCACGCCGCCGCCGCCCACCGCGGTGAGGTTGTTCACCGCCCGCTGGCTGATCCGGCCGCCCCCGCTGGCCAGCAAGGAAGCCTTGAACGCGACCGGGCTCCAGTTCGCCAGGCGCAGATCGTCGACGGAACCATCGAGCCGGCCGGTGATGCTGCCGAAGTCGAACACGCTGGTGACCGCACCAAGATCGAGCTGGCTGAGGCTGACGTCGCCGGTCAGCACCGGTGCATCCCCGAACGGCTGCTGCACGGAAAGATGGGTGACATCGACGAAGCCGTCGAACACGTTCACCGCGAGGCCGCCTTCCAGCTCGAAGCGGTCGTCGACCCAGCGCAGCGAGGGAATCGCCCCGCCCAGCGTGCCGGGGAACGAGGGCCAACCCAGCGCATGGCTGAAGGCGGCCATGTCGACCCCGGTGACGGTGAGGCTGGTGGCGAGGCGCTGCCCCTTTGCCGCCGCCGGGCGCCAGTCCAGGCTGGCCAGCCGCAACTGGCCCTTCAATACCGGCACGGTGAGCGGCTGCAACAGGGCCAGGGTGCCCTTGCGGCTCTGCCAGCGCGCCTGCGCCTCGCCGTTGGGAATGCGATAGAACTGCAATTCACGCCAACCCAGCGTGGTGGCGGGGCGATCGCCCTGCGCCGACCAGTCCAGACCGCCGTGCAGGCCGCTCACCGCAAAACGGCCGTCGCCATCGGCCAGATCCAGCCCGTCGGTATCGAACGCGAAGGCATGCAGGCCATCGCTGCGCAGGTCCAAGCTGCCGCTCAGGCGCCCGGCGGAACGCACGTCGCGCAATCCCAGCGTGGCCAGCCAGGCCTGGCCGTAACGCTGGTAGGCCGCCGGGAAGCTGGCATGGAAATGGTCCAGCCGCAGTTTCTGCAGATTGCCCCTGGCATCGAAGGCCAGCGCTCCGTCCAGTTGCAACGCATCAGCATCGCTGACGCGCAAGCGGTCGAATTCCACCCCGCCATGCAGGGCCTGCGCGCTTATGTCCAGTTGCACCGGGTGTCCGGGCAACTTCGCGTATAGCGGCCCCAGCAGCAGTTCGCCACTTCCGAGGCTGCCCTGCAGGCTGACCCGCGCCGTACCGTCACTGTTGTCGAAGCCGAAGCGCCCCCTGCCGTCGACGCCCTGCCCAGCCAGGGTGCCGCTGGGTGTGTCGAAGCCCACGCCGGTCAAGGAGAACTGGCCGGAGGACTGTATGCCTGCATCCCCTGCATCCAGTGCGAGGTCGGCATCCAGCCGGCCGCCGGTGAGCCGTCCCGACCATACCGTGCCCAGCAGGCCCTGCAACCAGCCGGCCGGCAGCTGGCGCAGGCTGATCTGCGCATGGCTGGTCTGGTCCAGCGGCAACCATGCGCTGGCCTGCGCCTTGTCTTGCTGCAGATCCACCTGCATGGTGTCGGAGCCGGGGCTGACCACCCAGGTGAGCTGCGCGTTGCCCAGCGCGCCACCCGGCGCGCCACGCAATTGCACGCGGCCGTCGAACACCCAGCGCTGTTGCGCGTCGCGCTGCAGGCGGCCGTCGAGATGCAGGCCCACGTGCCGCCACCCCATCGCGGCGATATCTGCCTGGCTCGCCTGCAGTTGCAGGTGCAAGCCGCCGGCCGGGTCCGCGCTGACCTGTGCGTCCAGATCCTGCAGGCGCAGGCCCGGCAGGCTGAGCTGCTTCGCTGCGATCGTGATATCCGCCCGCGCAGGCTGCGCCAGACCGAGGCCAAGCAGCAGGAACAGGCACAGCAACAGGTGGCTTGATGTCGAACGCATGTCGGGCCATTCTGCCAAAACCAGCTGAACCAGGGACCCGGTCATGCCAGCCAACCTTGCCGCCCCTCCCCCTCCGCGCGTGCTGGTGGCCGACGACGACCCGGCCAGCCGCCGCTTCCTGTGCGATGGACTGCGCTCGCTGGGCGCCCGGGTGACGGATTGCGCCGACGGCACGCAGGCGCTGCAACTGGCCTGCCGCGAGGTTTTCGACCTGCTGTTGCTGGACTGCCGCATGCCCGGCGCCGGCGCCGGCGAAGTGCTGGCCGCCCTGCGTGCCGATGGCCGGGCCGGCTCCGCCGGCGGCGTCGCGGTTGCCAGCTCGGCCGAACTGGATGCCGCCACCCGACGGGAACTGCTTGCCGCCGGTTTCAGCGATGTGCTGCACAAGCCCTGTGGCATCGCCGAACTGCGGCACATGCTGACCCTGCTGCCCGCCCCCCGCCAGTACTGGACGACGCGGCGGCGCTGCGCGCCAGCGGCGACGCCGCCACCATGCAGGCGTTGCGCCAATTGCTGCGCGACGAACTGGCCCTGCTGCACCAGGAACTGGGCATGCCGGATTGCGACCCGCTGACACTGGACGATCGCTTGCACCGGCTGCGCTCGTCCTGCGGCTTTTGCGGCACTACCGCACTGGGGGCCGAGGTTGCGCGCCTGCAGCAACGGCTGCGCGAAGCGACGCAGGATGCCGCCCCGGCCCTCGCGCGATTCCGCGGCGCGGTGCAGGCCACGCTGCAGGCGCTGGATACCTGACGCCGCTCCTCTCTCCTCATCCGTCGCGGTGCGGCTGCACGCCTGCCAGCACCCGCCACGCGCGCAGTTCGCCGCCGCCCAGGTGGTAGCGGATCACTTCGCGCATCAACCGGCGCAGGGCTGCCATGCCAACGCGGTCCGGCATGCGGTCGCCAGCCAATGCCAGCAGGTCGGCGCCGCGCACCGCATGGGGCGCGGCGGCAGCGCAGCGCAGCGCGCCCTGTTCCACGTCGTAGCGGTAATGCGCCTGCGCCTGCAATGCTTCCCCGCCATCGGCTTCGCGCCGGAGCTGCAGTCCGTAGCCGATCGCTTCCAGCAGGTCGCGCTCGAAACGGCGCAATGTCCAGGCCGCCGGTTCGCCTGCAGCCAGCCGCTCCAGCGTCTGCGCGTAGGCATCGAACAGCACCGGATGCGCGTCCTGCCGCGCGGTCAGCCGCACCACCAGTTCGTTGAGGTAGAGCCCGGCCAGGCCCCGGTCGCCGGCCAGCCGCAACGGCATGCCTATTGTCTCGGCTCCCGCCAGGGTGGCCAGCTCGCCGCGCAGCAGCAGGTCCAGCGCCAGCGGCTGGAACGGCTCCAGTTGCGCCCGCCGCAGGCGCGCCCGTTCGCCGCGTACCCCGCGCGCCACCACGCCGAGCCGGCCATGCTCGCGGGTCAGGCATTCGAGCAGCAGCGAGGTCTCGCGGTAAGGCCGCGCGTGCAGCACGTAGGCGGGTTGCTGGTCGAGGCGCATCGCGGCCCGGCCGGCGTCAGTCGGTGTAGCCGAACTTCTTCAGCATCGCCTCGTCGTCCACCCAGCCCTCGCGCACCTTCACCCACAGCTTGAGGAAGACCTTGCGCTCGAACAGGCGCTCCATGTGGCGGCGCGCAGCGCTGCCGATGGCCTTGAGCTGCGCGCCGCCCTGGCCGATCACGATGGCCTTCTGGCCGTCGCGCTCGACCCAGATCACCGCGTGGATCTCGGCGACGCCGTCGGGACGGTCGCTGAACTGCTCGATCTCCACCGTGGTGGCATACGGCAGCTCCTGGTCCAGCCGCAGCATCAGCTGCTCGCGCACCATCTCGGCGGCGAGGAAGCGCTCGCTGCGGTCGGTGATCTCGTCTTCGCCGTAGACCGGCGCGCGCACCGGCAGGCGGGCGAGGATGGCCCGTTCCAGCTCGGCCAGGCCTTTTTTCTTCAGGGCGCTGACGTAATGGATCTCGTCGTAAACGTGCTGTTCGCCCAGCGCGGCGACGAACGGCAGCAGCGCCCCCTTGTCCTTGCTGAGGTCGACCTTGTTGATGACCAGCAGGCGCGGCGCCTTCTGCTCGGTGAGCGCGGCGTACAGCGCCTCGTCCTCGTCGGTCCAGCGGCCCGCCTCGATCACCTGCACCACCAGGTCGACATCGCTTATCGCCGCACGGGCCGCACGGTTCAGGCTGCGGTTCATCGCCCGCTTGGCGCCGCGGTGCAGGCCCGGCGTGTCGACGTAGAGGACCTGCCCGGCCGCGCTGCTGGCGATGCCGAGAATGCGGTGGCGGGTGGTCTGCGGACGCGGGCTGACGATGGAGAGCCGGAAACCGATCAGCGCGTTGAGCAGGGTCGACTTGCCCACGTTCGGGCGGCCGGCCAGCGCGACCAGGCCGCAACGGTAGTCCGCGTGCGGCAGTGCGCCGTCGGCGCCGGATTCAATGGGATGGTCCATGGGGAGAAAGGTACTCGGACAGGTGCGGCATTGTAATGCGCCGGCCCGCGCCTGACGGCGGCGGACTGCGCTGCAAGGTGCTCAGGCAGCGTGCGGCCGCTCGGCCAGGTGGGCCAGCACGGCTTCGGCGGCATCCTGCTCGGCAAGGCGCCGACTGAGGCCGCTGGCCTCGGCACTGTACGGCTGCGGCTCGGTCACCGTGCAGCGCACGTCGAAAATCTTGGCGTGGTCTTCGCCGCGGCTGTCGATCAGTTCGTACTGCGGCAACGCATGGCCATGGCCCTGCAGCCATTCCTGCAGGCGCGTCTTGGCATCCTTGGAGGAACGCCGCAATGCGGCGATGCGTTCCGCGAACAGCTCGCGCACCACCTTCCGGCAGGCGTCGTGGCCGCCATCGAGAAACACTGCCGCAAGCGAAGCCTCGAACGCATCGGCGAGGATCGAATCACGGCGGAAGCCGCCGCTTTTCAGCTCGCCGGGACCGAGCTTCAGGGCATCGCCCAGTTCCAGCTCGCGCGCAATCGCCGCGAGCGCATGGCCATTGACCAGTTGCGCGCGCAAGCGGGACAGCTCGCCCTCGCTGGCTTTCGGATGCGCTTCGTACAGCATCTCGGCCACAAACGCACCCAGCAGGGCATCGCCGAGAAACTCCAGGCGCTCGTTGTTCGGCTTGCCGATGCTGCGGTGGGTCAGCGCCAGCGCGGCCAATTCGGGATCGTGGAAACGGTAATTCAGGGCCAAGCTGGGCGACTCACTCGTTCACGTTGCCTTGCAGCGGCACGCTTTTGTCGAAATGCAGCAGGAAGTCGATGTTGTACATGAACGGAATGTCCTTGTCGTAGGCGACCTCCAGCACGCTGGCGCCTCCGTTGTCGCGGCTGACCGTGATGTCGGTCGGCCTGACGGTGGCGTCGTCCACATACTGGAAGTCCATCCGGCGCAACAGGTCGCGGCGGATCTCGTCCAGCGACTTGCCGCTGGTACCGGAACTGGCGATGCCGTTCATCGCCTTCACCACGCCCATGTATTCGGTGTAGGCCGGCACCAGCTTCATCGCCATGTAGCCGAAGAAACCCACCACCAGCAGGATCACCAGGAACCCGATCAGGGTCACGCCCGCCTGTCTCGCTTTCATAGTCCCCTCGCTATGCGACTAGCCGTGGTTGTGTGCCGCGACCGCAGGCCGTGCGGTCGTCGGCGGCGATTATGCCAGCGGCCACACGGCGCACATCCACGGCCACGTCACATCAATGGATGATCCGGCCGATGCGGTGGAAATCCACGCCGCCGGTGCCCCAGCCCTTCCAGCTCATCCAGATCATGAAGGCCCTGCCCGCCAGGTTCTGCTCGGGCAGACAGCCCCACCAGCGGCTGTCGGTGCTGTTGTTGCGGTTGTCGCCCATCACCAGGTAGCAACCCTGCGGCACCTTGGAGGGCACCTTGTCGTTGGGGATCGGATAGGGCGTGTTGTAGGCCGGCATCCGCGCGATCAGGTGGTTGACCACCTTGCCATCCTCGCGCACCAGGTGTTCGGTCCATACCGTGGCGCCCATGTCCAGCATCAGGCGCTCCTCGTCACGCTGGGGATTGCCCACATAGGGGCCGATCTCGTCGGCCTGCACTGGCTTGCCGTTGATCAGCAGGTCCGAGCCATGGACCTCGATGCTGTCGCCCGGCAGGCCGATCACGCGCTTGATCCAGTTCTGGTTCGGCACCGGCGCATCCGGATCGGCGCAGCTGATGTCGCCGCTGCGCACCAGCTTGCCGCTGGCGTCGCGGCACAGGAAACCGGGGAAACGGAACACCACCACGTCGCCGCGCTTCGGTTCGCCGAGGTCGAGGAACTTGGTATTGAACGCCGGCAGGCGCAGCCCGTAGGCGAACTTGTTGACCAGGATGAAATCGCCCACGTCCAGCGTCGGCATCATCGAGCCCGACGGGATGCGGAACGGCTCGGCCACGAAGGAACGCAGCAGCAGGACCACCAGCACCACCGGGAACAGCGAACGCGCCCAGTCCACCGGCACCGGGTCGCGGTACTCGCTGCCGGCCTCGTCGAGGCGCGCCTTGCGCTTCTTGTAGAAAAGCAGCCGGTCCAGCCCCCACACCACGCCGAACAATACGGTGAGGCCGAGCAGGATGGCGGAGAAATCGAATTCCATGCTTACTCCTAAGAGTGTGCCGCTTCTTACTTGTCTGTCCGCAACACGGCGAGGAAGGCTTCCTGCGGAATCTCCACCCGACCGACCTGTTTCATGCGCTTCTTGCCTTCCTTCTGCTTCTCCAGGAGCTTTTTCTTGCGGCTCACGTCGCCCCCGTAGCACTTGGCCAGCACGTTCTTGCGCAATGCCTTCACCGTGGAGCGCGCGATGATCTGCGCGCCGATCGCGGCCTGGATCGCCACGTCGAACTGCTGGCGCGGGATCAGGTCCTTCATGCGCTCGACCAGCTCGCGGCCGCGGCGATCCGCGTGCGAACGATGCACGATCAGGCTGAGCGCGTCCACGCGATCGCCGTTGATCAGCACGTCCACGCGCACGAACGGGCCGGCATCGAAGCGCTCGAAGTGGTAGTCCATCGAGGCGTAGCCGCGCGACACCGACTTCAGGCGATCGAAGAAGTCCAGCACCACCTCGGCCAGCGGCAGTTCGTAGGTGATCTGCACCTGGCTGGCGAGGTACTGGATCGAGCGCTGCACGCCGCGCTTCTCCTCGCACAGGGTGATGATGTTGCCGATGTAGTCCGGCGGGGTGAGGATGCTGGCCACGATGATCGGCTCGCGGATCTCCTCGATCTGCGGCACCGGCGGCAGCTTGGCCGGGTTGTCCAGCGGCAGCACCGAACCGTCGGTCTTCAGCACCTCGTACACCACGGTGGGCGCGGTGGTGATGAGGTTGAGGTCGTACTCGCGCTCCAGGCGCTCCTGCACGATCTCCATGTGCAGCATGCCGAGGAAGCCGCAGCGGAAGCCGAAGCCCATCGCCTCGGAGCTTTCCGGCTCGAAGAACAGCGCGGCGTCGTTGAGGCGCAGCTTGTCCAGCGCCTCGCGCATCGCCGGGAAGTCGTCCGCCGAAACCGGGAACAGGCCGGCGAACACGCGCGGCTGCATGGTCTGGAAACCCGGCAGCGGTTCGGCGGCGGGCTTGCCGGCATGGGTGAGCGTGTCGCCCACCGGCGCGCCGTGCACGTCCTTGATCGAGGCGTTGATCCAGCCCACTTCGCCGGCCGAGAGCTTGTCCAGCTTCTTGCGCTTGGGCGTGAACACGCCCACGTCGTCCACTTCGTGCACGCGGCCGGTGGACATCACCAGCAGCTTGTCGCCCGGCTTGATCTCGCCCTGCATCACGCGCACCAGCGAGATCACGCCCAGGTAGTTGTCGAACCAGGAGTCGATGATCAGCGCCTGCAGCTTGTCGGTGTCGCGCGGCTTCGGCGGCGGGATGCGCGCCACGATCGCTTCCAGCACCTCGGTCACGTTGAGGCCGGTCTTGGCGCTGATCGCCACCGCGTCGGTGGCGTCGATGCCGATCACCGCCTCGATCTCGCCCTTCACCTTGTCGATGTCGGCGGTGGGCAGGTCGATCTTGTTCAGCACCGGCACCACTTCCAACCCCATCTCCACCGCGGTGTAGCAGTTGGCGACGGACTGCGCCTCCACGCCCTGCGCGGCGTCCACCACCAGCAGCGCGCCTTCGCAGGCGGCCAGCGAGCGGCTCACCTCGTAGGAAAAGTCCACGTGGCCGGGGGTGTCGATGAAGTTGAGCTGGTAGGTCTTGCCGTCGCGCGCCTTGTACGGCAGCGACACCGACTGCGCCTTGATCGTGATGCCGCGCTCGCGCTCGATCGGGTTGTTGTCCAGCACCTGCGCTTCCATCTCGCGCTCGGCGAGGCCGCCGCAGATCTGGATGATGCGGTCGGCCAGGGTGGACTTGCCGTGGTCGATGTGGGCAATGATGGAGAAGTTGCGGATCAGTTCCATGGAGCGCGGGAAGCCAGCCTTGCCTGGGATGCGCCGCCGGAATGGCGGCACGAACCCGGTATTGTCGCATGGAACCGCGGCGCTACGCCGCACAGGCACATCCCGGAACTCCGTCGCCCCGGCAAGAACCGGGGTCCCGCGCCCCATGGCGTCTGCGGCAAAGGCGCGGGATTCTCAGAGCCTGTTCAAAGTCTCCCCGTCGCCATCATTTGTCGTCCGGTACGGTCAGGCCGAAGAAACGGTTCTGTCCGTCGCGACGCACCAGCAACAGCACGGTGGAGCCGGCCTTCACGCCCTTCGTCGCGGCGCGGAACGCATCCACGCTGTCCACCGGCTGCTGGTTGACCATCAGGATCACGTCGCCCGACTGCAGGCCGGCCTGGGCCGCCACGTCGCCGGTGACATCGCCGATCAGCACGCCCTGCCCCGGCTTCAGGCCCATCTGCTTGCGGGTGGCATTGTCCAGCGGCTGCACGGTGAGTCCCAGCGCGGCGCTGCCGCTGCTCGCACCCGGCGGCATGCCGCCATTGTCCACCGCGCCCTGGTCGCGCGGCATCGTGCCGACGCTGACCTGCACCGTCTGTTTCTTGCCGTTGCGCAGGATCTCCACCGGCACCCGCGTGCCCGGCTTGGTCATGGCCACCAGCGGCGGCAGGTCCGCAGGGCTGCTTATGGCATGGCCGTCGTAGCCGAGGATGATGTCGCCGGCCTGGATACCGGCCTTCTCGGCGCCGCTGCCGGGCGACACCTCTGTCACCGCCGCGCCGGAAGCATCCGGCAGGTGGTAGGCCTTCTCCATGTCGTCGGTGACCAACTGCACATACACGCCCAACTGGCCGCGCGTCACGTAGCCCTTGGTCTTGAGCTGCTCCACCGCATTCATCGCCACGTCGATCGGGATCGAGAACGACACGCCCTGGTAGCCGCCGGTGCTGGAATAGATCTGCGAATTGATCCCCACCACCTGGCCCTGCAGGTTGAACAGCGGGCCGCCGGAGTTGCCGCGGTTGATCGGCACGTCGGTCTGGATGAACGAGGTGTCCTGCTGGTCGCCCGGCCCCAGGTTGCGCCCCACCGCACTCACGATGCCCTGGGTCACGGTGTAGTCGAAGCCGAACGGCGAGCCGATCGCCAGCACCCACTGGCCGGGTTTCAGGCTGCGCGAGTCGCCGATGCTCACCGTGGGCAGGTTGCTGCCCGCGCTGACCTTGAGCAGGGCGATGTCATAGGTGGGATCGGTACCCACCACCTTGGCATCCAGGATGCGCCGGTCCTGCAGGCGCACGATCACCTTGTCCGCATCGGCCACCACGTGGTTGTTGGTCAGGATGTAGCCGTCGGAGGAGATGATGAAACCCGAGCCCAGCGAGGTATGCGCCTGTTCCGCCGGCGACGGCATCATCGGCATGCCGAAGATGCGGCGGAAGATTTCGGCCTGCGGATCGTCCGGCATGCTGCCCTGGCCCGACAGCCCGCGCAGGCGGGGCTTGCCGCCGCCGCTGTACTTCGCCTCCACCTGCACCACCGCGGGCGCGTTCTTCTGCACGATGCCAGTGAAGTCCGGCAGGGACGCCGCAACGGGCGCCGGCTGGGCCTGTACGCCCGGTGCGGCGACGGCCGTGCCGACGAGGGCGCAGCACACCAGCAGGCTCAGGCGCGAGCTGCGCAGGATGGACGGATTCATGACGCCTCCTTTTAGATATTGCTCAAACGAAGGAATGGACACGCGTCACCCGCGACCCTCGACGGGCCGTGTGTGTGCGGGTGGGAGAGGATGGGCAGGCGTACCGCGGAGCGCACACGCGGCCCGCCCCTTACTGCGCTCTGACGGCGCCCTGGCGCGGCGCGTCCGGTACCTGCTGCCGGGCCGGGTCGAGCAGGATCAGGTAGCTGCCGTCATGGTTGTCCAGCGTGCGGTAGCGCGGCACGCGGAACGGCGACAGTTCACGACCATAGGGCGAGGACAATCCGGCATCGGCCGGCGCACCCAGCGTGGCCGAAGCGCGCTGGCTGAGCAGGCCCGGCGCCTTGCCGCTCAGCCACGGCGGCACCACCGCCACCTCGGGCTGCTGCGCGACGGCCGACACGCTGTGCACCGGCATGCCTGGCGCGGCCTGCGCGGTCAGCGGAGCTGCATGCCGCTCGGCGTCGCCGGTGGGCTGCGCGATCATCAGCGCCGCGGCGGCCACACCGGCCGCGATCGCGCCGCCGGCCGACCAGCGCAGCCAGCGATGCCGCGGCGCGGCGACCACGGCGGACTCCTGCTCGATCGCCAGCATCACCCGCGACACGAAACCGGATTCGGCCAGCGGCGGCAATTGCCGCCGCAGTCCGTCGCGGGCCACGTGGTAGCTCACCCAGGTACGGCGCAGCTCGCCGTCGTGGTCGAGCCGGCGCAGCAGGAAGCGCAGCTCCTCGTGCGACAGCTCGCCGTCGATACCGGCCGAAAGGTGCTCACGCGCATGCTGGTCTGGCTGGTTCATGTCTGCTCCTCGCGGTCCGACAACAGCGGCCGCAACTTCTCGTCGATCGCCTCGCGGGCCCGGAAGATGCGCGAACGCACCGTACCGATCGGGCAGCCCATCGCCTCGGCGATTTCCTCGTAACTCAGGCCGTCCACCTCGCGCAGCGTGATGGCCACCCTGAGTTCCTCAGGCAGCGCTTGGACAGTGGAAAACACCGAATGTTCAATTTCCTGGCGCATCAGCTCGCGCTCGGGGGTGGCGCTGTCGTGCATGCGCTCGGCCCCGGAGAGGAATACGGCCTCCTCGGCGTCGATGTCGTCGGTGGGCGGACGCCGTCCCATCGCCACCAGGTGATTCTTGGCGGTGTTCACCGCAATCTTGTAGAGCCAGGTGTAGAACGCGCTGTCGCCGCGGAACGAGCCGATCGCCCGCCAGGCGCGGATGAAGGACTCCTGGGCGATGTCCTCGCATTCGGCATGGCTCTTCACGTAGCGCGAGACCAGCCCCACCACCTTGTGCTGGTACTTGCGCACCAGCAGGTCGAAGGCGCGCTTGTCGCCTCCCTGGACGCGTTCGACCAGTGCCCGGTCCAGTTCGTTTTCGCCCGTCCGGGCCGTATCCGTCGTCAATGCCGTCGTCCGCTGCGGAGCCTGTGCCAGATCGAGCGCTGCTCAGACCGGGGTCGGGCGCGCAAGTTCAGCGTCGCCGCCAGTGTAGCGGCTCTACCCTGACGCATGGCCCGGCCAAAGGTTGACCCGCCGCCACGTGGCGGCGGGTTCCAAAGGCTATGGGGGTGGCAGGCTGCCGGCTCAAGCCGGCACAGCGGCCGGCAAACCCAGCAGCTGCTGGCGCTCGGCCAGCAGGCTCTCGAAGGAAACCACCGGCAGCGGCCGGCAGAACAGGTAGCCCTGCAGTTCGTCGCACTGGTGGGTGCGCAGGAAAGCGAGGTGCTGCTCGGTCTCCACCCCTTCGGCCACTACGCTGCGATTGAGCCGGTGCGCCATCTCGATGGTGGCCCGCACGATCGCCTCGTCGTCCGGGTCCACCCCGATGTTGCGTACGAAGCTCTGGTCGATCTTGATGCGGTCGGCCGGAAGCTTGCGCAGATAATCCAGCGAGGCGGCACCGGTACCAAAGTCGTCGATCGCGATGCGGCAGCCCAGCCGGTGCAGCGCCTGCAGGTTCTCCACCAGGTTCGGCGCGGCCTTGATGCTGATGCTCTCGGTGATCTCCAGCTCCAGCAGGGTGGGATCGAGTCCGCTCTCCTGCAGCGCGCGGAACACCGTGGCCGGCAGCTTCGGCTCCATCAGCTGCAGCGCGGACAGGTTCACCCCCAGGCGCAGGCGCAGGCCATAGCGCTGCTCCCATGCCTGCGCCTGCCGGCAGGCGGTTCGCAGCACCCACTCGCCGATCGGCACGATCAAGCCGGTCTCTTCGGCCAGCGGCACGAACACCGCGGGACTGATCGGCCCCAGCTCGGGGTGTTCCCAGCGCAACAGCGCCTCCATCCCCACGATGTCTTCGCTCTCGGTGCCCACCTGCGGCTGGTAGGCCAGGCGCAGTTCGCCGTTGCCCAGCGCATGGCGCAGGCGCGAGCGCAGTGCCATGCCATGCTCGCGCGCGTATTCCGGACTCACCTCGTAGATACGGCAGGTATTGCGGCCCTGGCGCTTGGCCGCGTACATCGCCTCGTCGGCATGCTTGAGCAGGGTCTCCGCATCGGGGGCGTCGTCGGGGAAGAAGCTCACGCCGATCGACACGCCGATCTGCAGGCGGGTGCCATCCTCCAATGGCAGCGGTTCGCCGACCACCTGCAGGATCTTCTCGGCGATCCGTTGCACATCGTCGTTCTTCACGATGTGGCGCAACACCACGGTGAACTCGTCGCCAGCGTAGCGCGCCACCGTATCGGAGGCGCGCACGCTGCTGCGCAGGCGACGGGTGACCTCCTGCAGCACCTGGTCACCGGCGGCGTGGCCGTGGGTGTCGTTGACCGCCTTGAAATGGTCCAGATCCACGAACAGCACGGCAAAACACTCGCCGTTGCGCACCGCCTCGCGCAGGATCGATTCCAGCCGGTCGCCGAACAGCAGCCGGTTCGGCAAGCCGGTGAGTGCGTCCAGCAGACCCTCGGCGCGCCCCTGCTCGCGGGTGAGGCCCAGCTCCAGCCCCTGCGCGAAACGGGCCGATGCACAGCGCAGCAGCGGTTCGACGATCGCCATGTCGCCGAAGCCGCGCCGGCTGCCTACCAGCATCGCGCCCAGCACCACCCGGCGCTCGTCATACAGCGGCAGGCCCACCCAGCCGGACAGATCGAGCAGCGGCAGCAACGGGTCGGCCGGCACCCGCTGCTGCGCCTCGTTGCGGTACAGCACCGCTTCCCCGCCCAGCACGCGCTGCAGCAGCACCTGTGCCTCGGCCGGCGGCCAGGCCGGCTCCGTACCGTTCCACAGCTGCAGCAGCGGTGCCAGGAACTCGCTGCCTTCGCTGCGTACCGGCCACACTGCGAAGTAATCCAGCGCCAACTCGTCGAACAGCAGCCGCGCGCTGGCGTCGCGGGTGGCCCCGCCGCCGCTGGTGGCGAAGATGCGCGCCAGCAGGGTCAGCGCGTTTTCAGCCACGCCGCGGCCCTGCGCCGGCGTCGGCGGCGCAACGGCGGCTGGCGGCAGTTGCCGCCAGCGCGCCAGCAGCTCGGTCTCGATCCTGGCGGAGTGCAACCAGCTGTCGACGTCGTCGGGCAGCTGCGCGGCCTGCAGCGTCGCTTCCTCGTCGAGGATCGCCAGCAGCGGCACGCCGGCGGCGGCTCCCAGTGCGCGCAATTGTCCGCAACACTGGCGCGCCTGCGCCGCATCGTCGCCGAGCACGGCCACCATCAGTTCCAGCGGAGGCCGTCCCTCCAGCAGGATCGCCGCGTGCTGCGCATCGCGGGCGCTGTGGATGTGCCGGCAACCCGCCTGATCGAACACGTCGAACAAGCGGCGACGCAGGTCGCGCCGGGCAGCCAGTACGAGAATGCCCTCGCCCATGCCTGTCCGCCTCAGCTCAGCCAGCGGCCGTCGCGCAGGCGCAGGCGCTGCGGCAATTCGGGTTCGCCGTCGATACAGGTGATCAGCTCGCCCAGTTGCTCGACCAGGGCAAGCGGAGCATTGAGCAGCACCACGCGGCGCAGGTGGCCGGTGTTCGTCCGCGCCAGTTGCCGCAGCAAGGCGAGATCGGCTGCTGCCAGCGGCAATTCCAGCTCCTGCAGCACATAGACGCCGAAATGCATGCTCTGCTGCATGTAGCGCAGGGCCTGGCCGAGGCGTTGCGCTTCGGGCACGCGCGCATGCGCATCGCGCAGGCTGGACAGTCCCTGGCCAGGCTGCCACAGGTACACCGCTTGGCCGCTGTGGCGGGCGATGCCGCGGAACTGCTCCAGCAAGGCGACACCGTCCTCGCTGCGCACGGCCACCACCCCGGACGGTGCGGCCAATATCCGCTCGAAGACGTCGTGACCGGAGGATGGCAAGGGCATGTCCATCATCGATGTCATCGTTGCTCCCTGGATTGTTCGACGTCGAGCGGCGGAATCGTGCGCCGCCGGTAGGTCCCCTTGGCGCATTCTCCATGGTTCGCGCCCATTCTGGGGCCTGCCCGCCGCCGCGTAGGGCGAACCGCTTCACATTCGGCCGATCGGAAGATTCCGGGATCCGGCGCAAATCCATGCGACATGCCGGCGGCACTCCCCGGTACGCATCTCGCATTCATCCGGACGGGACGGTATGGTTCGGGCTTCGTCCACCATCTGTTCCCTCCCATGTTCGAAGGATTGCGCTTCAACCACTGGAAGACGAGCCTGGACGAGCACGGCATCGTCACGCTCAGCCTCGACCGCGCCGGCAGCAGCGTCAACGCGATCAACCGTGCCGTACTCGACGAACTGGGCCAGATCGTCGAGCGGCTGGCGATCGAGCAGCCGGCCGGCGTGATCGTGCATTCCGCCAAGCCTGCCGGGTTTGCGGTGGGCGCGGACATCAAGGAGTTCGTCGAGTACGCGCGACAGGGCAGCGTGCTGGAGAACATCGAGCACGGCCAGCAGGTGTATGAGGCGCTGGCCCGGCTGCCCTGCCCCACGGTGGCGGCGGTGCACGGCACCTGCATGGGTGGCGGTACGGAACTGATGCTGGCCTGCCGCCAGCGCATCGCCGCGGACGACGACAAGACCCGGGTCGCCCTGCCCGAGGTGATGCTCGGCATTCATCCCGGCTGGGGCGGCAGCGCACGCCTGCCGCGGCTGATCGGCGCCCTCGAGGCACTGCCGCTGATGCTCACCGGCAAGTCCCTGTCGGCGAAGCGCGCGCTGGCGCTGGGCGTGGTCGACCGCGTGGCGCCGCCCGGCGAATTGCTGGCCGAGGCGCGCGCCCTGTTGCGCCGGCCGCAGTCGCGACCGTTCGCGCGGCGCGCCAAGGCCTGGCTGAGCAACTGCTGGCCGGCGCGGCAGATCCTCGCGCCGATGGTCGCGAAGCAGACCGCCGCCAAGGTGCGCAAGGAGCATTATCCCGCCCCGTTCGCGCTGATCGACGTATGGCAGCGCGGCGGCGGCGACATCCGCCAGCGGTTGAAGCTGGAGGCGCGTTCGGTGGCGAAGCTCGCCGGCACGCCCACCGCGCACAACCTGATCCGCCTGTTCTTCCTGCAGGAACGCTTGAAGAACCAGGGCGCCGGCACCGACCACGGCATCGCGCGCGTGCATGTGGTGGGCGCCGGCGTGATGGGCGGCGACATCGCCGCCTGGGTGGCGCTGAAAGGCTTCGACGCCAGCCTGCAGGACCGCGAGCTGAAATACATCCAGCCTGCGCTGGACCGTGCCCGCAAACTCTATGAAAAAAAGCTGAAGACACCGGCGAAAATCGAAGCCGCCTGCGCGCGCCTGCGCGCCGACGTCGAAGGCAGCGGCATTGCCGATGCCGACCTCGCCATCGAAGCGATCTACGAAAACGCCGCGGCCAAGGAGGCGCTCTACGCCACCATCGAGCCGCAATTCCAGGGCGAGGAAATCCTCGCCAGCAACACATCCAGCATCCCGCTGGACGAATTGCGCAAGAACCTCAAGTCGCCGCAACGTTTCCTGGGACTGCACTTTTTCAACCCGGTGGCGCAGATGCCGCTGGTGGAAGTGGTGCGCCACGACATGCTCGATCCGGCGGTCGAGAAACGCGCGCTGGCGTTCTGCAAGGCCATCGGGAAGCTGCCGGTCGCGGTGAAAGGCACGCCCGGCTTCCTGGTCAACCGCATCCTGATGCCCTACCTGCTGGAGGCACTGCGCCTATACAACGAGGGCGTGCCCGGTCCCGTGCTGGACAAGGCGGCAAAGCAGTTCGGCATGCCGATGGGACCGATCGAGCTGGCCGATACCGTGGGCCTGGACGTATGCGCCTCGGTGGGCAGGGAGCTGGCGCCCTTCCTGGGCCTGGAGCTGCCCCCCGGGCTGGAGGACAAACTCGACGCCGGCAAGCGCGGCAAGAAGGACGGCCGGGGCCTGTACGTGTGGCAGGACGGCAAACCGGTCAAGCCGGAGGTCGATCCAGGTTACCCTGCCGCCCCCGACCTGACCGACCGCATGATCCTGGCCATGGTGAACGAGGCGGTGGCCTGCCTCGCCGACGGCGTGGTGGACGATGCCGACCTGCTCGACGCCGGCGTGATTTTCGGCACCGGTTTCGCGCCGTTCCGCGGCGGCCCGATCCAGTACCTGCGCAGCGAGGGCGCAAGCGTGGTCAAGGCGAAGCTGGAGCAACTGGCCCAACGCCACGGCGCGCGCTTCACGCCCAAGGAAGGCTGGGATCATCCGGCACTGGCGACCAGCGCCGACGCGCCCTGAATCCGCGTCCCCGCCGCCCGCGAAAACGCCCCGCCAGGTGCCGGTCGTCTTCGCGGAAGCCGGCAATCAGCGGGCGCCCTACCAGACCAGGTCGTCGGGCACGCCGTCGTCGTCGCTGCGGGCCGCTTCCGGATCGACCAGCAGCGCCAGCAGGTGTTCGTCGATCGCCCGTACCCGCTCGGCAATCTCGCGCGTGACCAGCAGGTAGCGCCCAGCCTGTTGCACCACGCCCAGCTCGCCCGCATTGAGCGCCGCGAGCTGCGCCGCATCGACATGGACCCGGCGGATCTTGCCGCCGTACTCGAAGTTGCGCACGAGCTCGGTCTCGGCCTTGTTCAAGGCCTTGCCTTCCAGCAACTGCTGGATCTTCTGCTTGCGTTCGCGGCGCAGGCGCGCCTGTTCCTCGGCTTCCTGCTGGGCACGCTTGCGCTCGCTGGCCTCGGCCTGGGCACGGATCGCGTAGGCCTTGGCCAGATCGATGTCTTCCTGGCTGCGGCGTGCCGCCGGCGGGTGGCCGGCATGGCTGTGCGGCTTGCCCGCTGGCCTGCCCTTGCCCTCGTTGCCGCGCTTTTCCTCGCGGACTTGCTTGACGAGGCCGCTCTTCAGCAGCTGGTCGCGCAGGGATTCACCCATGATCTTGGTTCCGGTGATGCTCGATGCTTTTCATTTGCGCTCGTCCATGAACAGGGAAATCAAATGGACGGCCGTCACTGGCCGCACTTTTCAATACTCTTTGCGATCGTCCATGATCGCGGAAGTCAAACGGACGGCCGTCCCTGGCCGCACTTTTCAATAATGCGGGGGCGGCGGCTCGCTGTGCGGATCGGATGCCGAGCCGAGGCGCACGCTCTGCAGCTCCTGGCGCAGCAGGTGCAGCAGACGCTCCAGTTCGACGATGCGCATCGCCTGCTCGGCATCGGCCGCCGCCAGCGCCTGCACCGTATCGTCGATAAAGGTGAGCCGCACTTCCAGGTCGGCCAGGCGCTGCTCGATCGCGTCCATCAGCGTGCCACGCGCAGGCTGCGACCGCGGCCGATGCCGTAATAGGCCAGACCCGCCTCTTCCACCGCCGCGGGATCGTAGAGGTTGCGGCCGTCGAAGATCGCCGGTGTCTTCAGCGCGGCGCGGATGCGTGCAAAGTCCGGACTGCGGAAGGCTTTCCACTCGGTGACGATGGCCAATACGTCGGCGCCCTGCAGCGCATCCCAGGCGTGCTCGCACAACGCCAGGTCGTCGCGTTCGCCATAGATGCGCCGGGTTTCCTCGCGCGCCTCCGGATCGAACGCCCGCACGCGGGCGCCAGCCGCCCACAGCGCCTCCATCAGGCGGCGGCTGGAGGCCTCGCGCATGTCGTCGGTGTTCGGCTTGAAGGCCAGGCCCCACAGCGCGATGGTCCTGCCTTTCAACTCGCCGTCGAAGTGGCGCGAGATCAGCTCGAACAGCTTGGTCTTCTGGTCGTGGTTCACCGCCTCGACCGCGCCGAGCAGGCGCGCCTCGTAGCCCACGCCGCGCGCAGTGCGCTCCAGCGCCTGCACGTCCTTGGGGAAACAGGATCCGCCGTAGCCCGCGCCGGGATAGATGAAGTGGTAACCGATGCGCGGGTCGGCGCCGATGCCCTGCCGCACCAGTTCCACGTCGGCGCCCACGCGCTCGGCGATGTTGGCGATCTCGTTCATGAAACTGATCTTGGTCGCCAGCATCGCATTGGCGGCGTATTTGGTCAGCTCGGCAGAACGCTCGTCCATCACCACCGTGCGCTCGTGGTTGCGGTTGAACGGTGCGTACAGCTTGCGCAGCACGGCCACCGCGCGCTCGCTGGAGCTGCCGATCACGATGCGGTCGGGGCGCAGGCAGTCCTCCACCGCATCGCCTTCCTTCAGGAATTCGGGG